>JASPKZ010002319.1:0-600000 GCA_030220185.1 Diploptera punctata
TTTCTCTATTTCCTTCTCTTGCTCGCTCTCTCTCCTCTCTACTCTTTTTTCTCTTTTTCTTCTTTATTTTTCTCTTTCTCTCTCTCTTCTCTCTCTCTCTCTTTCTCTCTCTCTCTCTCTCTTTCTCTTTCTCTTTCTCTTTCTCTCTCTTTTTTTTGTTGACAGCTATTGGTGCTGTCCAGTGTGCCTTTATCTGTGATTTTGTTTGTCCCTTGACGGCGAATTCGCGTGTGTATTCAGTATTGGGCTTAGCTGGTTGGCCCTAGCCTACACAGCGATTTTTCGGGGATTTATTTTTGTGAAGCATGTAATATGTGATTTAATATGGATGTTTATTGCCAAGGCTAATAGATCTCGCTTGAATGGGGCATCGGAATCCGTGTCTCTGAAGAGCTCGGCTCGATTCAGGACCGGAATGAACCACGGCACTCTGCGCTGACCTTTCTCACTTTGGTTACTTATTAGTGAGTACTATGGCTGGTTTATTTAATCGAATATGTTTCTATGTGTGGTACCCCATTGCGGAAGGTGTCCTATATTGCGTACTATTGGGTTTCCATGATCATTTATGTTTTGAAGCATGGTTAGTGACCCTTTCCGTTATGATAGCATCAATATAATGATACCTTCGTGGCCTCATGCATCTCTGTTATCCTTGTGTAACGCGGGGCCGAATGTATAATTTTGAGACATTTATTTTGCAGTATCTCCAGTTTCTTATTGTGGAATTTCGCAAGGATACTCAGAGATTCGCAGCCGTACAATAGCATACTACGGATCACCGCCACATATAGTGTGACCTTGATCCAAAATCCAAGAGAAAAGTCCTCCAGGAGGGATATAATAAAATACTGTTAAATTAAAATCCTCACATATCAAATTACAAAATAAACGAAACGAGTAATTGCTTGAATATTGAATTTTGATGGATGGAATTTTATTTATTATTTAGTTTGCATAAATAATAGTTTATAAATGGAATTGATTAGTTTAAACCATGGGTCCCGAATCTGAAGATTTTCAGGTTCGTAAAAGAACCGCAAGCCTGAATGAAGAGGCCTCCCTGCAAAATTTATCGACCGTTTTCCATCCAAGTAATGTCCCGCTGAGTATCTCACTGAGGAGATATGCCGATCCCATATCACTCGTTGACATAGGCTGTATGGGTAAATAAGAGAGAATAAATTAGCTTGGTTGAATCGCTACCACTAGGGAGCGCCCTAATCCCGACGCGGGGAAAGTACAGGGTAGGTTTATATAGATAAATATGATAATAAAAGAAAATTAATTCAATAATAATCTAATAAGCTATATAAAACTGAATGTTTGTTTGTTTGTTTGTTGTTTGTGTTAAAATAACAGTATTGGCAAATGTTAAATAACATCGTTTATTGCTTATAAAAGCGGTGGTGTAAAATTCTCAAATAAAGATAGCCTACTTCTAAACGAAGCCGGCCGTTGGCGATGGTAATGGAACCTACCTGGCAGCGGACGAAACGAGAATTATAGATTTGTATATGTGGAAAGAATTGTTAATGTTTGTGCCAGATCTAGAAAGGTGTAGTGGGCTGCACACTACTCTGGAGAACTAGAGGTCCACGGTTCGATTCATGGTTCAGACATTAATTTTTCTTTTCACAATACCATTATAACATTATAATCATAAGAAGTAGGGCCTACATTAATTTTCGTCTTTCAGCTCATTTATGCTAAGAAGATCGGGATAAGTAGATTCCAGGGCAACGCCGGGTAATCAGCACTGGGTATCTAAAAAATATAAATGTATAATTCTTTTTCCTTCCACTTATTCAACTAAGCATAAAAACACATTAATTTTCATTTATTTAGGCTAGCAGCGTACGCCGGGTATTAGCTAGTAAATAATATAGGCCTAATTCTACATATAAAAAGGCCAATGGATATCCTAATACCTGGCAATTCGTCTGAAATACAACATTTGAACAAGACCTAGAAAACAAGTATTTCGAAAAGCTATTAAATAAATTAAACATCAAATTAACAAGATATGTTGATCTTTTAATAATTTAGAAAAAACGAAACTTCCATAGAATAAAAATATTAATTGAATTTGGAACAAAAATAATGGCTTAATGGAAAGTTTACATATATAAGGTGAAGACGAGATTTAGGGCGCCAGGATTTCGAAAGGATTCCTCTTTTAGTCGAGGACCTCGGATAGCTCAGTGGGTTGCGGTAGGATGAGATGCTCTTGGTCCCGGGATACACAAGGATTGTGCGGACACGATTCTATCTCGTTGAGAAAAGACGACAAGTTGAAGATAGAATATCACTTTATTTTACGTAGGAAACAATAAAAAAATATCAAATTACGTAGCGATTGGCGCGGTTACACTTTATGTTGAGTAGACCTAATTAGACGGTTGAATGCTTAATTACACCGCGCCTATTTTATATAAGTATATACTTCCGATGGTCGATAGACTACGAGGATATGTGCTCGCATTAGCACTTTAAGTCACGATGAATATGTTAAGTGAACTACTCGTGCCAGTAGCACCATGAGAAGAGTATTTTATTCGTGCCAGTGGCACCACGAGAATAGTATTTTAGTCTGTAAATTTTCGTTATAAGGTTAACTCTTACTCCCACTCAATGTAATTTGCGACCATATGATAACGTCCACCTTAAGATAAAATGCATATACCATTGGTGCATTTGTTTTATAATTTTTGGTGGTAGGGTTCTGGACCCTTTGTTTCGTTGTGACGTCACCAAATGTTTTAGGACACTCCTACTTTTGAGACTGGATAAAATTGGGACATAAGTTTATACAAGCAGCCCGGGAATCCCGACTAATTTTGTAAAAAGCTTGACTCTAGTATTTTCTAGAATATTCTGGTGGCTTCGTACGCCTTTAATTAGTCTGAATCGTCCTCTGTAAAAATGCCCGTTTACTCGGTTTCCAAAATCCCCAGCAATATATTCATATTGAATTCAGCTGTCCAGCGTACAAGGCTTAGGTATTGTCAGTTCTAACCGGCTGAATAAAATGCACCTAGTCCTCTGTACTGAAAAGAACTCTTTAGAGCTTCATCTTGTTGAACGAATGTCTCGAGCCCATCAAAATACAATAGGGTGCGTTACAGTCATCAGGCTTTTCCCTATCTTACTCATAATTGAACGTTCTTATTTCATCATATTCATTCCAAGGAATCCTTTAATTTACAATAATATTTAATCATATTCATTCCAAGGAATCATTTAATTTACAATAATAATTTTATAATTATATTCTACGTACTTTTCTGATTAGTTTGAATATAAATGTAGTGTAGGTCCGATGAAATATTCACTTATTTAATTAATTAGTTATTTGTACATTTATTATCTCTCACCCGATTAATAATTATTGTGCTGCTCATTTTGGGAGGAGGCTGAGTGAATGTAGTGTCTCAAATTAAACAAAATTAAATTAAAAAAATTAAAACAAATAACTTAGTAAACAACCTTACTTACTCACTCACTGGCACTATCGAACCCGTAGGTTCATGGTAGCGCGGACATAAGCTCTCCATACATCTCTATCCTGAGCTAATGCTTTCCAATCATTCCTTGTATAATCTACTTCCCTCAAATCAAAGTTAATGTTAATCTCCCACCTCATTCTTGGTCTGCCAACTGGAAGTAAAATTATTTTAAATAACAACAAAATTTTAGGTAAGGCAACTACATGAAACCTATAAACAACACCATAGCCATAAACAGAAAGTCAAGACACCCATTGCTCTATCAACAAAAAATTAGTAGGCCTACCTTGTTAGCCCTCACCAATATAATGATAAAATTGACTTTGAACAAAGAAATTTACAATAAAGAAACAAAATAGCCTATAGCCTATAAAATGTCCACCGCAGTGTTCTCTTACGATGCAGGCACGGGTTTGATTTCTGGTCGGAACAGGTTTCGTGGGTGAGATTTTTTACTTTTTTCTTGCCTGTAGGCCTAAGACAAATGTCAGAAATCTTTAAGGCCTAAATGGTTCTCCCGAACATCATCTGTCCATCATTACTACAGTATCATCCATATGATATTCGGCTTGTTTGGTTTGAATGACTGAGTTATTATCGTGTGTTGTCTTAAATGTTCGTGTTGTCTCGGAGGCATTGGGCTGATCACTCATCTAGGGAGAGCCTCTATGTTCATGTGGTCAAAAATTATGTGTGATCCGGAGTTACAAATTCTCTCCGAGAGGTCGTGTCTCGAGTAGCATAAGGGCATGTTAAAGTAACTATATGCCTAAAGGGAGAGTTTAAACATAGGCCTAAGTAAAGACAAAAAATAGGCTTTATGAAACATACGTACGTTGCATGCGGTAATAGTTATAAGGGAGAAAAATTATAAATTAATAAAAAAATACAATCTCACAAACATTTTATTTAACTTATTTATAGAGTTCTGTCCTAGGACAGGCCCTTCACTGCAATCATAGCATTTTTATGCTATGCTTTGCAGCTTTACTAGGGTGTGGTAGCTCCATTGCTTTCCACACCGGGGATGAGGATGATGATAATGATGGCCAGATGAAGTTCGGGGACCGTTTGGGCCTCAAAGTTTCCTGACTCTTGTCTTACAGGTGAGGAATAACACCGAAGAAACCTCACCCAGGAAGCTTGTCCCGACCGGGTATCAAACCCGGGCCCGCTTCCTGAGAAAGCTGCACGCTACCTCGAGACCACAGCGGTGGACTCTCACAAATAGATATAGTATATATATATATATATATATATATATATATAGGCCTACTTGAAGTAAATAACGAACCCAACAAGAATAAAAGGAATCGGCTTAACTTACACAGGAAACGAAACTATAAAATTAGCAAAACACCTACAAAATACGGCAAAACTAACAACAAAATAAATTGCTTCCAAACGAGATAGAAAATACAAATATAAAAAACAAAATTGTTTATAAATTATGATAGCATGCAATAGTATTCTAAAACATTCTATGTCGGAAGGACTGCTATAAATTTTAACTTAAGGTAAAATGTAAATTTTAAATAGGCCTATTCCATCCATCCATAGTAATTCTGCTCTAGAGCAGGCCTTTCGCCGAAATCATAGCATTTTCATGCTATGTTTAGCAGCTTTACTAGGAAGCTTCCCGTTGCTTTCCACACCGGTAAAGGATGATGATAATGATGGTCGGATGATTTTCGGGGAACGTTGGGCCCTAAGCTTCCTGACATTTGTCTTACAGGTTAGGAAAAACTCCGAAAAAACCTCAACCAGGAATCTGACCCGACCGGGAATCGAACCCGTTCCCGCTGAGTGACAAGGCAGCACGCTACCTCGAGACAACAGCGGTGGACAAATACGTAGAAAGATAATCCAGCTACACAAACACATCAATGGACCAGGGCACCAAATAAGTCAGATGCAATTAGTAACACGATTTCAAAATAGGGTAGGCCCCTACACAGAGAATACAATAACAATAAAATTAGGCCTATAATTTTGGAAGTATTTTCTTTTTTAAATAAGCTGGAAACGGAAGATTTCTAATCGGAAACATACAATCAACCACAACCTCCTATACTAAATCCTCAGAACGCAAAGCAGTAAGCCTATTCGTACATGCTGATTATGGATGACAGTCCAAAAAGCCTACGCAATTTAAAACTATAGTTGAGAATCGCTGATTCGCTCAGGTAGGTCATAGTTTACAATTTAACATAACTGAGGAATTATTTACGTGTCTTAGGCTATACAAGTGTAACATGTCGTACACTTTTAACTATTATAGGCCTATGTCCCATAACGAATCTGCGCTTAAATTTTCCTTACCCCAAAATAACCATTAGATCTCATAGTATCCATGACATCTGGTACCGTGGCCGTTGCATTATCCGGCATCACCGGAATCAATAGGCATATAGGCTATCCACTTAGATTGGGCATGTAGCACTAGGCCAAAATTTTCTCTGATGATTGGGGGTTCGAGTCCCGGTGGGGTCAGGATATTTAAATTGACCCAAACCTTCTGGCGGCATCATAGCCCTGAGATCGACTCAGCCTCTAATGGATATGATCACCAGACACTTGTTCTGGCATAAAGGCGGCTTACATTGGAGTTCTGTGAATACCAAGGATGCTGACCAACCACGCTTGATTTGCACCGTCATAGGGAAAAATGAAATGAAGTGAAACGAAATGAATCAGATAAGTGTGGCGAAATGGTTGAATGGAATTTCTGGCAGGGGAAAAAGGGAGAAACTCCGACTATCCTAACTAAATAAAGCGTACATATATAGGCCTATTTAGAAAATCGATGAGATGATGTAAATTTTTGTTGTTACTTTTCATGGACCAAATCTAGGGCGACTGCACTAATAACGGTTAGACCTATAGGTTGTAGAAGTATCTATTTATCCCGCAACCCGAAAAATTCTTCTTCTTCTTCCTTCCAAGTATTAGGTCAAGGCCTGTTACAATCCTATAGAAAATTTTCCCTCCAGCGTTTCATAGGACGGCCCAGTGATCTTCGTCCTCTTGGTATATAATTATAAACAGCTTTGGGGATCCGATTTGAACTCATTCTTTCAAGATGGTGTTTCCAATTTAGTTGGTACTGTTTAATATATTCCAAGCAGGGATTAACTATAAAGATGATCAATTAGATGATATATTGTGCAAAAAGGGGATTTCATTAGCTGTAATATCAGAAACAAAAAAGAAATTACCCGAAAAATTAAAGCAAATTAATAGGCATAGCCTATATCAAAAACGTTATCAAATGTTTTTTTTCAAGGTTTGGTAATAATGATAATAATAATATTCATAATAATTTACTATTATATAGGCCTAGGCATATTGTTGTTGAGGAGTTAGTTTGTAATGTAAGCTTAGCCCTATAAGTTTAGCTCCTACAAATTTTCTGACACCCAAAAAGGCTACTTTACATATTTTAGGCCTATTATAATAGGCTTATATATTTACGAACTATTGAACATTCTGCTCAGTTTATCCTCTTATCCTCTAATGATCCTCTTATCTGCCTGCACTTCATAGCTTCCTTGATACCTCTTTTATTGTTAAACTAACTAACCAATCCTTTTATATGCCATCCTTGGTTATCATATCTCTTTTTACTCTTCTCATTACATGTCCATATTTATTAATTGTGGTTGTGATAGGGTTCCAGAATGATTTTAATTTTCATCCTTTTTCTATAACTTTTTTACCGAGAAATTCTTGCTGACCTCCAATAATCAAGTTCGACAGACAAAAGTTAATTTTATTTTTATTATTTTATTAAAGACCAGTTTCCACGATTATGAAACTGTGCGTCTTATAATAATTGAATGCTTATGATATAATTTATTTAAAGCTTGGTTTATTTCATAATTTTATCCCATATATAATTTTGGTTAGATAAGTGAATATTTTCCTTTTCTTCAGATACCTATTTCGAATTTCTGTATCTTTTTCAGCCATAATTAGTAATTGACACACCTGTTTATATGTGTTACTAGAAAGGCCCTATTTAAGCACTCATTTACTGGTCAATAATAACAATAATATATTCTATATTTTTTTTCTAAATCCGCTTTATGTGGCACCACATAGGCCTCTCTTAAGGGATTCGTGACTCCTGCGTTAGTAAAACTCCAGATAAAACTGTGATGATAAGTGATAGGCTACTATAATGTGCTCTTTAGTCATTTGATGTTAGTTCTACCAGTGTAGTGTAACAATAAAAAAAAATTTTATACTGTCATCTTCATCAATACCTCAGGAAATAAATTTCATATTGTTTCTGGGAGATCGCATGCAAGGAGGGGACCGAGATTATTACCTGTTGTTGCTAGGCAACGACGCATCTCGCGCAATGCAACATGGGATCAAACAACAACACGCGTCAGTGCTGCCTAACATTCAGGTGCTTCCACTTTTACAATTTTTTTTACAAATTTGTGAATAAAAAAATCCAAAGCAAAATATATCAAAAGACATTAAAATATTGTTTCCTTATACTTTATCCCTCGAAGCAGCTGAGCATTATAAGAATTTATGCTTGGCGCAGATCTACGGGATATGCACTGGTTCGAGTCCCCATGAAGGAAAGATTTTTCTCGTGGAATTCTGGGCAGTTTGGACCGGTGTAATATCAGTATAGTGCTCTGCTTCCAGTTTGATAAAATCATCTTCGGTACTAGGGGACTCAACATGCCGACCAAAAATCACCCTTTTTGAAGTGGGATGATTGTCCTTTCTTTAAATGGCATACGTGGATGAAACCAGCAGCCGACTGGTAAGCCAAGGTCTCCAGTGCTATTGTTTTCAATTCCTTATAGCCTAAGGATGTAGCCTAATTTACAATTCGCTGGACTTTTGTGCCTATCCGAATCTGGTCTATATTAAACTAAACTCAAAAATCAATCAATAATAAATAGATTAAAGGAAAGTTTTAAATTTAATTCTTTTCCCGTAAAACTCCGACGTCTTTTTTTTAGGCTGCAGGCGTCTGGAAAAAGTTCAATTAATAAGATCATCATTATTCTACATTCACGAATTTATGCCATTTGTTGACCTGTTTCGGCCTCAAGAGAAACACCATCCAAAAGTCTTTTGAGTGGACGTCCTGGTCTTCTATCTTAACACTTGTTTGGGTATCATGTGATCTTTCATTCGATGAACACGATGCATCCATCTTGACTTATAATTAGAAATTTTGTTTCCTAAAGGTTCTATATGTAATATTCTTCTAAGATGTCTTATTATTTTTATTTTTGATCTAGTAGTGTATATCCTGCAATCCTCCGAAGGTATCTCATTTCACCAAGTCTAAGTCTTTGGATATCCTTCTGGTTCATACTTCGCTACCATACGAAAGAGATGGAAGAGCCAGTGTTTTATACACTTTTAGTCTTGAATGTTTTTGGACGAAATGTGACTTGAAGATTGAATTTATTAACCCTAAATCCTTAAAAAATTTTATATTTTTACATTTACATCCTTTTTCTTCTTCATATGAGATATTGCATCCTATATAGGTAAAATTATTCACCTGCTCCAAAATTTTACTGTCAATTAATAAGATCCATCTCAATATTATTGTCCCACTTACGCCTTGTGTAGGGCCTATATCTTGAAACAAGATAAACAACGGAATCGGTAATTGATTCCGCTTTTGCCTCGGGTAGCTCAGTGGGATCACTGGGTTTTAGCGATTTAGCGATAAGGAACTCTGTTTCGGGAGGTCTTCGGAGTTAGTTCATGAAGAGATAGACAAAAAAGTATCATACCGAACATTTGTGATTTACAAAATTAATTTTATTTAAATTATTAGGCCTATTTAAATAAATACTCGACCTTATAATGCGTCACAGAGAATCGATCGCCGCTACACTTGATAATCGAATCCAACGATTAACATATAGCCTAGTAAAATAGGCTAATAATATCAAATATTGAAGTCAACTATTATTGACTCTAACAAAGTTATTCTAAGTCCATTAATTATTTGGATTTAAAAATTTCACTCCGCACAATTGTTGACGACTAAGTTAAAAGCATGTGCCAAGAGGGGCTCAGACAAATAGAATCGGCCTTCAACAGGCCTACTGTGCAAGTTATAAATTACCTTTACGAGGCCTGCCGTGTAAGAAGGTTATTTTCTTTATCAAGGTTTCTTTCATTCATCCTGATAGCGATTTTACATAAATAGTAAAATATTTAAAATGGATTCTGATTGGCCAGATTCGATATCGATTAAAACTAAAGGGAGTTTCAAACATACGTCCACCCACGTCTTACAGGTTCTCACTGGCTTGAAAGCGTTGTTAAATATCGTCTCTGGGATCAAAGGTTTCTCCCTGGTTCTAAGAAATTTCTAAAATTAATTTTGCTACTCTTCTCTGAGTAGGCCTATATACGTGAGATTTTGGAAATAACACAGCTTAAATATTTTAGAAGGGAAAAGTATACAACAAGTCATGAAATTCAAATATTTAGGAGTAGAAATTAATAGCAGCAACAGAATAACGATGAAATCCTCCATCAAGCAAATAGTGCAAACAAAATATCGGGATGTTTAAATAGGCCCTACTGTTTAGAAAAATAAAAATTTAAGAATAGATACAAAAGTAAGAATATACAAATCTGTCATAAGACCAGTTCTAACATATGGTTGTGAATGCCGAACAGAAACTCAGAAAACAAAACAAATCAACGAAACAACCGAAATGAAAGTTTCAAGGAAAATCGTAGGAAAATCGCTGCTCTGTTATTAGAGAAGAATGTGAAATTGAACCTATAAACCTTTGGATAAATGATAGAAGACTATATTGGAACTATCATATAGATAGAATGGAGAACAGTAGATTAGTGAAGAAAGTACGTGACTGGACACCTTAGCAGAAAAGGCCATTAGGAAGACCACAACTACGATGGAAGGATGTCACCATACCCCGGACCTGTAGTTAATGAACACGCAACAAGCTGCCAGCTTTCGTGCGTAGATGAAGAAGAAGAAGAAGAAATATTTTCTCAAAAAGATTAGTCGACTATCCATTCATTCAACTTGTTTTTATGGGGATGCAATAAAATGTTATTTCTCACTGTGAAAGCTTCTAACACCATGAAATTCTTACGTACATTCCTCCACTAATACATTTTTATAACAATGTCGTTTTCTTAGTTTACTTATCATTTTCATTATAACTTATATCTTTTAAATAGTAATTATCATAAGTAATGTCGCGAGTGATTTCCAAATCATCGATAAATTCATGAGTCACGGACCGACGAATGAATTTATCTAGAGGATTTGGAAATCAGGAATGACACTTGTTAAGACTATTTAACGAATAAAATTAAGCTATGTACTCAAAAATAATTATTTAAATACAGTTATTTTAAAGTATGTAGCCTATATGTTTAATGTAAACGGCGATTTTTGTTAACAAATCAAAAATATGTGTGGTTATGTTCAATCTGTTTATCCAGTGCAACTTGATCATGTAATATTATTTATTGCCATCTGGCGTGGAAAACTTCAAATAGAATCGCAATATTGTAAGGATGCACCCTTGTGGAGAAAAAATGAAACATCAAACTATATATTATAACTAACATTGTAGGCCTATGTTTATTAATTTATTTTTTTAATAAAACAACTCAGTAAAATCGTTATTTAAAAACACAATTATTGAACACACAACTTATGAAATGTGTAGTTCCAAGGAATCTGTTCATTATTTGTTAGGCCTATATTCGATGAATTTGTTGGAGAGTCAGTCACTGCAAAATAATGCTCTGACTTGTTTAGAATATTAAAAAGAAGAAGAAGCCTCCTTTATCACGAAAGCAGCAGGTAAGATAATTCCATGAAGTGTGGGGGTGAAACGCGTCTATGATTGGTTGTAATACAAAATTCATTCAATCGTGATTGGTCATTGACTCCCATTTGGGACATGAGTTAAATAGTCAGTGTAAAATATGACTCTCCCCTAAATTAATAGGTCAGATAATTTCACTGCATTCTCAAAAGGTTTCCCAATACAAATTTTCAATGAATTTCTAGTAACGTCCATTCAAGTTGCATGAACCTGTCCATCTCATTCTCCAAGACCGAATAACTTTGACAATATTAGGACAATGATAGGACTATAGGCTAAATTATTATTTCCATTCTCATGTCATATGGTACCGTATAGGCCTACATGTCTCAGGATTCTATTATCCAATACATTTATTAACTTTTTTAATGTTCCGGTAAATTAATATAGGCCTAGCTATTTTAAGTTATTCAATAGGATCGTAAGAGTACGTTCATCACAGACAAATTATCACTTTAATGTTAATATTTAGATGGCTAGACACAAGCCGAATAGGCAGCAGGCATTGAACTAAATGGTTAAATACGAATTTTATTCTGTAGGTGGTATTTCATTTTATGTGTAGGCCTATGAATTTTGATATCTTAACAGAGATCCTTTTATTATCTGTCCAACGTAAGAAGCACACTTTGACTTTTAATTTCCGAATGTATTACTCCGCGCAGCACGTGTAAGAGTGCAGGCTGTTGTTACAAGCCAATAAATTAATGCATAAGAATCGATTTTAAATTTTAATGTTGCAGGTTTGTATTAACATTTAGGCCTACAATGGTATGTTAAAAACTAATAGGCCTACATTTAGCACCGTTTTTCACCACTCTTTAACAATTTTCCATTGTGCTTCTAATAATTTTTATCACAAATTTTATCATCGAGTTAATTTAACATAAACTACCCGACAGCCGCCATATTTGTAACTGACATTCAACTTCCACTCAAGAATCGTTCAGTTTCAAACAAATGCAAATGTTTAGTTAGTCTCCGACCTTCGAAGAAACATGTAGGTGTATACTGTATTCTGATCAACTATAGTTAACATTAGGCTAATAGCTTTAAATACGTAATTGTATTAATTGAGCACATGATCTATTTTTTCGCTTTCGCTGATCTGTGCTTTGGTCATGAACGAGTCGCTGTAACTGCAGCAGTCATGTGCTTCGTGATTACCCGCCCATTTATTTTCCTCAAGTGTCTTTCTTAGGCTGGACAGAAAATTGAAGTTTCTACTTTGTCGTAATAATTATTGCTTACATTTGCGTAGGCTGTGTCCAAATAAACGAGAATTTGCATAAAATTATAGGGCTATTACAAAAAATAGGATCCAGATTCGTAATTTTACTCTATGAATCGATTTATTGTTATTCTGTTGTATTATTAAAACTCTAGGACATTAAACTGTATAACAAAACATAAGTTTCCTTCTTTATGTCGGTATTTATAATTTCATGTGTAATAAAATTTTAATAATAATAATAATAATAACAGCCATATTCAATAATAATAATAATAATAATAATAATAATAATAATAATAATAATAGTTTTATTTTACCTGGCAAAGATAAGACCTTAATTTTGTATGTTAACAATGATTGGAAGTTTTCATTTTCTGATAAGAATTATTGCATCCATTCATTTGTTTAGACCTATTGATTATTCAATGTCCCATGTTTCATTTAGATATTATTGGTGTCCTCTTCTGGCCTTGGCGAAATTGTAACCCACTGCTGAAGTTGGAGAGCATGGAAAGCGGGCTATGCTGCCCCGACGATTTGATGGATGGTGATGATGATAATGGTGCGCCAGGAGAGTCTTTAATCCTAAACTTAATCTAATTGTGAAGATTATGGCCATATTATGTTCGGGGGCCTTTTGGTCCTTAAAGTTTTCTGACATTTGTCTTACAGGTGAGGTAAAACCTAAAAAAAAAGCCTTATCGAGGAAACTTGTCCTCGAACCTAGACACGCTGCGTGACAAGGCAGCACGCTGTCTCGAGACCACAGCGGTGGACTATTCCATTTTTGTATTAATAAACGAGAAATTGCATAAAATTATAGGGTCTAATATAGGCCTAAGAACTGTTCGAAATTCATAATTTTATTCTATTTAAACGATTGATTTTTATTCTGTTGTATTCTTAAAAATCTAGGAAGTAAACTTAGATGGGATATCAGGGATATTTGCAGATCTATATTCCCATTGATAACCTAATATTTACAATAATCCTTTTAATTCTACAGTACCTCCACGGTAACATAGAGACCCTATAGAAATTTGTGTGCTGACTGTAACTGGCGAATTAGAACATAAGAGAGAGATAGACGGCCGGAACGCGGAGTGCTTCGCCACAACCCCTCTATATGCAGCATACCTCGCTCCCTCAACTGCCCTGATATTAATAAAACATCCAGTACATTACATATACGCGGGGCCCATCAAATTAAATCAAACCAACGATGCGGTAATCTTCAACAAGCATCATCACCAGATCAAATGTACACATATGAGCATATATATTGCCCACCAACAAGAAACAGGGGGGAGGCACTCCAACTGCGATATTACTAGCGGCGTACCTATTAAATTAAAATACACGTAGCCTAGATATTGTACCTGAAACTTACTGTAACAGAACTGCAATATTAATATTTTTTATCGCTGCTTTATTTTTATTGAAATACTGAATGTAGCATGCAAAAGTGGCATTAACCAACAAATTCTGAAAGTAAGTTTGCTTTATTGTTATGTATAGTTTAACGTTGCTATAACTGTTTATATTTCTAAATTCGAGACTGTTAGACACACCAGGGAGTAGACAGACCATATGCATAGGCATATGTAATATGAGTATTATTCCACATACTATCTGAGAGTTCTCTAACTTCTGAAGCCGACAGCTTCCAAAAAAAATTCCGAAAAAAATAATAAAAAAAGGTAAATTTATCCCATTATAGATCTTAATAAAAAAAAGAAGAAAGGTTCGCCCTTTTGGGCATTGATATTACAGATCTTAAGATCCCTCTAGGATAGTACGAAGTTAAGGTCCCTAGATCTCAGCCTTGCGTGATTGCCGCCTTTAGCACAAAACATGAATATCATCTAATAGGCCTACATATAAATGATATGAATGTTGGTAGTTTGTTTGTTCGCCCCCCCCCCCCCCCCCCCCCCCCATACTTTATGCGCGGCAATACCATTGATCCGATTGTGATGGGGGGTTTTTGCCAAAAGTTCAGGAGATTTCCGGCGCAATGAACATAGGCTATAAGAGAATTGTGATACTCAACTCCTACACACTTAGAAATCGTCCTTTTGTAGTGAAAAATATGAAGAAAGTAACTCTTTGGACGCTTAAATGGCTTACGCTGCCTAAACTATAACAAATACACAAAATTAATGTACACAGAATTGAATATCTAAAAAGGCTCTACAAAAAGTCCGCGACAGTCTTACGGATAACTCACAATAACCATTTTTTTCTTTCATTGATGCCAAGAAGATCGAGAGAAGTAGGCCTACGTAGATTCCTGTGCAAGCATAACGGCACATAACTGGTATTCTTTTACGGATAACTCACAATAACGAATTTTGTCTTTTAGTTCATTTATGCCAAGAAGATCGAGATAAGTAGATTCCCGGGTAACACCGGGTAATCAGCACAGGGAATCTTAAAATAATTGCGATAGGGCGATACATTTATAATTATTTTTCATTTTACTTATTCAACTAATAATTAGAAGTAGCCTACATTAATTTTCGTTTTTCAGCTCATTTATGCCAAGAAGATCGGGATTAGTAGATTCCCGGACAACGCCGGGTAATCAGCACGGAATAGGCTATCTAAAAATGTAAATTTATAAATTTTTTCCTTTAACTTATTCAACTAAACGTAAAAGGACATTAATTTTAATTTATTTAGGCATAGCAGCGCACGCGGATATTAGTTAATAGGTTATTATATTTCTTTTGGAGACAGAATCAACAATAGGATTATATTACTGTCAGAAGGTTAAAAATTCCGACCCTTCAGGATAGAACTTACGGCATTCCGGCTTATAGTAGGCCTATAATCATATTGCCTTAATCAACTATGCTGCGGATGGCATCCTCTAATTTACTTCATTCGAAAATTTCCATAAACCTAGGGCAAAATCTAACCAGAGTCTGAAATAGACCTACTACGCTACTAGGCCTACTACTACTCGTATTACTACTACTACTACAAGACTATCAATACAGGTAAGCAATTAAAGTTATTGAAAATGTAGTCACTATTATGTTGGGTCTTAACCTCTCCTTTTTTAGGAGTTAGATTAGATTAGATTTATTTAGCCTGGTGGAGTTAAGGCCATGTGGCCTTCTCTTCCACTCACCAGGACAAACATATATTACATCAGAATATAACAATCTTAATTAACTCTAATATTAAACACTAAGTAAAAATTTGATCAAAAGATAATATCTAATATACGTATTACGATCTATAATACAACCAGTTAATATTAGTTAAAATTAAGACTAAAACTAATAATAAAATGTATACAAGCAAGGCATATTAAATTGTCCCTGTCTAGTGTAGGCCTATATAAAAAACAGGAAAATAATGAGATATAGAAAACTAATTTTACGATTATACAATATTATTTAAAACAAAACAAATAAAATTATTTGTTATTCTTAATATTATTTTCATAAATAATTAAATATATTAATATTGCTAAAAGAATACTATCAGTGAGGTGTATAAGTTAGTTTGTTATTAAATAATTCTTTAGTTTATTTTTGAAGGATGTTATAGTTTGACAGTCTCTGACATAGGGCGGAAGGGAATTCCATGTTTTGGTAAGTGACACCGTACTAGATGAAGTTAATTTATTTACTCTTATTTCCCTAAAGATAGCCTATCATGAATTGTAAGCGGTCAACAATCAACCCATTGAGACACCTAGTAGGGAAGCCTCGGCAAAAAATGCATTACCTACTAGGATGAAGAAAATAGGTAAATTTTGCTTAGATGCCCCTTTATTCAGGCTTAAGAATATATTATGAGCCTGAAAATCTTCAGACTCGGGACCTAGGGCTTAAAGTTCTCACGGAGGATTTGCTCTTTGGATTTTCCCATCCTAAAATATACATAATGCCCGACTGGGTTTGAACCTGCGACCCTTGGGACCAGAGACAAGTAACATAACCACTAGTCCATCGCGGTCAACTAGCCATTATATTAGGCCTATAATATATTATAGACCCATCCATCCATAGTAATTCTGCCCGAGGGCAGGTCCTTCACTGCAATCATAGCATTTTCATGCTATGCTTGCAGGTTTACTAGGGAATTGTAGGTGTGGTAGCTTCCCGTTGCTTTCCACACCGGTGATGATGTTGAAGATGATAATGATAAGGATGAAGATGTTGATGATGGTCATATGATTTCGGGGACCATTTGGGCCTTAAAGTTTTCCTGACATTCGTCTTACAGGTGAGGAAAAACCCCGATAAAAACCTCACCCAGAAAAAACTGCCCCGACCGGGGATCGAATCCGGGCCCGCTGCGTGACAAGGCAGCACGCTACCTCGAGACCACAGCGGTGGACATAGACCTATTATAAATTGAAAAGATCCAACTAGCCATGCTCCCCTGAAATCTCTAGGCCTAAAGTCCGTCACTCAGGGAATTTTCAGCAAGTCGAATTTGTGGTTCAATTTTGGTGATTTAAGACTACGGATGGTGTCATTGATTCTCCATTAAAATTAATGCTGACAACTTTCCTTATTAATTCGGCCGAAGTTTAGAACTAGTCTTCCTAGACTTTCTACGGATTTTTGTGTTCACACGTGGGTTACAATATCCTATAACTTCCTGGTTTTACCTTATGTGGATTTGCCTTATTCGTTACGTACCTTATGCTACATAGTAGGCTATAGCTGTCCTCAGTCATTTAGTTTACAGGCGGCATCAAAGGCAACTGTTTCCCTCTGGTTTAAAAAATAGGTCTGCATTGTTATTGTCAGGTAGAGCGGGGAGTTGTTGTTGTTAGAGGCTCTAAGACGCCGCTCCATCACAAAAAACTGAAAACAAGTTCTCTTCCAATAATGTCTTCGCATTTTTAAACGACGTTTCCATGTCTACTCCACGTGGATATAATTACCTTTATCAACGTTGCAACTTTTGTCTTCAGCAGTATCTTTAGTTGGTAAAAATTTCTTCTAGTGAATAAAACGTGACAACGCCGCTTGATATAGTAAATAGGCTACTTATACGTGCAAAATATACCTACCTAACCAGAAAACAAAGCGCCTGTAATCTAAATGACTCAGCCGACTATACCACTAAAGAGAACTGAAAGTAGTTTTATTCCGTTTAACGTCGCTCTTTAAAAACGTAGCCTAGCTCCTTAGCGTCGCAATTAAAATCTGGGCGTGAAAGGGCTGAAAATTTTTTCTCACAAGATTTTTTTTCAAACTTGAAGTTGTCTTACTTGCCACAGACTAATTAGGCCTATCGCTTGAAAATTAGTATACTGATATTTAAAATGTTTAAACGACGTAAATTCAATTAATATAGGCCTAAAATTGACATAATTTTATAAGTAAAGTAAAGTGATCCCACAACAGGCCCGGAGGCCCTTGGGGTAGTAGGAGGTTAAGGCTCCCACTTTTTTTCTAGACAATCGGCACTTTATGTCAGCCGGGTTGTCAGCCCTGCGTGACGGCCGCCTTTACCCCCAGAACAAGCGCCTGGTACTCATTTCAGTTAGAGGCTGAGTCGACCCCAGAGCCATAGTGCCGCCAGAGGGTTTGGGTCAGTTTAAAAATCCTGACCCCAACGGGACTTGAACCCTCGACCTTCCGGCTTGTAGCTCAGTGCCCTAACCACTACGCTACGGCGTGCCCCATAATTTTATATAAATAAGTTAAATAAATTCTTATTATACATTTTTTCCGTACCGACCAACTATTGTCTGATACTTTTATTTATTGATGGATGAAAGAAAACCACATAGGCCCTAGACCTAATTTATAATTTTCTTAACAATTTCGCATGGAAATAAATTGATGCAGGCTTAATTCTAAACATGCGTTTACACTCAGATTCAACCCAGGAAGTTACTGTGTGTTCGGAATAGGAAACTGGGTTGCCATTATAACAGTATTTTCTTGAGAGAAATCCTTATATAAAACTGAAGATTGCAACACAGCAGATACATAGTTGTAAGTTGTAGTCGTCCATGCCATCCCCTCTTAAAGAAAAAAACAGTTAGGCCTACCACTAGTCACTGAGCTCTTGCCGATCTGTACTATCCTGTGTGAAAGTGTCACACTCTTATTTACTATAAAACTAGTTTGCATGCCGTAAAAGAAAAACTATGTTTTTTTTTAAATGTAGCCTATAGTAACTTACATAGATTTGGAAAAACTACTGCTAACCTTGCCCCTCCACCCACCTCTGTAAGTAGGGGGACATTGGCATGCCCATAAGGGCTGCAGTAGCTTCCTGGCTGCATTGCTGTCGTAATACATTGTAGCCTATTTATATAGAGCCCTACTAAGTAGGCCTACATATTTAATTATTTCGTTCACATTGTTCAATATCAAGCCTAGGCTTAGGTTCCTTCTGATAATTTATTTAATACAATTTTTGTATTTATTCTCAATGTTTAATATATTCTCAATAATACATTCTCAATAAGCTATTTAATACATCCAGCGAATGGAAGAGGATCGGTTTCCAAAATGTGTTTTGGAATTGAAATTTGAGGGAAGACGAGGCAGAGGAAGACTTAAAACTTCCTGGATTCAGATAATATATTTATACATGAAGAAGAAACATCTACAACCAAAAGAATGTATGGATCGACAAAATTGGCTATTAGGAATCGGAGGATGTTAAAGACATTAAACAACTGATGATCTATCTACATTCTCTTAGCTTTCGCAGTCATTGTATAGGCCTACGTTATTTTACTCATGAAGACTGTTTATTGCTCACGGGAATTCTGATCCAATGGATTCCCGGACGTTTCGCTTGTATTCTACTCCAGCGCAATGCGATAGGTAGGCCTATTTTCCTCCCATGCCAAGTGCCTCCGTAGAATCAACGAGACTGGAAACCTCGGGGAGCGAGATTCGAGCGGGAGGGAATGTGTATTTGACCGGCTCTAGCCTACAATATTATGAAAAAAGAATGCAAACACAAGTAACATTACATCACTCCACTCTAGAAGATGAATTTCGTCCATTGCGCATGCAAAGGTAATATCCCAATCTAAATGGAACAAATTCTAGGCTATACAAGGATGCTAGCTGGCTGTCGTACCATCACAGGGAGAGATGAAAATGGAACGAAATGAATGAAATGTGTAAGCAAAAGTGATGGAATAATGTTTTTGCCAGATAAAAATGGAAAAAAACCGCGAGAAATCATCATTTGGCTCCGATTCATCCACCATGAATCCAACATGGAGTGATCGAGAGACGAACTCGAAATCTAGAAGTTAATGTATAACCATTAGCTCCATTCAGACGCCTAAACATAGGCCTAAATGTAATTAACTTATTGCACTGCATAGTAACTACAGTTGAGACGAATATGATACGGCCCTAATAGTGATTAATGAATATAAGAAATGAATAAATAATGAAGGAACAGAATATAGTTAAAAATAAAATAAGTTTCATGTTGGTAAATAGTTCTCACAAGAAGCGGTTGAAACCCTAAGTAAAAGAGGTCATAAACATGTAACTCCTCAAATTAGACCTGAAATGTTTAAGCTGGGTCTAGCATCAAAACTCACGTTTGGGAGAAATGTCAAACTCCAAATTTACAATCGCGAAAAGCCCAAGCTGGCAAACACTCCCTAGCCGTGAGAATAAAATCAAAAGGTAGGTGGTGGTCTAAATAAAATAGTTACGCCCTTGGATGACATGTGATTAATATTCTAACCAATCAAAATGAGAGTTAGGGTATAGACCATATATGGGAATAATTGGTCCTGACTTCGATACGGAACTCATGAGGACAAAATTTAATACACTTACACTTATACTCGACACTTAGAAGGAACAAGATCTCGACTGTATAGTAAAAAAATATCTAGTAACAACGATTATGGACTTAGGGAAAATCTCCCGAACTCCTAAGTTATTTGCTAGTCCTCATTAGCGAAATATCGAAGGCCAGGGACAGAAAAGTTTTATTTTTACTGTGTAACGTTCATTTAAATTGGCAGAGATTAATTAAATAAAATAATTCAAATAATTAGTGATTGTCTGTTCCCACGCAATTCTCCTTCCGAACCCGTTATACATATAAAAATACCGCCCCAAAGTGTCGCCCAACGAAAGGGTCTTTTTTTTACAGTGACAAAGTTTTTTTTTTCAACGTGAGTGCATTCAAAATAAGAGCGACTCACGAAAGTTGTGGACTGAACATCATGATCCAGCAACAGGGTGGAAGACAACATTCAAACCACGAGATGGAAGGAGCAGCCAGGAGTGGACAACAATCCAGGAGCAGATCAACCTAGATAACCGATGGCGGATCTCTACAAACCTGACGTAAGACAAATAATGAAGATATACCAAGGTAAAGTGACAGATTTTTTAAAAAAATAATAGAACATAAAAGTTGTCAAAAGACGGAAAAATAAAGTATGTGGAAAATTAACAAATTAAACGAAAGTGTTTGAGTGTTGAATAACATAAAAAAATAATTTTTGTGAATAGAAAATAAATATTAATATTAATAAATTGTAGAAGAAATAAATAATGGAGGGAAATAATATAAATTTACATGGTGGAGAAAATTTGATAGAGGGTCAAAACAAAGAGGAATCAAATAGAATAAATATGTCCCAGATCGACGTTCGAAACCTCATATGGCAAATACAAGAAATTGTTGGTAATAAATTCGAATCATTTAAAAAAGAATTGAGGGAAGAAATGAGGGAAGACATGAGCAATTTGAGATTAGCAATAAAACAAACTCGTGATTCTTTAAAATCAGAAATTCAGGGGACAGGAGAAAAATTGACCACTAGTTTAGCAGGAAAGGGTGAGATAGGTAGAAATAATTATGATGAAAGGGAGACAGGATATGAAACTCCCCAAGAAAATAAATGTAAAAGTAACAATGATATTTATATGGTAGTTACTACAACAGGTGAAAGTACTGTAGATCAAACTCAAAGGGACTCAGATAGGGAAATGACACTTCAGAATGAGGGAAAAAAATGCGAGCCAACTATTATAGATGTAGACAAAATACCTCAAACCAATGATGATGAATTACATGGAAATATATTTAAATGCAATAATGAAATGCATGTTATTAATGATGTTAAATTAAATCAAAATGGAACAACTGACCTGATGATTTCGGTACAGCCAAACATCCGCTCAGTATTCCAATTTGAAAATTTGGATATGCAAAGTAGATGCATGGGAAAGATACGAACAAAGTATGAAAAGAAAAACAAGAAAAAGGTAGGACGTAAAGAAAATATGCATAAGTCATACCGCGTAATAAAGAAGCGCCAAATAAATAGGAGGAAATGGTCGAAAAACAGTCAATACGTTAGATTCAAAAGTAACATAATGAAGTACTGTACTAAATTAATGCATGATGAGAGAGAATGTTACCTAGAAAAATATCGTGCTGAAATATTTGATCCGGGCGCGAAATTATCGCAAAGTGGTAGAATGCAAATTTCAGTCTATCCTGTTAGAATGGATGTAATATCAGTTAGACATTAACATGCACCTGCATTGTATGCACAACAATTAAATAAATGTGTAATTAGTAAATAAGATTATATCTGGTATATTAGTATGATAAATGCAAGAAGTGTTGGTCATGCATATATCAGATTAGTATTAGGAAAATTTAATGAGAAATAGTTTAAAAGGGTCTTATATTTGTACTTGCTAGAAAACATAATGAGACTAGATAAATGTTGACGAAAACAGGGGAAGAAAATTTAAATTTACAGAGGGAGCGAGAGGCACCACCCCGCTTTATAAAAAAAATAATAAAAATAATTAGCATGTATATTTGCCTTAATCTAAAGCGTGAACAAGAACAGAGACGATGATAATAATAAATAAATTGTGAAAATTACAAAGAAATGAACAGCTGATCGTAGTGGGAATATTTAAGAAAACGTTGAACCCAGTCTAGAATAGAGATAAAAATCAGTTCACTAAACTTAAAATGTTTGTAAAAGATGAAAGAGTGCGAGTGAGACGGAAATAGGCACACCCTTCACAGGTACAAAATTCATTTGTCGAAAACAAGTTACTTACCCAAATACGATGTGAAACGAAGGAAATGAATGTTTAAACCAAACTTTTAAACATAATTGATAAAAAAATATATATATACAAATTAAACATGTGCTATTATAACTTCATAGTTAATGTTCTTAAAAATCTAATATTATTCTTGAGGAATAAAATGGAAGCGTTATAAGCATACGAAAATTTAAGAAAGAGGTTAAGGCATCGTCCTTTTAACAGTTTATGATTGGTGACAGATAAAAAAATATAGCGTAGACAAAGTGAAAGAATGAATAAATACAGGATCAAAGCCCGAAGGAGGCGTTTATATTATGTCCTTTTAAACGATAAACGTTCGCTCATATGGTAGCGAGAATTATTATGGGTAGATAGAGCGACATGATTTTGATTCGACCGGTGTTGTCGAGTTGTTTACTAATGAAATATAAATTGTCGTCAAAAACGAAATTGACGAATATGAGCTACGATGATATAAAATTCTGTATACAACGACGGTTCTGCGCGTATGAAATGTGATATTATGTTACCGACAAGTAAATAAATAAGGATAATTTCCACCTTAATCGATTGAATAAAAATAATATGCGAATGATGAATAAAGGAGTTCTATAAAGAATAAATAGATTTTCAAGGTATTGTGAAGATCAGTCAGTGAACATGCTGAGAATAAATTTTCAATGACCACAGCTAAGGGAGCGCCTATTTAAAAAAAAAAAAGATAGATTTACAAATGAATTATTATGATGAATCGTGAAATGTTCTGAAAACTGAGATCGCGATATAAACATATATGATTATTATTAAATACCGATATACTTATTTATAAAGGATAATCATCGAAAATTACATAGGAAACTAATTAGTAAAGTTACCATTTGATTAAAAGAGGGCAAATATGTTTACGGCAACATTAAGATCTATGTCTCATTAAAGAAATAAATGACCCAAATAGAATAAATTAGTAGCTAATTGGAAAAAAAATGTTAGTTTATAATAAGTGAGTTCCAGTGCATATGTAAAGTGTGAACCATGGAAAGTGCGAACGATATAGAGGGATGATATAAAAAAAATGTGCATGACATTGCAATAATAAACTGAGTGATATATGGAAAACGTATTATGCGAAATTACCTAGCGTGTGAGTAAAAAGTGACGTAATTAAAACAGAAACAAACGTATAATAAAGTGAAAAAAAAACGAGAAGATGTATGGGATATGATAAAGTACCCATAGGGTTAAAATAAGAAAAACATTTGTTGATTATAAAAAAAAATAAGTAAGGTGAATCACCGATCGCAAATTGAGTTTAAATGTACATGTTTTTTTGTTGTTGTTCTAGTGGTAATATGCAGAAAACTGTAAGTAAACCAGGGTGATATATGTTCAATAATATAATCTATTTGGTGTTTGTAAAAACATTTCCATATATGGTACTTGTAGGAAAAGTAATAGTTTAATACATTTTGGTTTGATGTAATTAGCATATTTAATTACTTCTCTTCTAAGGGGAGCTGTGTTAAAAAAAAAAAGATATTTTTAACTTTACGTTAGTATTTTTTTTTTGTTTTAACAAGAGGCATTGTGAGACGAATATGATACGGCCCTAATAGTGATTAATGAATATAAGAAATGAATAAATAATGAAGGAATAGAATATAGTTAAAAATAAATTAAGTTTCATGTTGGTAAATAGTTCTCACAAGAAGCGGTTGAAACCCTAAGTAAAAGAGGTCATAAACATGTAACTCCTCAAATTAGACCTGAAATGTTTAAGCTGGGTCTAGCTTCAAAAATCACGTTTGGGAGAAATGTCAGACTCCAAATTTACAATCGCGTTAAGCCCAAGCTGGCAAACACACTCCCTAGCCGTGAGAATAAAATCAAAAGGTAGGTGGTGGTTTAAATAAAATAGTTACGCCCTTGGATGACATGTGATTAAATATTCTAACCAATCAAAATGAGAGTTAGGGTATAGACCATATATGGGAATAATTGGTCCTGACTTCGATACGGAACTCATGAGGACAAAATTTAATACACTTACACTTATACTCGACACTTAGAAGGAAGAAGATCTTGAATGTATAGTAAAAAAATATCTTGTAACAACGATTATGGACTTAGGGAAAATCTCCCGAACTCATAAGTCATTTGCTAGTCCTCATTAGCGAAATATCGAAGGCCAGGGACAGAAAAGTTTTATTTTTACTGTGTAACGTTCATTTAAATTGGCAGAGATTAATTAAATAAAATAATTCAAACAATTAGTGATTGTCTGTTCCCACGCAATTCTCCTTCCGAACCCGTTATAGATAGGAGTCTCAGCGCTCACCCTGAAACAGGAACCGACTAGCTACCGAGGAAGGGCAAGTAACGATATTCACAATAAAATCAAAGTGAAACCCCAGTGATATTTAACAAGCACCTCCAAAAAATACTGCCCCACAGTAGGGCTATCGCTCTATCAGTAGGTAAGTTATTTTCGTATGGTGTAGGCCTAAAGCTCAATATTGAATCACACAATTTGTCGTAACTCAAAAAGTTTCTCTCTGCAGCTGCATATGTTCCTGATAGTTAACATACAAATTCTAGCAGATCAAGGAAAGTGCATAGGGAAATATTTTGATTATGTAAGCAGTTTAATAGCCTAATTCCATCATTGCCAATAAAATTTAGACTAGATCCAATTACTATAATTTCACTTTTATCTTCTTCCGATAACCATAGGGCCTAACTTGTTTTTCGTATTTGGATTTAGGCCCCTATATTCATCCATATTAATCACACTTGTTACTTAGGTCTATTAATACTCTCAAGATTTTCACCTAATCTTCTACTAGCCTAATAAAACAAATGGCCTGTATTGTAAATCATAGGCCTACAAACTAATAGTTCTTTATTATTTTATCATTCCTCTCATTTTCTGAAATTAACTCTTCACTAGGCTTAGGCCCTATAGGCCCATCTCGGAATAGGCCTAGGGCCTATATGTTGAACTTAGACTAAACTGGTCGTCAAGGTTTTCTTCACAATAAATCTGATTAGTGAATCTAGTGCATTTTTTCATAATAAATTCAGATGTGTAGTCAGAATTTTTCCATCAGGCACAGTTTTTTTGTGACAGCTACTTTTTAAAATTTGATTTTAGCATTCCCTTTGACCTGTCGTAGGAACCTTTACCTTATATGTAGCGATTCTATTCAAGCTGTATTTAAGGGCGTCTCTCATTAGCACGGTAAGCGTTTTCATCAGCAAATTTCCACAATGGAAAAGAGGTACCAAGGCAAGTGGAGTTCTAATATGCTGGTTGACTACTGTTGGACCAAGAAGAGAGATGTTCCAGATGCAAAATATGCCCGAAAATCACGATGTACCACTTTCTAGGTAAGTCAGAATAAGTTACAGTAAGATGGGTTTAATTAAAATTTATAAAAAATGTAAATCAATATCACAGAAAACTCTTGCCTGATAGGAAAAAACTGAAACGATATTTCAATTCAGGGTGAAAAATACTACTAAAATCTCATATTTTTATTCTTGTGAAAGAAAAAAAAAGTTCATTTTTGTCGACCAGTGCCATAGGCTATGCATACAGTGGAGGAAATTGGTATAAAGGCACTTGTTAGAAGTGTGAACACTAGTTTATTTACTCTTTCTTTGGAATTTTTCTATCTTAACTTAGGAAGTGATTGAGTATAAAACACACATAAATAATGTCAAAATTAATTATCCATTTTAGTCCAAACAAGTAGGCCTACATGAAAACTGAAACCATTCTCACATATGGGTGGAAATTAGTATAAAGTCACTTTGTGTATTTCACAGATTAAACCAAAATGACTGAGTACAAAGTTTACAACAAAGTTCTAAAATTTAGTTGAACCTCCATTGTTCTTAATTACTTGGAAGATTCTCTTCGGCATTGACTTGATGAGGGTGTTTATTTCTTCCACTGAGATTGAAGCCCACTCTTCCTGAATAATATTTTTCAGCTCAGTCTTTGTCCCAAACTGCCGTCCATTGCGATACACACGCCTTGCCAGGATCCCCCATAAGTTCTCAATCGGGTTTAAATCAGGACTTATGACTGGCCACGTCAAAAGAGGTATTTATTTCTTCCTGAACCACTCCTTTGATTTAGCAGACACGTGAATGGAAGTATAATCTTGTTGAAAAATTAGATATTCGCCAAATTCCTCATACATTTGTATCAATTCGGACTCCAGAAGCTCCTCAGTGTAGGACCCAGAATTCATCTTGGTGCGTATCCATGCCAGTTTTGATCTTCCTTTAAAGCGGAATGCTGCCGGAATCTTAACGCCTCCACCACCGAAGTTTCTACTCATTCTAACTTGCTCTTCAGTACGGAGGTCGTGCCAGTAATACTGAAAGCCATCAGGCCCGTCCAGATTAAACTTCTTCTTGTCACTGAATATTACTTTATTCCATTCTGAGGTCCAGGACATGTGTTCTTCAGCAAAAGTCATTCTAGCTTTCTTATGTGTAAGTTATTGTTCAGAGGTAGTTGACTAAGACATTTTTTTAAATTTTAGATTCTTGTCTTCTGACAGAATTTGTCTTACTCGTCTGGCTGTTAATGACAACTTCAAATCAGCCTGGATTTGAGAAAAAACATACTCTTATCTTTTGCTTTACGTAAAATGACATGTTTAGTGCGCTCAGACAATTTTCTTGTCTGTCCATTCTTCCCGTTGTTTCTATATTGTGAGCCCAGTTTGACAAAAATATCAATGACACATCTTGAACGTCCCAATTTCGTAGCTATTTGTCTATTGGAAAGGCCCATCTCCTTGAAGGCACTAACTCTTGATTTCTCTTCATTTGATAGAGGCTTTCCACGTGGCATTGTACGTACTGCTGACTTGTAACTGATGAACGGTGGTCACAGACACGTCTTCTCCATGTAACTGCAGTGTTTTGTTTACATTTATGTCTGCGTAAGAGCCAGAACTTGATCTGGCTTTATACCGATTTCCACCCCTAGGGCAGCGTTTTCTTAGTTTTTACGTAATATTTACGTAGGCCTATATAATAAATACAAATTGTGGAGACCTGTATGAAATTATGTCCTAGATAATTATATGTAGTCTATGACACACAAACGGTATTTGCATAAATATTTGAGGTTGTTTTTCTGCTAAAAGTTAGTGCCTTTATACCAATTGCCTCCACTGTACATGTGACTCGGTCCATTTTTTTTTTTTTTTTTGTAGTAGAGTTGTCTTAAAATATTAGAGCCTATGTTTGCTTTAAGATATAAAACAACTAGCTATAAAGTAAACTTAATTTACATTTCACTTGTACTGTTAGGCCTATGTCATATTCAAAGGCCTATAGGCTATAGGGCCTAGTGAAATTATATATCCTAAGCTATTATAACTAGGGCTGAAAAAAAAGGTATCGGTATCAGGGTATTAACTAATTTCTATACTCAATTTTTTACAAAATGCGTGTGTCTTTGTCGAGCGTCTCCACTGGCTGCTCGGAGCGGAGAATGTGTATGTTCGACTCTCCTCAGTAAAGACTTGTTTACGTGACGTGTAGTTGTATCAGAATGTCGAAACAAAAATTGTGCAAAGATGAGTCCATTCTTATAACTTATCAAAGCGGACTGTAGGCCCTACTAGAAGTCATTCCTGAGTAGCGCATGTCAACATGTAGTTTGTAAACACGGCGGTCTAAGTACGATGCAGCCTAGCCTGTAAACCATACTTTTTTCAGCCCTAATTGTAACATACACATGACCTTGGATGCGCACTGGACGAAATTCATTTCCTAGAATAGAGTAACGCAACGTTACTTGTGTTTGCATTCTTTTCCATAATATTGTGTTCTAGAGCCGATCAAATCGGGACGTAAGTTATAGTAATTTAGATCAAGGGCCTTATTCTCCATAGATGGTCTATATGCTTATTATTTTTAATTGGCTTCAAGAGAAGATAAGACAACCTACTGCAAGAGAAGTCATTTGATTTCTAGGAGCAATAGGGCTTGTTGGTTAATGATATCTGAAGAGAGAAAATAAAATTTAAAATGTAGGCTAATTTGTGTGTATAGGGCCTACGTAAGACTATTTGGGAAAAGCTTTTGGCAATATACGAATAAATTAAATAAGACTTCGGCTACCGAGATTTTAAAGAAAATTTGGGTCCATTGGAAATTAGAAAGCTCATAAGTAATCTGTAGGCCTATAGGCCTACGCAAAAAATCAAAATCAGGGTAGAGGAATAAGACAAGAATTTAAGGTAGGCCTATATGTTCAACATATATTCCGATATAGGCCTACAGGGCCTAAGCCTAGTGAAGAGTTATTTCCAGAAAATGAGAGGAATGATATAATAAAGAACTATTAGTGTGTAGGCCTAATATTTACGATTTAGGCCATTTGTTTTATTAGCAGAAGATTAGGGTCTAAGTGAAAATACAGAGCATATTAACGGACCTAAATAACAAGTGTGATTAATATGGATGGGTATAGGGGCCTAAATCCAAGTTATGGTTATCGGAATCAAGAAGATAAAGTTAAAAGTGTAGGCCTGCTTAAAGATTATATTATTGGATTACTAATAGGCCTAGGCTTGCCTGAGATGTAGGCTTACCATAAGCAGCAATATGAGCTAGGCCTACTGGCTACTTGCAAAAGAAATCTTTTCTATGAACTTTGAATAAAGAATAAAAAAAGTCTAATTAAGTGCTTTAATTGGAGTATGGTAATGTATGGGGTGAAGACCTGAGTACTAAAAGATTAAAATTAATCTAATCTAAAGGAAAGAAGACTGGAAGTAGGCCTACAACAAATAAGCCTAGGGATACGTGCTGTGAAGAATATGTGCAATAGAGAAAGAAAAAAAATGGTGAACTTGTAGGTCCACTTAAAACAGTGGGTAAAAGAAAGAAGATGAATATAGAAATTATTAATATGTGTAGGAAATTGACTAAGAAGAAGCTGCATACATAGGCCTACTGAAACATACACTTGACGTGGGCTAAGTGGACGTAGTTCATTCCGGGATAAAAATTGAAGATGATAGTCAACCTAAAAATAGGCCTAAATGGATCGTATGCGGCATGAAGCTGAAGAGAAAGAAAAGTAGATAATGCTGAGTTTGCAATAAGGACCTGCCCTTGCAAAGAAATGTATGGATTAATGTAGATATTAGTGCTATTGCCCGATGTTACAACTAATAGAGATTTAAGCTTGGTTAAAAAAAATATTAGCATGTGCTAATAATGTCTATAGCCTATTATTATTATTATTATTATTATTATTATTATTATTATTATTATTATTACTATTACTATTATTACTATCAATTAGGCCTACTAGTAAAATTCATTGTTTAAACCGTTGAGGTGGAGAGTCGTAAAATAAAATAAGTTTAAATAGGCCTATACCTTCTTAGGTAAAATCCGTCGTCCTCAACTTATAAAATATGTAGGGCCTAATCTTTATGCCTGTAGGCCTTTCAGAACATCCGTTCCATCTTCAGCAAGTCACTCTTCGCTACAACATCCAATATGATGGTTGATGCTGTTGGTCGTAGCGAAGAGTGGCCTGCTGAAGATGGAACGGATGTTCTGAAAGGCCTAATGGCATAAAGATTACATATTTTATAAGTTGAGGACGACAGATTTTACCTAAGAAGGTATATTTTAACTTATTTTATTTTATTACTACTATATTATTACTATTATTATTATTATTATTATTATTATTCCTATTATTCATCATCATCATCCGGTATCATGGCAGCTGCCGCCGTCTTCCGGAAATCAAACGCCATTCCTCTCTGTCCATCCATTGTTCTTCCTCCATTCCTCTGATATTCATAGCTGCTTGTACCCCTTCTATCCAAGTTTTCTTCGGTCTTCCTCTCTTCCCCCTTTCTATTGGGATCCGTGTGGAGTTGCCAGTCTCCCATCGGGCGCCTCTCCAGGTGGCGGATAGTGGAATGCTCACCGGATATGGCGGGTACTGGGGAAATAAAATACCCAGGGCGGACCAAAACTAGTGCTGCTGCCTTGCAGTAAGATACTGGACTATCAAAGGCAAGAGGAAGAAAACCTTGAACAAAAATTACCCGTCCCCCAGGTTGGGGGGGGTGAGCCATCGGGCCAGCTCCTCGTTCATCATAAAAAGCAAAAAAAACCATGCTGAAAACCAAAACATCAGCCCTTGTTCGGAAAAACACTCTATGCCTATTATTATTAGTTACTTTTCATCATTATTAGTGTTATGATTATTATTAGTATTAGTATTATTATTATTATATATTATTATTATTATTATTATTATTATTAGTCGGCCTATTATTACGGCTAGCACTACGTTGGGCTATGGTTACCACCTAATCTATCTGCTGGTGAAGAAGAATGTGAAAATGAACTCAAAGAAGAAAACAGTGTTCTTGCTGACAGAGGTGGAATCGGACTGGCAAAGAGAGAATCTACAGACTGTGTAGAGAGAAACCCCTCCCACCGACCACCCTCGACAGAACGACGTGGGAGGGACCCGCTTTTTGCTTATTGGCCCGGCCTCCGCTTATAACTCCACGCCCTCCAATCCAGTTCTCTAGTCGGCGGGAAGGCCCGCTTCGTTGGGGCCACTGGATGACAAAAGTTGTTGCCTCCATGATTCCGTTAAAATGTTGAGTCTGAGTCCGATTTGTGTGGCGATCAGTTCTACTGCAGACTGCACATAGACACGGAGAACGCAAAAAATCCGACAGCGGGCCCAAACTAAGGATGCGGAATAGTGTGTGCTGTTGAAACAAATTCCACAAAGGACAGGCGTCCTCGGGAAGTGTTTTTCGTTCTGAAGGATTAAGAAAACGGCCGCAAGATTCTGTCCTCTCTGACATTGAGGCCCGGGCCTACGACGTCCGCAGCAGCGGCGGCAGCGGCTATGCTCAACAACCTAGCTGTGAGTGCAGGCGGTCTCAGCCTTGGAGGTGAGAGCTTTTCCAAGAACGTGGTGGGGGACATCGAGGTGTAGGGGGGCAAATTCTCTTCAAGTTTGCAAATTCCCACTAATTGTTTGGGTTTACGGGGAGATGACTGTGTGAGTGTGTTATCTCTCTCTCTCCTCTCTCTCTCTCTCTCTCTCCCACTCTCATTAGGAGCTTCCCTTTTGATAGGTGAACTAAGGATTAAATTGAGTTAGGAACGCCGCGCCCAAATTAAACCCAATTCTGAAGGTAGCCTATTCCAGCTCTGCCTGCTAAATGTAATCAATTTGTTGAGCCTGGGAGACAGCAATGCTGGCCAGACACACTACCAGTAAGTGTGTAAGTCGTCTAGAGTTGTGCTCGCCCAGTCCGACACTCGAGTCCGCATCAATCTCACTTTATTTTTTATTTTTATTTTTTTTTTCTTAGCTCGGATCTCTTGATGTAGTGGGCTTGCATTACTCCGATTCTTAACAAGTAAGTCAGTGAGTAGTGTGTTCTTCCATTTGTAAGAAAACACTTCTTATCTATAGGCCTTCTTGATATTTCTTTAAAATTCTATAATAGTATTTCTATAATTAGAAATCTTGAGAAAATCATTTAGAACTATCAATGTCTGTTTCCAAAAACAAACAAAAAAAAAAGTAATTGTAGACTAACGTCTATTATTATAAATGTATTCAATATAAGAAAGGCCTATTTTTAGACTAAAACTGTGAAAGTTATGTTTGGCATGAGTCTTAAATAGTTTGGTGTTTGTTTTATTTTATAGTTATATGAAGTTATGTGTTTTCTATTTTATTTGTGAAAAATTGTGGTCATAATACAAGGTAGGTTTCAAAAAACAATACTATTATAGTTTGATGAATATGTTACATTAAGTGGACTATAGATGGAATAATTATTTTTGTGCTGTAATGATGAATCTGATAACAAATATTATCATAATTTTGAATTGAATCATATAAACATATTTATTACAATAACAGTCTAAAAAAAGGACTATTGGTAGCTTATTTGCACATATCATAGGCCTACAACATATTTTCCAAATAGCTCACAGTAATTCTTATGTTGTTAAACTTGATAATGTGTTATCAATTAGTATTTTATTTTTTAGGCCTACTTGTTGATAAATTTTATTATCCAGAATTTTTTCACCAGACCATAGAATTATTATTATTTCTATTGTTTTTTTTATTAAAAATATTTCCTTATTGATTATATATTGTTATATATATTTTATATAGATTTAAAGAAGTAATATAAATTAGATTGAAAGTGGAAAGTGATCTTGTATTCATCAACAAACTTCATTAAGTTAGGAAGTTAATTATTGTAATGTAGACCTAAATGATCTAATTTTAGTAAGGCATACCAATTATTCTGTTATATGGGTTACCAAAGATATATTGGAAAATCAGTTGTTGCCAATAATTTAAAATAAATTTATATTTCATTTCCATCATGAATGTAAATTAAGTAGCTATATGTAATAAAGATGAGTCTTAAGGGCATCCGGTAGTGATTCCGATGCATAACTTATTCTGGTTAAAAATATTCAATTTTTAAAAATAAATTCTTCAAATAGGCCTATAACCTAAGAAAATACATAATTTTTCTTTTACTATTTTCCTTATCCAGAAAAATTAAAAATTAAACGTCTGGTGATATTTGTTTACTGTTTATACATTGTAAATATTTGATATGAAAAAAATGTGCCCTGAAGTAGGCCTATAGCCTACTTCAACACATTTCTAAAAAACCACTATCATAATGTGCATTATAATGACATTCTTAATGCCATAGCCTAATTGAGATAACCGGTGATTTTTATCAATGTTAAGTTTTTTTTCTTCATATTAAAAAAATAGGCCTATTTAAAATTATGTTTCAATTTGTATGCAAATTTTTCATTTAGGCCTAATTATTTTTTTAATTCAAACATAGGCAACTGTGAATTATTGTATAGAGGAGTAATAGGCCTAAGCCTTATTCCCTATATAGATGACAACATAATTTAATGTACGTCTTTATATGTCTAAAAAAGTTCATATTTTTATCTCCAATAGGCCTAGTTATCAGTTATGTGTTCCCAAATATGAAAAAATTCAAGTTATGAAAAAATGCAAATAAAAAAAACAGTGTTGCACTATTTTACAGAACATACCTTAAAACTAATTGAAGATTTAAATAGGCCTATTGAATGTAGGCCTACTGTAATTTAATTTAACTTATATATTTTAAGTATTAGGCCTAATAATATCCTAAGTAATTCATTGAACAGATTAAAACAATTAGGCCTACCTATAGCCTATGGCTTGGGGCCTATATGAGTTGTAACCTTTATATAATTTTCATGATTATTGTAAATAATAGGCCTAACATTAGGACTTTGATCGTTTCGCAATCATATCAGTTAGCGTACATTTTATTTTTAGTCTATTGATCTATTTTGGAATAGGACTAATCTAACCATATTTATGATTTTGCAGTTTTTCATTAATTTAATTTGACTCCAATCCACTTCCTCAAACTCAATAGGCCTATGTCGGTAATATTACATTTAGAAACGGCTATAACTATAGAACATAGGGCCTAGATTAATTAAATTGATGAAGATGGACTATTTTTCTTTTTTATTTTAAAACTAAAATCAAATTAAATTCACAATTTAAAATTTTGCTTGTCGTGAAGAAACATACGCTGGGTAAAGATTTTAAGAATCGTATTAATTACATTAGCGAATTATTATTATTATTATTATTATTATTATTATTATTATTATTATTATTATTATTATTATTATTATTATTGTTAGGCCTATTGTAATCTATGTGGTATAGGCCTACATTAGATAAGAAATAGTATAATTCAAATCGTTGTCTGTGTTATTCTTATCACTTCGATGCATAAACGGGTAACATGGGACTATTTAATCTTAAATTTTCTATAAATTAAATATATTAATTATTTGTTTGTGCAGATTATTAGGCCTACTTAGACTAATTTATTAATCCATCTCTTTGTTTACTTTATTTAATTTCCGGCCTACGATATTTGTTTGAATATTTATTAATGTTTGGGTTCCGTGAATATTTTAGTAACTTAGTATGTGTGTGAGCATTTTTGACATTATTTTATTATATTTTTAACTGAATATTAGCCACCATAACTATACCAAAAGTAATTTAGGGACATGATATATCTTAAACAAGACAGATCTATAAACAGATAGGCTATAGATGTATTTTGGCTTTTAGTATAGGCCTACTGGTTGTATGAAATTTATAGGCCTATAGCCTACTAGGACACTCACAATTTCATGTTTTATAATCTCAAATATAGGATTGTTTCTTGAATATGCATAATTTATAACTCACTTAAAAGCATAATTAGGCCTACAGTATTTTACTGTAAATAATTTTATATTCTACTTTTAAAATCAAAATATTATTTTTGTCTTTATTATTATGAATATTTATGAATATTTTTTCCCTGTCTAAGAGTTATTTTTTTTATATATAATGCACATTCCCATAACTTCAAAATAAAATTGTTTTAAGGCGAAAAAATTGTGTCTTTTAGGATAATGTTAATAATCGTTGATATAAAATTCACAGCTCTAGCAATTGATAAGACACCTTCTAAATCTAGTCTAAAAACTCTTCTGTATTTTCATCTTAGCCGATCATTTATTTGTATTTTCATCATACAGCCTAGCCTATTCCTTGTTGTGGAAATCGCCAAAATAAAATATTAAAGAATAAATTATTAGGCCTATCTTGTTTACAAGTATTGAAAGAAATAGGCTATTTGTCTTTAACTCTGCCTAATAGGCTAGTTGAATATAAATTTCCAGAAAAAATAAGTTTAAGCCTATAACAAAACCTTTTAAATTAGTCATAGGCCTATCACAAGTCTTAACAATAAATTACCGTAATAACAAGCACCTTGTATTTCGAGCAAAGACTAGGGCTTATGTATCTTGTATTTGCTGTCTGCAAGACTAGGCCTATAGCCTATTCTATTTACAATAACTTGTATTAATGCATAGGTCTAGTTGAAATTTCGGCTCAGATTCTTAGATTTTGAATAGATTTACTCTAATTTAATCAAAATATTTACTAGATAAAAACTGCCTAATATTTCTCATTAGGGCATATTTTATGTCTATAACTAAGAAGATAACTTTGACGTATAGCTACATAATTTTGTAGACCTATAAATAAACAAAATTAACTAAGATATATTATAGGCCTAGACTACAGAAATGTTATAGGCTATCTTTAATAACTTTTTTTTAAATCCTAGTCCCTATCTTAATTTTATGGACTAAACAGTGACATATTTTAGTATTCAGTTAACATATTATAAAGGGTAAAGGGAAAAAAACAGATGTCATATTTCCTTTAAAACCAGAAAACGTAGACCTAGGCCTACTTTAAGTTGTACAACAATAAGTATATTTCCTTATCTAGGCCTAGGCCTATATGGCACATTTTGGAGGTAAATAGATCGATTGACTAAACTGTATCATTTACTGTTTCACATTTCTAAATGATAGTGTTTTTCATGAAGAATCTAACAACACCTCCAACTCCATTTCGACAAAAAAAGGTGACATCTTTTTCTTTTCCTGTATCCTACACAGGCCCCTAGTGTTAAGAAAGTTTATAGGTCTGCTGATTCTTATGGCTACTTTTACCGGAATGTAGTTAAGTTCTTGTACAGATACAAATACGTTTATGGATTATTAATTTTCACTCAATCAAAATAGCTCAGAGCTTACCAATAAGTTCATGCGTCCCGGGTTCAAACGCTCAACAAGTGATACTATTTAAATTGCAAAAATCATAAGTTTATATTAAAGAAGTTTCCTTCAAAAGAAAACAGGCTAACGCGTGTCCCATTTCATGGTAGTAGTATTAGTTCCTGTCACTCCTCTTGGAAGCATAGGTCTTCGTGAAAGCAGGCCACCGACTCTATTTTTTGCCAAATCATGATTTCATTCCAATTTTTTCCGTATATTTCACACAAATACTTATCAAAAATGAATAAGCAATAAACATCTGAATACATTAAATGAGAGAACCTATTTAACTAATTTTAGTTATCTTTAAACCAGCCAAGAAATAAAAAATTCAACTTAGGCCTGCTGTTTTTCACATAACTTAGGTCTAATTTTTCCACTGTCCTACCTTTATTTAGATTTACCGTAATTCTAGCTTAAATGCATAAATATAGGCCCTAATTCAATATGAAATAGGCCTATTTTAGTAAACCAAATATTTTTAAGTAGGCCTAGGCCTATAATATAAAAACAGTTCTTAAATAAGGCATTCTAACATAGTTAATATTGCACCTATAGAATGTCAGCAGTGTACTAGACTTAGGCCTAAATGCCAAAGCTATATGTTTAGCTACATTTCCTACTTTTTATCCATGTCGGATAGGGCTAGAAAACCCTTGAACTATGATTCGGCTACTGGCCTCACATCCATCTGTCACTTACATGGGTGGTGATCATGTACCCAGGAGGCCTATAGAGGTGATATGTGGTAGCATGACGAATTCCTCAGCCGTTATATCTGGTTTTCTTAACATGAACCGCTACTTATTTTAGCTACCAAAATTCCTCATGAAGCTGAATGGGCCACGGTCCCATTGACCGAAATTCCATGAGGAAATTTTTTTCCTCATGGGGACTGGAACCAGCGCGATTCCTATTCTCTGCACCAAGAAATAGGGCCTGGTCTAAAGCCTTAAACCACTCGACTACGGTGCGTGTCATGTTTACATAGGCCTACTGTTGCAATCAATTAAATATTTTTAAATTGTACCATTAGATATATTTAGACCTAAATAACTACAACTTAGAACTCTCAGTCCGTGTTTTTTTTTCTGTTTTTATATGGGCCTAATCTACTACTTAATACCCGACGTGCGCTGCTACGTGTAAATAAATGAAAATGAATGTGCTTTTATGTTTAGTTGAATACGTAAGAGGAAAATTAATTATAAATTCATATTTTTTAGATAGGCCTACTCCGTGCTGATTTACCCGGCGTTGCCCGGGAATCTGCTTATCCCAATCTTCTTGACATAGGCTAAATGAGCTGAAATACAAAAATTGACGTGTTTATGTTCAGTTAAATAAGTAGAAAGAAAAATGTATATCGTAATTATTTTTAGACACTCCGTGCTCTTTACCCGGCGTTGTCCGAGAATCTACTCATCCCGATCTTCTTGGCTTAAATGAGAGCTGAAAGACAAAAATTAATGTAACTTAGGCATACTTCTTATGATTAATTGAATAAGTAAAATTAAAAATAATAAAAAATATATATCGTAATTATTTTAAGATTCCCCGTGCTGATTACCTGGTGTTACCCGAGTATCTACTTATCTCAATCTTATTGGCATAAATGAGCTAAAAGACAAAATTCGATATTGTGAGTTATGCGTAAAAGAATACCCGCCATGCGTTGCTATGCTTGTACAGGAATCTACGTACTTGTCTGAATCTTCGTGGCATCAATGAAAGACAAAAATGGTTATTGTGAGTTATCCGTAAGAGATAAACATATGGTGTCGCGGGACTTTTTTGAAGAGCTTTTTGGGATAGGCCTATTCAATTCTGTGTACATTAATTTTGTGTATTTGTTATGATTTATGCAGCGTAAGCCATTTAAGCGTCCAAAGATCTACTTTTTCACATTTTCCACTACAAAGGGCGATTTTTAAGGGTGTAGCAGTTGAGTATCACAACTCTCTTAATAGCCTATGTTCATCCCGGGAATCTCCTGAACATTTTGCAAAAAGCCCCATCACAATCGGATCAACGGTATGGTCACGCATAAAGTACGAACAAACAAACCAACAAACAAACAAATATTTTTATAATAGGCCTATATTAGATTTTAGGCTGAATTATTGACCTGTCAAAAAAAGTATGGGAAATGAGGCAATTGGCTTAAAGATTTCACAAATTTATTATAGCCTATATTTCTATAGAATTATAAAGTGGGTTTAGATGTTTTACTATAAAAAGATTATAGGCTAATAAATGAAAATCTGATAAACCATTCATAATTTAGAAAATAAATGTAACCCTATCTCTCCATCACTATAAGACAGGCTATAAAAGTTAAATTATAACTAGATAGGTCTATAAATGGGCTACAACAAATAATCACACAATATAGCCCATCTTTAGATGCACAATTGCAAGTACAAAACAATATTTTAATTGTATCCCTAAGAATCATCTTATGTAGCTAAAAAATATAATTGGCCGATAATGTAAAACTAATTGGCCTAATAACTAATTAGCATTTGTTATTTCAATTATAGCAATAATTATTATTTGTGTAACAGATTTGGGACAATGAATCTCATTACTTTTAAAATTCATGTTTAAACCACCGTTGGGGTTCTTGATTAAAATGTTAAAATTAAAAAAAAATTGTATCTCATGTATCAGTCGTCCTCAACTAAAACAAACTTCTGTTTGGAAACTTCGTCAACCATTAAATAATGTATGCCTTCCAGAAAAACAATATTCATCATTAGCATTTAAAATAGTACAAATAGAAGTTTGTTTTAGTTGAGGGCGACTGATAATTAATGTTATTAAAATACATTATGAAACTCGGTTGAGGTTACTGTGTTAAAGTCCTCAATAATTTGCAGTGTTGTTTTATAGGAGGTCTTTCGATTACTCATATTACATCTTCTGCTTTGATTTTGGTACTGACTGTTGTTGGTAATTATTTTGTACAGAGGGTTTATGCTGGGTATGTTCTTGTTCAGCAGGTGTTTATTGTGGTTTCCTTGATGATTTCTAATTCTTCGAGAACGTTGATTTTCGATACATCGTTTTCCCTATGCAGGATCGATAATACATTGTCTATTGTGTTGAAATTATGTCGTGCTTCTACTATATGTTTTGAAAAACTGGATTTACCTTCATCCTTTATGAAATCTCTGAAATTTTCATTAAATCTTGTCGTGAAGTTTCTAGTGGTTCTTCCTATGTAAAATTTGTTACAGCTATTGCAATTTAATTTGTAAACTCCGTTATTTTGATGGGCTATAGGCCTATGTTTGTTTCTTCTATTTTATTTGAAATCATATTATTTAGTTTGTTATTTTTTCTCTAGGCATTTTTATGTTTTTGTCATGTCTTTTGAGGATTTTTGCTATATTTTGTTTCTATGCCTCTGTAGACCTAGGCCCTATGTTAAGGATACCCACTTATTATCTCTTTTATCAATTTCCCTGTTTAGTTGTGTGATGTTTGCTAGTTCTTCTTTTCTCTTTTGTTTCATAATTAATTTATTGATCATTTCCTCGTTATAACCATTTTTGCTTGATATATAAAGTAAGCCTATATATTTTTTTTATTTTTAACATTTTAATGAATCTCATATGAAGCAATAATAGACAAAGTTTTTTAGTTGGATGGATTTTAGACATGAGGAGATAAGATAGGCCTGTATAAGGTATAAAATTTGGATTAATTGTAAAATTGAAGTGCTTTAATGTAATCATAAATAGTCTTAACTAATAATAACTTCTAAATGTTTAAACTCGATTAAAATTCGTGTTCGATATAATTTTAAATTAGCCTATGTTTTCTTTCTTTTATTGATACTATCATAACCATTGAGTAAACTAAAACCTACTTATTTTTATTAAGAAATATAGGCATGCAACAGAATGCTGGTACGGTATTATTTATTTAGAAGAATCATACGTCTAAAATTAGTTTGTAAATATATTATTTTCCCCTCAGTACATCCTCAATGAACGGACCTTGCCGAGTCAGGGATTCAGCTATTTTTCATTCTGCGCCAGTCATTTATTTTGTGCTACTGTTTTGTTTTCATTTGTTTTAATACCTCCACAAAATGAACTAACGTAATTTTTGTGCCATATTGAATTACTTTCAATTTCGTGTTTACATATAATGATACTCTAATACACTAACATTCATTTTATTTTAATTAACATTTTTATATTTTTTTAAGTCGATATCTCCGCTTTGTTTCTTTTCTTTATTTTTTTTAACCAATAGGTCTATCTTATAAATTTTAATTTAATTATAATGTTCAAATTATATAGGCTAGTCCTATATCTGGATGCAAAAATAATATCTAGGCCTATAAGATTCAAAATTAGGTTAAAACAAACATATTAGACCTATTTGTATTGACGAATAAGAATTAGGCCTAATAAATGCGTAAATAAATAGGCTATGCTAACAAATAGTAAAATAGGCCTACATTAAAAATGTAGGCCTCTGCCTTGCCTAATCATTGTTACATTTAAAATCTATAATGTCAGATTTTTATACCTGGCACTGAAAATCTTTATTTTTTATTACTTAGGCCTATAATCAAGAGTGCATGGAATAGTCTCTTAATAGGCCTATGATGAAATTAGCCTTTCGTGTAGTTCGTAGTTAAAATCAGCAAAAAATTACTATAATCCAAATATTCACTATAAATCAATATTAGATAAGCCACTGTCAATTTTATTTCAGGAAGGATGATGTTTTCGTGAATTATGTGTAGGTTATCAGAAATATGTTGGCACACTTAAGTAGCCTGGTTATGCTAATCCAAGATATATTTCTTGAAAACTTTCCTAGGTGAAAAAGTAATGGCCTGTCATTATTCTTGGGAAACCCTAGCGCCTAATGGTAGTATAAGGGCAATACAGCCTACCTACTTAACAGCGCGTAGGCTATCGTTGTATGATAACCCAAGAGACATAATAAATATTTTACATATCTGTTATAGGATACTCAATTTCATCATGGGACCCTCGACTTTACTTCCCTTCCCAAGGTAATCATAGTTACGGATTTTTACGTCTTTAAAAATCTTTCGGCCCCATCCGGGTTTAAACCCTCGAATCTCGGATTAGAAGCGAGATTGGTAACCTTTAGTCCAAAGGTGAATACTAATATCACTCAGCCATAGATCTGTAGTCCACATCGGTGGTCTAATGGTTATGTTCCTTGCCTCTATTCTTAAGTCTCGCTGGTTCAAACCCCACCGGGTTAGATGGATCTTTTAGGATGGAAAAATCCAAGGTATAAACCATCCGGAAGGTAGGCCTACTTGCTGTGGGTTCCGAGTCTGAAGATTTCCATCTTCGTAAAACAACCTCAAGCCTATATAATGCCTCTAAGGAAAATTTAATCTATATAATACCTTACTTTGGTCAAGAAACTCCCGTGAGGGGAGTACCCGTGTCTCCAAGGATGTAGGGCCTATAGGGTAGGCGTATACACATATGCCAACATCCCTGTACAATCTTTGAAAGTTATTAAATATAAAATTGGTACCTGTAAGTTAGTCGTTCTCAACTAAATTACAGTATTAAACTTCATCAAGTAGTTGCAATGTGGAGGCCTTTCAAAAACAATGTTACATCTTCTGCATTTTAAATGGTGTTGTTATTGAAGTTTGTTGTCATTATGTATAATAGACACATTTATTAAAATGAGCCTAATTAAATCGAATAGACCTACTTCTTCATAGCTGAAAGTTTATTTAGTCCGCATTACGTAAGTTCGATTACTGTAGTTTAAAATATGCTTGTATTACGGAGCGAGTTGGTTCAGCCGCGAGCGTTTCAGATTTCTATTAGTGAAACCTCCAGGTTCATATCCTGGTGTCGACCACCTTACAGATTTTCTCTTGGTTTTCCTCTGTCGTTGTGGTAAAAGCTGGGTTGAAATTGCATTAGAAATAATAAAATTAATTTCACAAAAATCACCTATTCATTAAATAATCAGCAAGCGTTCACCAGAACACAAATAGTAAATAGTCCAAGAGTGTAACGTATTGGCCTACTCCTACAGTCTATAGCCTATACATAATATACTGGATATATTCAAAGGTTCTAAATGTTAAAATATCTATAGCTAAATGGAATTCCTTCTTCAAAATATCAGGGATTATCGCACACTTGACTATTTTAAGCCACGCTTATACTATTACTTTTTGTTAAATAATTAATTTTTCTTCAAAACTTAATTCATTCTATGTCATTAATAGTATTTTTTATCATTTTTCTAACTTCTAAATTTTATATTTCATTCGTTAAATCTGGAATCAATCAAAATATATTGTAAATAATAATTGTATTACAGATAGGCCTATACCATGTAGGTATAATAATTTTGTGTATTGTAATTTAAATGTAACAGATTTTTTCCCCAACCTGGTTGAGTGGAGACAAGGGCTTAAAGCCTTAACTCTGCCAGGTAATATAAAGTTATTATTATTATTACTTTTATTATTAATATTGTTATTATTAATAACGTATTATTAGGGTATTCTTATTAGGCCTAATATTATTGTTATATTATTATTATTATTATTATTATTATTATTATTATTATTATTATTATTATTATTATTATTATTATATATTATTATTATTATTATTATTATTATTATTATTATTATTATTAATTATTATTATTATTAGGAGGCTTCATAAATAAGCATTAACTAAAAAAAAAGTAATATTTTTCAAAAACCAAAGACAAATAGGCCTATTTACGAATTACTACTTGTAGATAATCTATGACTATTTAAACATCCTGGCTTTAATAGGCCCTAGCACTTTGTTAAGTTCCAAAGGTCGTGATTTTAAACTTGATCGCATTGGGTGTAGACAAATATATTATTATTAGGCCTATCACTGGTTTAGTCCATCGCTCGAGGTAGCGTTCTGCCTTGTCATGCAACGGGCCCGGGTTCGATTACCGGTTGGGACAGGCTCCTGGGTGAGGGTTTTTCGGGGTTTTTCGGGGTTTTTCCTCACCTGTAAGACAAATGTCAGGAAGCTTAGGGCCCAACGATCCCCGAAAATCATCCGGCCAGCATTATCACTCTTATCATTATCATCGTCATCCCTCACCAGTGTAGAAAGGCAACGGGAAGCTACCACGCCTATGTGATAATCCCTTAGTAAATCTGCCAAGCAAAGCATGTATATGCTATGATTGCAGTGAAAGACCTGCCCTCGGGCAGAATTACTATAGAATCATTAGTTTATTATTATTATTATTATTATTATTATTATTATTGCTATTATTATTATTGCTATTATTATTATTGCTATTATTATTATTGCTATTATTATTATTATTGCTATTATTATTATTATTATTATTATTATTATTATTATTATTATTATTATTATTATTATTATTATTATTATTATTATTATTATTATTATTATTATTATTATTATTATTATTATTATTTGCCTAAAATTAAATACCGGTAGGATATTAAATAATTTTGGATAGAAAAATCCAAGGAGCAAGTTCTCCGGGAGAGACTCTATCCGAGGGTCCCGAATATGAACATTGTCTGGCTCATAAAAATCCTCAAGCATAAATTCAAGCCTCTGAGAAAAATCTAAGTTAATCGCCCTTTTCCGTCCATGTTGGACCTTACCTTATTTGGCTACAATATATCTCTTTGGGTGAGGAGTTAATTATTTATCTTTCTTTCGGATTTGTAAAGACATAAACGTAAGTAGATTAACTTGGTTAAATATCTTCTTTTAGCGAGCCTCTTTGTCCCAAGTGGGAATGGACGGGTACAAAGAGATTACAATGTATTTTCTTCAGTAGGGCTATCGAGTTGGTGCTACGTCTTTATATGCCTGAGAATTTTGATTTTATCCAGAATGGAACTGCTCAATTGTATAAACTGTTACGACTAAATGTTTCTAACCTATTTGTATTTAAAAATTAGATTTTCATGTGTAAAATTCACAAAATAATCAATTAAACCTAATTTTTATATTTGAAAAATTAATCTTAAATGAAACAATATGATCAATACTCGGATAAAATATGTGATTTTATAAAGATTTGGCCTATAGCCTATCCACATACAACTAGTTGCAGTTTTGTTTGAAAAAGCCCTCGGTTGTATAATGGAAATAATATGACAAGCTCATATAGGTCTACCTATCTTATAGCATTGTTTGAAAAAGCCCTCGGTTGTATAATGGAAATAATATGACAAGCTCATATAGGTCTACCTATCTTATAGCATTGTTTGAAAAAGCCCTCGGTTGTAAAATGGAAATAATATGACAAGCTCATATAGGTCTACCTATCTTATAGCATTGTTTGAAAAAGCCCTCGGTTGTAAAATGGAAATAATATGACAAGCTCATATAGGTCTACCTATCTTATAGCATTGTTTGAAAAAGCCCTCGGTTGTAAAATGGAAATAATATGACAAGCTCATATAGGTCTACCTATCTTATAGCATTGTTTGAAAAAGCCCTCGGTTGTAAAATGGAAATAATATGACAAGCTCATATAGGTCTACCTATCTTATAGCATCGATACTAAAGGACATTGCGATGCTGCATGTTTAATGAATGTCCACTCAAAGAAACATCAATTCCAATCGAAAATTGACACATCCATAAGAAATATATAAGAATATCGATTAGTTGTCAAATTGTGTGTAGGCCTATTGAACCGTGTTTGACAGAAGTATCAGTACTTAATTCTAAAAGGTGCCAAGTCACCGAATTTATTCACTAGAGAGGAAAAATAGGCCCTAATTCTTTCATTCTCAGAGCTGCAGTTTGCGTATTAGTTCATCAACAAGTGCAAATTTCTCTGAATTCTACCAATAGCCTATCATAAACAAGCAGATACGTAGGCCTAAATGGAGAAAACTATATAACAGTGAAAAACTAAATCTTTATGGGAAACTAAGTATAATGTGACTTAATTCTCGTAGCCTGCGTTAGGGAGGACATATGGTATGAATGGGGAATGATAGAGGGGCATGGAAACTTCTTGTATGAAAACCGAAGAGATAGCCTCAATAGGTAATCCAAGAATGAAGTGAGAAAATTTGACGGAAGTGAATTATAAAGGGAAAGTTTCAAAATATAAACTCAGAATATGGGCGTATGGAGAGCTGATGTCTCCGAGGCTGTGAACCTCCGGGTTCGAAATGTTAGTAAATCCCAAAGAACTGTAAAAAACATTAGTTACTTACTAGTAACTTACGTAATAATGATTCAAGGCATCCGTCACCGTGACATAGTCACTAAAGTCTCTACCTTCCACTCAGGCGACCTCGGTTCGATTCCCGGTGAGATACTGGGTTTGAACTCGGCCTTGCGCCTGGGCGTGTGTCCTGTGCTTATGTGATGTAGAAGAAAAGGCAATCAACATAAAAACAGAGCAAAATAATAAAAAACTAAAAACAAGATGAGAAAACAGACTTGAGTTTTCATGGAAGAGTTTAGATGTTTACACCTGAAGAGAAGCTGATGCCGGAATTTCGAAACGAAATCATATAACAATTTCGATTCTTGCAGCATGATAATTTTTAATTCATATTACATGTAATTTCACCATTTTAACCGTTAAATTGACAATGTATCCTATAATATACATTGCTTTTATTTATTTGATAGGCTATTTTTAATAACCTGAAGCAATGGATAAATGAATCAGTGGAAATCACGCCTATTATACAACAATATGCAATAATAACTTGCTGTTATAGATGATTTGTTTTCACAGCAGTCAGATACATTTAAATAAGCCGTCATAAAAAATTTAATTCCGCCAATTTAAAGGTTAATCAGCCAGTTTGCTACATAGCACATACGGAATAGCGACGTGCTGTAGGCCTAAGCTATATCGAAACATATTTAGGCTACCAGGCTAACCCCACATTTAGCAAATTGTGATTTTGATGTTCCCTGAGCTGAAGCAGAATTTTAATTGCTGCAACAGAATAACCAACTTATAAAAATGCGCTATCAAAAAGTGAAGACCGAAAGGGCCTATTAAATTAGCCTACCAAAATTATTTATGACAATTCCTTAGCAACAAATAGACTCCTTTGAGTCTATTTGTTGCCAAGGAATTGTAACCGGTTTCAATATGCTGGATAGGGCCTAGGCCTACTAGATGTTACAAGTCATTGTCATCTTTTAGGCTATAGGCTAGTAGTAATAACTTAGTAGTGAGTTAAATAAAAAAATATACAGGCCAAAATATTAACATGTTCACAACTACAATAAGTGATAAAATGAACACCCATAAAATATGCTCACAATAAATTCCTAATTCAAAATAAAACACGAAAAAAGTATTATATCCAAAATATGTGTTAATAGCAAAATAATTAATCATTACATAAACTCTCATGAATATGTAGTCAGTCATTTCCGACATTACTTGAAACAATGAAATAAATTAGCGCTGTTTCGATCTCTACTGTCAATAGCCTACTGATAACATGAAATGCAATTTTCGATGATTTTATTTAAATTAACACATTTCAATTCTGGATATCTAGAATATAATTTAAGAAAGAAAAAAATAATGTCTGAGCCGGGGTTTGAACCCTGAACCTCTAGTTGTACGTGCTAGAATTAGGGGTCCAGAGTTCAAATCACATTAACTTTTCTTTCTTAAATTATGAAATGCAAATTGTTTCATAACTATTAAAAATACATTTTTGAGACGAGAAATAGTCTAGGCCCATATTTTTTTATTTATTATTATAATGTACTGAGTAATGATAATATAAAACGTATTATTATGTCAATACTAATAAAATGCAAGCTAAAATTAGGCCAAATGTTGAAGTGTTAGTCAGAGTAGCCTAACTTAGGCCCCTATGTAAAAAATATAACCTAAAATTATGCATCTTTTATGCAGTCCGATCAACTGATAAAATTATTAAAATATTTTTTTGTTAATAATTTTAACAGTTGAGGGGATTGCATAAAACATAGACCTATATGATATAGGCCTAATCTTAAAGGCTATTAGTAGTCTATAGGCTACTTTTATAGGAGCTTACTCTTATTACTATGTTCTTATAATTTCTATTGAGTAGGCCTACCTATGTTTATTTAGACCTTCTTGTAAAATTACTAATTACGTCTGACTTGATTGTTCTATTATTCATACGTTGGTGAAACTTGCATCCGTTTTTGTTATAGGCCTAATAGAGTAGATAGTACTGTAATGTTCCATTTTGCGAACGATCATACATATTAAAATGAGGCATAAGCCTAGTAGGCTATGATATAAAAGTATTCAATTTATTTGCAGTTATTTCTCTTTTGGGCCTATTAATAAGCAATTAAAACGTAAATGTGTTACTGAATTTAGGCGTAACATACACTCCATGTTAGTTTGGCATGGTACCAGTTTAAGAATTTAAAAAATAGGCCTACTTCAATAAATCTGTTTATGTTGTTCAAACATAATTGACTTTCGATCATTTAGGGAAGATAACTAATATTCTGCTGGTCACTATTTAATACAACTAAAGAGAAAATATTATGCCTGAACCGGAATTTGAGCCTAGGATCTCCAGCTTTGCGCACTGGCACTCTACCATTTGAACTATCTAGACAATTTCAAGAGCAGGTACAGATTTCTTTCTTACTATCCCGCGTAGGCCTGCTCATAGTAGTGAACTCTATTCAGATTATAGAGTTCTTACACCACTAAGGCATTAAGATGGGATTTTATTTCGTGCTATGTCAGTTAGGCCTAATTAGTTTACTGACAAGGTATTGAAATTAGAATATATTCGGGTAAACCATCTGCTTGCAGTAGTTAAACAACTTAAGGTAAAAATAAATTAATTTCAATATTAAGTTCGAATGATTGTTATTTAATAGTTGCAGTTGTAAGATAAAGATTGCCGGTAAGAAAAAAGAAGTAAGTTAAACTTAAAGGGCAGAATTAACTTACATAAACTAAAGTAAGTAGATTATTTCATGGCAGATAAGGCGGGATTGTTGAAAAAGCTTGACTTCTTCCCTCCGAGCCGTTGTCTATTTGAGACTTTGTAACACATCATTGTACTTATCATTCCTTGCGTCGGAAAGTCTAGGGACTAAGTAATAGTCTTATTAATTATCTGTAATAGACTGTGTTATAGAGAAAACCTCACTTTTACATTCATAGACCTAACAGTATGAAACCCATTACTTTTAGGCCCTAATTCTTCAGATATTACAATCCTCTTTTTAATTACCGTAAAACGGGGCTACTTTGACATATTTTTGAAGGTTTTTAAGGTCTAACTCGTATGATTTATGCCGAAAATATTGAATGTATGATTTATTGTACCAATTGAACCTTAGGCTACAAATACCATTTGGTACTGTTCTCCTCAAATAAAAATTTAGTAGGACAACAATGAGTTTTGTTTAGGTCTGTTTTTCCCATGTGCTGGGGCTACTTTGACATCACATTTGTTTTCACTATAATTCAAAGTAGACCCACTGTAGGTACTACTTTGACACCAATTTATCTTTTTGTAAATATTTTTATTGTAAACAACCTTACTACAAATGCTTATAGACCTATAACTGTAATTTGACAAAATAAACTTAAACTTCTTTGTCAATTCTGACACGCAACAGAACTCAAAAATTATATAATTATTGTGGTTAGACAATCAGGAATTAATTAGAAAACATGAATTTTTGAAACAACAGTAGAAAAAAAAACAGATTTTCGCATCTCATCTTCACATAGTTCACATTCATATTGAAAATTGTTCGATCCTCTGTTACACACACGTACCACAGACCCAGAGCTTGAATCTTACACAATAAATCCAGTCCTTACCCCTGTAAAACCGAAAATCACAATTTTATCCTTGCTGGGAATTCATTGTTGTTGAAAGTGACACAGATGTGTCTCCAACAATTAACATCCTCTTTTAAAACAACTTAATTATTCGTGCGCCTTCAAGGAAATGTCCACACCACTGAATTGTTGTCAAAATAGCCCAAAACACGCAAGAAATTTAAAATGTCAAAGAAGCCCCAATTCTGTCAAAGTTGCCCCTCGAGTCAAAGTAACCACGTTTTACGGTAGTCTTTAAATTGGCAATTTATCCTACATGATACAACAATTGGATTTATTTATTTAATATTTTAAATGAAAAAGAATAAAAAAAAGCGAAATAACTTAAACGTGTGTCGAATTACACAATAGGCCTATACCTAATAATAACAGTTATGATTGATTTCGTTTTCAGTGCGGTCCGCCACGTTTAAATAACTACACCAGAAATTAATGTTTTGCCAATTTAAGGGTTAAAATGACCCGAAGAAGTAGGGGCTCTCCATGATATAGGCCTACAGTAGTCCTACTCCTATAGCGAAAGATTGTTTAAATGAAAAAAGTAGGCTATGTCTTATAAATCTGGTGTCAAATTAGGTTTACTTCAAAAATATATAGGCCCTATAACTGCATATTTCTATGCTTATTTTAAATGTTTTACTCTAGAGATAGGGGACCGAAAAAGTTTGGTATTATCGCCTTACTATGATGATTGTACAGCGGTTCGCTTCGTTTCCCCGCAGCTATTATATAGCCTATAATCAAATACAAAGATGCCGATTACCGCCACTATAATAATTCCGCATGTTAAATCTAGATAATTTTATATCTAAGAAAATTAAAATAAGAATATACAAAACAATTATTAAACCTGTTGTAGTGTAGGCCTATGTCAGTGAATCCTGGACCATAGGCCTATCAGAAAGAACTGCTACAAGACTTGCCACCTAGGAGAGAAAGATCTGAAGGAAAATATATGATCCAATTAAGGATAAGAGTATCTGGAGAATAAGAACGAACCAGGAAATATATGACCTATATAAAGATAATGATGTAGTTATAGATAATAAAGTTAGACCTATCGAATGGTTGGGTCATATTTGCAAAATGAACGAGACACGTTTGCCCAGGATGATATCAAACGCTAAGCTTGGTTGAAGGAGAAAAGTTGGGAGGCCTAGGTTACGATGGATGGACGACGTACAGGCGGACCTACTGAAGATTGACACAACAAATTGGAGAAATAAGGTCCCTGAACGAAGAGAATGGATAGTTGTTATGAGGAAGGCTAAGGTCAACCTAAATGGACCGTCACGCCAATGACGATGATGATGATAAATCATTGTCAAGCATTATCACTCGGCACCAGCTTTTATATAAACGGACAACCATCATAGTGAGGCGATAATAATAGAGCGACCGTTTACAATTGGCAGTGAAAATGTGATTGGCCTGTGTTATAGTAAAATCGTGAACGAAAGCTATCGTGTTTGTCTGAGTTCTGCGCATCTACATAATAGGCCTATAATTCTTTCAGAGAGCCAATCGCCTACAAATTGTATAGGCCTACGTTAAAAGAGACGCAATTTGTACTTCCGTGTTCCGCCGGACCCGCCTGGCCCGCCTTCGTTCGTGCCAAGAACTATAGCAAGTTAGGAAATCTATGTAGACTCTATAACTTTTGGAACCTATAAGTTCAATGCAACGTTATCATAAGTAATGCCACGAGTGATTTCCAAATTATGGATAAATTCACGACTCTGGCCTATTCAGAATGTTAAAAAGGAGGAGCTTTCTTTAATATGATAAACTTATTTGATAAATTTCAGGTGAAACACGACTGTGATTGATTGTAAAACAAAATTCATTGAAACGCGATTGGTCATTGACTCCCATTTGGGGCATGAGTTAAATAGTCAATTCAATGTACTTGTACCTATCCTCAGCCAACTAAATTCAGTCCTTATAACTGATAGGCCTATCCTGTTCCGTTAGATCTAAAAGAATATTATCTTCCCACCTACGCTACGCCTAGACATTTCTAATGGTTTTGTTCCCAAATGTTTCCATTAAAACGTTCTAACTTACTTCTTCTGTCACCCATTCAAACTACATGATCTGCCCATATCAATAATCTTAGACTTTACTTACTTACTTACTTGCTTACTCACTGGCACTATCAAACCCGTAGGTTCATGGCCGCACAGACATAAGCTCTCCATACATTCCTATCCTGAGATAATGCTTTCCAATCATTCCCTGTATAATCTACTTCCCTCAAATCATAGTTAATGTTTATTCTCCCACCTCATTCTTGGTCTACCAACTGGGCGTTTTCCCTCTGGCTTTTCCTACAAGAAGAATCTTAGACTTTATAACCATAAAAATACCTCGTATTGCGGTACTGTTGTCCCTTACGGGACCTTGGGTAGTAGGAGGTTAAGGCTCTCACTTTTCTAGATTATCAGAAAAATATATGAGCTGAGAAGTTAGCCTACCCCCCGTATAAACGTCTGATACTCATTTTTGTTAGAGGCTGAGTCGACACCAAGGCCATTGCAGAAGGTTTGGGTCAGTTTAAAAATTCTGACTCTACTTATACTCAAACCTTCAACCTTCCTCGTTGTAATCTAAAGCTTTTTCCATTCTCCATTCTCAACTTTTATGGGCCCAGATATTAGTGTTAAAATCCTATTTTCGAATATAACAATATTAGGCCTTGTATGGTTAGAATCCTAGCAATTGTTAAAATTTACACGTAAGCCTAATTATTTAATTCAATAAATCAAAATTAGATCTACCAAAAGTGCCAAAGTACAGGGTGTCCCATTCAAAGCTCCCACATTTTAATTAATCATAACTAACAAATTATGCGGAATTATGAAATGAGGCAGGTATTAAACGAAACAGAAACTCAAAGAATTTTCTATTGCCACACACTAAAACACCTCTATAGGCTATGTGCACCATTAGTAGCACTAACAATATCAAGTTATAGGCCTGTTTGATTTCGTGCCACGTTCTGTCCAACATGACCATTGGTACTGTTGTAACTGTGTCAAGGATACGGGTTCGTAAATCATGAAGATATTGTCCTGGAGTCGCAAACACACGGTCTTTTACATACCCCCAGAGGAAGAAGTCCAATGGAGTGATGTCTGGCGAACGTGTTTTATGCAATTATTGTCCAACATGCGACAGATGAATTAACTACAACAATGAAAACAAAAATTCGTTGGGTTTCTCTTTCTTTTAATACCAACCTCATTTTTATAATTCCGCATATTTTGTGAGTTATGATTAATTAAAATGTGGGAGGTTTGAATGGGACACGGTGTAGGCTATATCTGACAATATAAAACGAAAACATTGCAAAAATTGAAGTTACATAAAGCCTGATAGTTTTTTAAAAAGTATTAAATTACAGGTAATGAACATAATAATAGAATTACAATTGATATTATTAACTTAGGTCAGTACCTGATTACTTATTTCGACTGATTATTATAGGGTCCATTCGGCTATCTTCTTCTTGTAATCTTGTAAGCCCATGTTTCTCTTACAGTGATTTAGGCGCTCTCCCCCTACAGGGAAGAATTTGAACCATACTAATTTAGTTACACTTGTTTTCGTATATATGTAATTTGAGTGGTCCGTGGTCAGCTTCCGCCTCATACTGACATCTAGGAAACCAAGGTAGTTCTAGGACGGGAAAATTCGGTATATTTTGCTTAGAGGCCTTTTCATTCAGCCTTAAGGTTCTTTTACGAGCCTGAAAATCTTCAGACTCGGGACCCACGGCTTAAAGTCCCTCCCGGTGGACTTGCTCCTTGGATTTTTCCAACCCGACCCCGGCCGGGTTTGAACCCGCGACGCTCGGGACCAGAGGCAAGGAGCATAACCACTAGTCCACCGCGGCCGATCCATTCGTCTAAAGACAACCTAAATCTATAGGTAACGTAATTTTCAGTACAAACAAAATTATAAAAATATTTTTTTAAGATTTGGTTATAACTTAATAATGTCAAAGAATTTCAATCCTTTATCAGTATGATTAATAAAGTTGGCAGAAGTCCAGGCTGTAACCTACTGAATAAATAAGATGTTACAATTCTTGCACGTATCACTTGAGCATTGAGCGTGGTCATGAATGTCTAAAAAGTAGAGCGACGGAGAGTGATGTTGAAAACTAAGCTACTCAATTTCCTAGCAGTAACTTCTCGAATTCAAAGCTTTCTCCAAGTTATCCACTTCATATCTTCATCTTTAATCAACAACCTGTGTATCTATAAATAAACTAGCTAATAGGCTACCCGACGTGCGCTGCTACGCCTAAATAAAAGAAAAGTAATGTTATTTTATGTTTAGTTGAATAAGTAGAAGGAAAAATAATTATAAATTTATATTTTGTAGATAACCCGCGCTGATTACCCGGCGTTGCCCGGGAATCTATTTATCCCGATCTTCTTGACATAAATTGGCTGAAATACGAAAATTAGGCCTAATGTGGTTTACGTTTAGTTAAATACGTAAGAGAAAATTTTATATCGTAATTATTTTTAGATACCCCATGCTGTTTACCCGGCGTTGTCCGGGAATATACTCATCCCGATCTTCTTGGCATACATGAGCTGAAAGACGAAAATTAATATACTTCTTATGAGTAGTTAAATAAGTAAAATGAAAATAATTATAAAAGTATATCGTAATTATTTTAAGATTCCCCGTGCTGATTACCCGGTGTTGCCCGGAAATCTACTTATCTCGATCTTCCTGGCATAAATTAGCTAAAAGACAAAATTCGTCATTGTGAATTATCCGTAAAAGAATACCCGTCATGTGCTGCTATGCTTGCACAGGAATCTACAGTATGTAGGCCTACTTGTCTCGATCTTGGCACCAATAAAAGACAAAAATGGTTATTGTGAGTTATTCTTAAGATATAAACATATGCTGTCGCAGACTTTTCTGTAGAGCTTTTTGAGATAACTTATTCAATTCTGTGTAGGCCTATTAATTTTGTGTATTTGTTATGACTTAGACAGCGTAAGCCATATAAGCGTCCAAAGAGCTACTTTTTTCACATTTTCCACTATAAAGGGTGATTTTTTAAGGGTGTAGGTGTTGAGTATCACAACTCTCTTATAGCCTATGTTCATCCCGGAAATCTCCTGAGCATTTTATAAAAAGCCTCATCACAATCGGATCAACTGTATGGCCGCGTATACAGTACGAACAAACAAATCAACAAACATCTTTATAGGCCTAGATATAGCCTAATAATAAGAATAGTTAAATCAAGTAGACTGCAATGGATAGGACACGTGGCACGAATGGGGAATAAAATAGGCCTATGTGCATGGAAGCTTCTTGTAGAAAGACCAGAGGGAAAATACCCAGTTGGTAGACCAAGAATGAGGTGGGTGAATAACATCAACCATGATTTGAAGGAAATGGATTATGCAGGGAATGATTAGAAAACATTAGCTCAGAAGAGGAATGGCGTGGAGAGCTTATGTCCGCGCGGCCATGAACCTATGTATTCGATAGTGCCAGTTATTAGTTGTTGTTAATATTTTTGTCCACATCAGTTACCACTAAGGCAACCACTTCCACTGCTATTCACATCTGTTGAATATAATCTTGACCTTCAAGAACCTATTATTAGCCTAAAAAAGAAATGAACATCCTGGAATTAAAATTTATTGCACTAGAAACTATCAACATTAATTACCCAGAATAACAGTAGTCACATATATAGGCCTATACAGATTGCCTTTTTTTCGCAACGAAACACGGCATATAACATAGGCCTATGAATAAGAAAAGTTAGACCGAGTTTGTTACCAATAGGAAAGAGGATTAGAGAAACCTTAAAGCTGAAATTTTATAAGGAACATTTCTAATGCTAGCGACCACATTTGTTTGTTTTCTAACAATGAAAATTGATACATAATTTTATTGTATCAAAAGAAAGACTCTGAAACTCAATAGTAACATCTGTGCTCTAGGGCTCTGTAAACAAACTTCACAAATTCAACTGAGGAATTCGTTTAGTGTATTCATCTCTTGCATGACAGAGTAAAGAGTTACAGCTTGTATGCTATTATATACACGCTAATCAACCCAGGAAGTTACTACAGACCTTACGGGCTACTCCGTGTTCCCCTACGTAAAGAGGGTAGATGTTGCCAAACTCATAATAACGGTATTTGTTTGTTTAGGGAGGGGAGGAGGGGCAAGGTTAGCACAGTATTTTTTTCCAAATCTATGTACTATACATTTGAAAAACATAGTTTTTCTTTTACGGCATGCAAACTAGTTTTATAGCAAATATGGGAGTCGACACTTCAGGTCCGCATGAGCTCAGTGACAAGTGGTAACTGTTTTTTTCTTTAAGAGATGGCTTGGACGGTTACAAATTACAACTCTGTACCTACTGTGTTGCATACTTCCGTTTTATGTAAGGATTTCTCTCAAGAAATACTGTTAAAATGGCAACCCAGTTCACTATTCCGAACACACAGTAACTTCCTTGGTTTGATTCGGCTCAGTCGTTTAGTTTAGGTACAGGAGGCATCAAAGACAAATGTTTTCCTCTGGTTTAAATAGTATTTATATTACGATGCGAGGTTGGGAAGTGGTTTTTACAGAATCGAGGAAAATGTTTAAAAACTTTGCAAGGTTTTTAACTTTCCGAGATTCTGTAAAACACTTCACAAACGTGCGTTGTACATTATTTTTTGAGCGTTGGTGTTTTCAAAATAATAAATAGGTCTAATAGTAAAATAATAATATCCTTGTCGGAAATATTTGCGTTCATTATAAACAATTGACTAACGTTAACAGTGGCGGCAATGGTTATTAGTTGAAACTACAGGAGACCGTGAGACAATTTAGTGACAAGATGGCGGCAGGTACGTATTTATTGTTTCATAAGATATTCTTTCAAATAAAGTTCAGTTCATTTAAAATGCAGTGATTTGTTACGTATAATGTAGGCCTATATTAACACTACCTTTGGATATTTTTTGTATAGGCCTATACATTGTATGTAGTAGGCCTACACATAGGCCTAGAGGGCAGTGGTTTTACTTCCCAAACGCGTTTTGTAATATGTATTATTACAGTAGGCTATAGGCCTAGTTATTTTTATTAGAGTAGGCCTATAGTTATTTAGGTTGACAACCCCGAAACGTAGGAAGTTGAACTTTCAATCATGATCGCCATTGCTGTAAGTAAGACATCGCGCAAAAAAATGCATTATTACTGCCAAGTAGAGCCGGGGAGTTGTCATTAGAGGCTTCTAAGACGCCGTTCCAATCACCAAAAACTGAATAGGGCCTATAGTTCTCAATACCAATATATGCCTTAAGCATTTTTAAATGACGCTTTCCAAGTCCTACTTTACGACTTTACGGTGGATATATGTATTACTTATCTTAACAGCTGTTGCAACTTGTGTCCTTTTTTTTTGCAATAGGAATCTATCTTTAGTTTGGTAAAAATGTATTCTAGTGAAAAAAACGTGACAACGCTTCTTGATATGCTAAATACTTACCTCGAATAGCAAATAGAGCGTAACGTAACCATAAAGCAAAGCGCCTGTAAACTAAATGACAGCCACTATACTAACTAAATTATAAAGTAGCCTGGACACATAGTCCTATATGTAGGCCTATAAATGTTCCTTCTTTCTGCGTGCGTAGGCCTCTAAGTCTATCTCACCATAACTCACTGGAACTATCGAACCCGTAAGGTCTCTTTGCCGCAAGGGAACATAAGCCTCTCGTCAATTAATCCCTATCCCTGAGCCAATGTTTTCCCCAATTAATCCCCACTGTAACCTATAATCTACTTCCCTCAAATGATAGTTAATGTTATTCTCCCACCTCATTCTTGGGTCTACCAACTGGGCGTTTATCCCTTCTTGTTATTCCTTACAAGTAAGCTTCCATGCACGGCTCTTTCATTTTCCCCGATTCTTGCATTCATCTCCTGCCCCATCACAGTCTAAACTACGGACTTAACAGTTCTCTATTATATCTCCCGGCTTCCTATAAAGACCATGTAATTCACTGTTACGCAGTCTTCTCCATTCACCTGTCTGTTCATCTCTCTTTGGTCCAAAAATGTTCCTAAGAACTTTATTCTCAAATACTCCTAATCTCCTTTCCTCCCTTAAAGTAAGAGTCCATGTTTCGCATCCATATAGGCCTAATATAACTGGAAGAATCATCGTTTTATATTTTTTCAGTTTAACGTTTTTTGAAAGGATTTGGGAAGTCAAGAGTCTCTGTAATGCATAATAACACGCATGCTTATAGGCTAAGTCTAGATAAAAAATACTAGACCCAATAAATTTGTCTCTGAATGTACACAAACTCAAATTTTATACGGAAATCATATTTTAAGACTGAAATGTAGGTTACATTTTCGTTTAATAGAGTAGCCTATTAACAATTTTCGAAACAAGCAAAATAAACTTATTTGTCGTATAAAAGTGTGTTCGATAAATAAACTAAAGAGTTATCATACAGTAATATTTGTTGCTGTAAAATATAGCACAAAGTAATTCAAATGATTAAAATATGACAGCGTTTTGACGTTCGCAGAATTACAAATAAAAGCGCATGCACATAACATAGCAATGAAAATAGACCATTCTCATCTAAATAGTTGTTTTAAATGTATTGGACATGAAAACCCAGCAAATGAATAATAAAATATACTTATCGACTTTTTACTCGCTGCATTTACATTATGCACCAATAAATCAATGTAGAGGGCAGGATAGTGATAAAGATTTTAACACCGCTGTTTTATCTATTTATTAACTGCTATGCTTCAAACACCCGGACAATGGCGTACTTAAAAGAACACGTTCCCGTGAAAAAGACTCATGAATAGATTAATCACGTTACAGGGTGCCAAACATTATTTAATATCACAATTAGGTTTATAACTAGAAAGAAACTTCGGCTATTATTTACTGCATGTGTCACAACTTTTTTAATTCCTTCATAAACTCCTGTCAAATTATAGGCTTCATGGGGTTCCATTTTTCAAATTATTTCCCACCATTTACAATGATTTTTACATTTTTTCTAACGATTATTTCAATATATTCTGTATGATATTTAACTACATACATGAAGACGTGGCAGCCATATTGATTTTAACGAATATTCTAAGCAAAAATAATGTGTTCCGGTGCAGCCAACATAGAGTAGCCTATGTACTAATCAACTGTAGGCGAACACATAAGCTTTAACTTCAGAATTTCTGAACTTTGCCTACTATGATTTTTTGGGTATTACATTCTTTCACAGGTTAGAATGCTCAAATTGTGTTAGGTTAGCTTTTAGGTTCATCAAAGGTAAATAACTTAATCATGAAATGTGACTCAGATTTTTCTTTCTTCAATGAATTTTCTAACTTCCACTCATTCACCATGCGCATGCGCCAACAAACGCGAAACTGTTTACGTTATGAAATCACGGGATGCAGCCAACATATAGGCCTACACGATATATAACGAGTTTTGTTTTTTTCATAGATGTGAGATACTTACTCTCCTACTATATAGAAATACCTTAAGTTTAATAAAGGACATAACTTAGGCCTAGGCCTATATGATAAGTTAATATTAAGTTATAAATTAGTCTATAAACAGGTTTATAATATGCTTTCATTTTTTATTGCATTCAAAGTATAAAATGGCTGTTATCTGGATGTACGAATGTAATATATAGCTATAGGACTGTGCCTAATATTATACGGAAAATCAAAATAACTTTTGTATGCTACTAAAAATTATAAAAACATGCTTCTTAATTTCGTAAATTTTATTTTGTGTCCCTCTGTGATATTCTCACAAAAACACGGGAAAGACAGAATAAGACTCACCTCACTATTATATTTTAATTGCACATCTCATTAGTTTTCACACCTGAATGAATACAACGTGGACTACACCCATCTCGTTGCCAGATAAACTTGTGCTAATGGACTTGAGAACTTACCAGTAACTATCATACACATTATTATTATTATTATTATTATTATTATTATTATTATTATTGTTATTATTATTAGTATTATTATTATTATCATCATCATCATCAATCATCCAGGGAATAAGCCTGTTGGCTCGTTTCGGTTTCATGAAAGCTAGAATTGTTAAAATTGTTCAGACATCTTCTGTGTGGGCGTCCAACATTTCTCCTTCCGTGCGGTTATAATTTAGCAATAATTTTGGAAATCTTCCTTCCGTCATTCTATCAATATATTCTTTCCACTCATTCCTATATTTAATTATTCGGTCTGTAAGTTTGAAAATATTTAGTTCCTTTCTTATATCTTCATTTCTTTTCTTATCCAGCAGAGTAGCCTATATCCTGCTATATTTCTTAAAAATATCATCTCAGCTGCTTCCAATCTTTGTTCTTGTCTTTTAGTGATCGTCAAAAATTCTGATCCATACATCAATACAGGAACAGCCATTACTTTATAAAATTTCATTTTTGTTTCTTTTCTTGTATTTTTAAGGGTTCTTTTAATAGTGCCACACATCAGATTATTTATTTTGTTATTAACTTAATATATTCAATTTTAACATATGATAAATTGAAATCTAGATATTTAAAACTGTTCACTTGCTCTAAAATTGTATTAACAATTAGGGCCTACTACTTTTGCTCTTAAAGTATCATGTCCTTTAAATGCTAAAATTTTAGTTTTATTCTTTGAAATGTTTAAATTATAATTGGCACTTATATTTTCCAAATTTAAAAAAAGCTATTTGTAGATCATCTGAATAATTATTGTTAGGCCTATTATATAATATTATATGATAATAATAATAATATATTATATTACTAATATTATATAATAATAATGATAATGATAATAATAATAATAATAATAATAATAATTATAATAGGCCTAATAATAATGGACTATTTCTTTAAAGGAGGAAAGAAGATTGCGAGTATTTGAGAATAAACTTCTTAGGAAAATTTTTGGACCAAAGAGAGATAAACATACAGGTGAATGGAGAAGACTCCGTAACACTGAGCTACATGGCATTTATAGGAATCCATATAGGCCTATAGGCCTAATAAGAACAGTTAAGCCTCGCAGATTGCGATGGCAGACCATGTGGAACGAATGGGGAATGAAAGAGGTGCATGGAATCTTCTTGTAGGAAAACCAGAGGGAAAACGTCCAGTTGGTAGACCATGAATGAGGTGGGAGAATAACATTAACCATGAATTGAAGGAAGTGGATTATATAGGGAATGTTTAGAAAATCTTCGCTCGGGGTAGGGGTATGTGGAGAGTTTATGTCCGCTCCGCCAAAAACCTACGGGTTCGATAGAGATAATTAGTTTATTTAGTTATGGTAAGTAAAAAACCTAAATTGGAAAACATCAAGCAAGCTTTAAATTTACACTTAATATCCAAAACAAATAATTAATGACATTGATAACAATCTTGGACATTTTTCCGAATTATAGGCTAAAAATCTGCCCGGACTAAAAATTGTAATGTTGAAAAGAGGATATGTCCGGAAAAAAATATATTTGTAGGCTATTTATTGTTGAATCATTTCTTGATTGCGTCTCTTCCTGAAATTCTTGCTACACTTCTCCAGTTATCCGTTTCCATTACCGAAATATCTTATTTCATAAATCATTTTTTTATGTAAACTGTGGTTCAGGAATGAAACATTGCATACTTTTTCTACATTGTTTGTTAAGACAAAACTAGGTCATTTATAACTTTAAAACAAAACAAGTAATTTATTTCACATTTCTTTGTAATCATTGTTTACAGTTCATTACCAATATGAAGAGAATTTTGACTTCTGAATCATCTTTTGTTCTGCACACATTAAAAATAGCATACATACGTTAAACTTGAAATTTATAAAAGTAAGTTTGTTAAACTGCATAAGTATCGAATTATAATTTTCGTCGAAGAATAGCCAAAAATTGAGAAAATTTCGTGAATTAAAATAGACCCTAGCGGCTTATTATTATCATTATTATTGTTATTATTATCATTATTGTTATTAATAGTATAATTAATGGTATTAATATTATTAATATTATTAATATTAATATTACCATTATTATTATTAATATACAAATGTTAGGAAAACTTTAAGGCCCAAACGGTCCCCGAAATCATATGGCGATCATTATCATCAACCTTATCATTATCACCATCCTCACCCTTATCATTATCATCATCCTTCACCGGTGTGGAAAGCAACGGGAAGCTACCACACCTACAATTCCCTAGTAAAGCTGCAAGCATAGCATGAAAATGCTATGATTGCAGTGAAGGACCTGCCTCCGGGCAGAATTACTATGGATGGATTATTAATATTATTATTATTACTTTTATTAATAGTATTGTTATTATTAATATGATTGTTATTGTTATTACTATTATTATTGTTATTATTATTATTATTATTATTATTATTATTATTATTATTATTATTATTATTATTATTATTATTATTATTATTATTATTATTATTATTATTATTATATTTTAATTATATTTCTACGTTGTCTGTTATTTATCATCATTATCACTGCCTTCATTGCAATTCATTTTTTCTTATAATTTTTCCATTTTACAATGATTTTCTGTCACCTATTCTTCAATATTTGCGATCTTAATGTGCAATTTTTAAAGTTCCGATTGATTGATAAGCTTAATCCGTTTCATTACAGTTATCAAGATTCCCTATGTCTTCTTCTTTTAGGCCCTACATATTCTGTCCTCTTGATTTCGTGAGTAAGTTTATAGTACGCATATTATTTATTAATGTATCTAGCCGAAGAGTTGACACTTTAATGGTCTCTTCTTTCACTCATCCAGGGTAATTAGACTAGGCCTATAGCCCATGTTACATATAAATCCTAAAATGGATAACAATTGACTATTCGCAGGACGTTGCCCTTTTTTACAATACTTAATTCATACTTCTTGTTTAAGGGTACCCGGTACTAATTTCTATGTAGTTTGGTTTAAAATATGCTAAATTCAATTTTTTTTCAGCTTATTCTTAGCATGTATATGTGAATGAAAATTATGTCACTAATTAAACAAGTCTTCCTGATTATAATGACACTCTGCTTAATGTTTTAGAGATATTTCTTCATGAGTAGGACCCTAATTAAAAACGTAAAAAAAAATAAAAATAAAAAATCCAACTTCTCTTGGTACACTCTTCTCACAGACTACTTATGCCTAGCTAATTGTTTCCAAAATTTAGTATGTTTTTGTCAATAGTTCATTTGACACTAATAAGGTTTGCTTGTGTTCATATCTGTTTGTGTGTGATTTAATTTTTTTTAATTCAAAGAAGAAAATTTTTTGTTAAAAATATTGCACACATTTAAAAAAAAAATTTAAACACTAGGCTATCAATAGCACAACGATAAACTTACCTTATTATTATAGAGCGCTTTAAACTGCATATCCGTGCTAAAAATTATTTTCCTACTTTTCATAGCTTCAGAGAAAAGTGTACCAAAAGATAAAAAAAAATACAAGTTACGGGAAAATGCAAAAAACAAAAAAAAAATGTGTACATTAGCAGAACACAGAGACACAATTTTTAAAAATAAATTTTAGGGGTTTAAATGTCCAAAATCAACAAAATAATATTTATTACACATCGATAAAATAGACCTTCCTGGATTTTTTAAGCAAAAAAGATAGATTTTTTCAACCCAAAGAAGTACCGGGTGGATGATCAATAATACCTTTATAAAAGCCCCCTCATTTCCACTTTGTTTAGGCCTAAAGTTATACAGCAATATTAGTTCTGATAACGTTTAATGTATCTGAGTGTGATGAATTTTAATGACTATTTAACTCATGCCCCAAATAGGAGTCAATGACTAATCACATTTCAGTGAATTTTGAATTACAACCAATCACAGTCGTTTTACACCTCGATTTTATCAGTTTAATTTTATCAAATAAAATCAAGCTCCTCCGTTTAACATTTTGAATGGGCCAGAGCAATATTTTGCATAACTCTTTAAGAAATGCGTTGAATATAACAATTTATATATTAGGCCTAAGATATAAGAATCGTAGAACGCAAATGGCTCCCAGATTATTGAAGGGTCTAACCGCAAAACTCACATTCTCCGCTTTGGCGAAATGCATTTTTTTGTTGTATTCCGGCTCTAAATGTTGATCTCCATGTGAATCAAGTCAAATTATAGGCCTATAGATAAATTCATGAACATTACAGAATAAGTTCAAATTAATGTTAGTTTTCATTGGTATGAGTTTTTTTGCTGTTTACTTAAAATTTTAAAAAAGTGGAGAACTTGAGTTTTGCAGTTAGATCCTTCATATAAGTTATATATATAGTGCACGAATGTAAGCAGATACTGCTTGCGGGTTATATTAGAAAAACATTTATAGCAATTGATTAAACCACAATAAAAACAAACCGCTGTTTGCACTTTCTTAAAAGTATTATTTCCCAGGAAATAACGTTCCAGAAAAATATAATTGACACATTTACATCATAGGATATCAGAAATTAATCAATTGACAGTTTTATGTGTTTCATTTTTTCTCCACTAGGGTGCATTCTTACAATATTGCGATCCTTTGGGAATAAATAATATGATCTGTTTGTAGTGACTACAGTGACTATTTAACTCATGCCCCAAATGGGAGTCAATGACCAATCAATGATTTCTGTTTTACAACCAATCACAGTCGTGTTTCACCAAATATTTATCAATATTAAATTTACCATATTAAAGAAGGCTCCTCCTTTTTAATATTCTGAATAGTTCTGACCATTATTTTGCAGTGACAGACTCTGTAAGGAATACGGCTACCAGATTGTCTATATAGTGCATGGATGTCAACACATAGCGCTTGCTAGAGTTAATGTACAAACATTTGTAGCAATTGATTATACCAAAAAAAAAAAGAAACCACTAATTTCACTTTCCTAAATGTATTTTTTCCCAGGTAATAATCCAGAAAAATATAATTGTCATATTTACATCATACGACATCAGAAATGGATTAATATAGGCTACAGTTTGATGTGTTTCATTTTTTCTTCACTAGAAAGCATTCTTACAATATTGCGTTCCTTTGGCAATAAATAGTATGATCTGGTTGCAGTGATAAACAAAAGAAGCAGATGAAGCGTCCAATCGTTTCACATTTGTTTTCAAACATCGCCGTTTACATTAAATATATAAATATTTTAAAATAACTATAGTTAAATAATGATTTGTGAGTAAACAGCTTAATTTTATATTCGTTAAATAGTCCTAACAAATGCCACTCTTGATTTCCAAATTCTCTAGATAAATTCACTCCTCACTTCGTGAGTCATGAATTTATCGATAATTTGGAAATCACTCGTGGCATTACTTATGATAAAAATAAAAATAAATATATTATTAATTACACAGGAGGAGGCCCTGGCATTGAGCTTATTGCTCATCCAGGAAGCCCTCCAAGATCTTGTGTGATCAAAAAGGTAGAATGTGTGTGAGATCCAGAGTTAAAAGTCCTCTTCCGATAGCTCGTGTCTCAGTAAAGGCCATGTCCCTATAAGGCATCTGTGGCGTGGAGAATATAAAAGTACTTATAAAGGGAGAGGTTAAACTAAGATAAAGAGAGGGACAGATTAGTTACTCAAAGATAAGAATACTATTAGTGAGGTGGTCTATTTGTCAAATTGTTCAATAATACTCCAGTGCACTTTAATGGTGTCATTGTTTGATAGTCTCTAGATTAGGAAGGAAGTGAATTTCATGTAGGCCTACTGGAAATTAAAACTGTAAATATAAAAAATGTAATACATAGTGTGATGAGGAATAATGAAATCAGATGACCAAATTACGGATATCGGAAAATCTAATATAACATAGTAGGTCTAATGAGTTATCATTCTGAAAATGTTCTAACTAAAAAGTAGAAATAAACAGATACAGAAATAATTTACTAACTTATAATAATGACTGATAAGTTGGCTAAACTTTACAACCTGTGACGCGACTTTTGTAATTCCTTCATAAACTACTGTCAAATTTTATTATTAAGGTTTCATTTTTGAAATTATTTCCCACCATTTACAATGATTTTTATATTTTTCCTAACGATTATTTCAACAAATGTTTCTTTGATATTTAACTACATACGTAAAGTCCAGCCTCCGGATCTCCGGCTCTGAAGTTTAGGTTATACGAGGGGTAAAGAGAGAAACTCTCCCTCTACTGCCAATAAGGAAATGGTTGATGTTAGAGTGCACGTCTGCCACAACCAATCACTTCTCTTGACGCAGCTATAGCGCACTAGTAAGGTTTGAAATTCTTGATATGTTGTCAGTTGTAGCTATGTCTGCTAACCGCATAAATACATAAAGCGGCCCCTCTCACTGAATATCCATATCGGCAACACTGTCGTAAAAACGTCAGGGCCGGAGAATCAGTGGCTGGACTAAGACGTGGCAGCCATATCGATTTTAACGAATATTCTATGCAACAACAAAGACATGTTCTAGTGCAGCCAACATAGAGTAGGCCTATATACTAATTAACTTTACACATTGTAGGCCTACTTCAGAATTTCAGGACTTACTATTTATTTTTGGGCATTGCATTCTTTCACAGGTTAGAGTGCTTAAATTGCGTTAGGTTAGCTTTTATGTTGGTATTTCACATATTAGAGTACTTAAATTACGTTAGGTTAACTTTTATGTTGGTCTTTCACATATTAGAGTACTTAAATTACGTCAGGTTAGCTTTTAAGTTCGTTAAATATCATGTCCCTATATGTTGGTTGCATCCAGTGATTCCAATGTTACATTTATTTATTTCACCTTTTAATGAGGGTGTTTTTGAGTAGGGCTTATGGGTGAGGATGTGTGTATCTATGTAGTAGGGCCTTTTCTGTAGTGACGAGGTAAGGAGTCGATGATTAATCTATCCAATCTCGTAATTTGAATTAAAGGATCGTAGAGAAATATTCTGTAGACCAATCTATTTCTTCTTCTTCTTCTTCTTCTTCTTATTCTTCTCCTTCTTCATCACTTCATGGACTATGCAAATTGACTGTTCCGCCTCATAGTTGTTTTGTCCATCCTAAATATATTTCTAATATGAATAAAATAAATTCTCTTCGATGGAAATAGGGGTAAATCTTGAAGAGATTAGGTATGTAAGCCTCGGTTCATTAATATCGCAATCCAACCTGGGCTTCAAGCGCCGATAGATTTTGGACAGAGGTATTTCTTTTCAGGTTTGAGTTACTTTTACTTACCGTAAATTTACTACACGGGACCCACGAATTGATTTATAGGCTATCCCGAAGAAATCCATTCTCAGAATATTTTGCTCCCCGAAAAAATCCATCAATCCCCACAGGGCATGAACACGCGAATCTCGGAACCAGATGCGATCACGATAACCACAGTCCAGAGGGACCAACTTGAGTTTTATTTAAACGTATGTTTTTAATGTTTCTCCAAGAATGAAATATTTAGAACTTGACATTATTGACCTTCAATACTGAATATGGATTTTTGTGTTAGCCATTGCGTAGTGTTATGCCCAAGAGGGCAAGATACCATGACAAGTTAACATGGAGGCAGCTTCTGAGATTGAAATGTGTGTCTTGTTTGTCATTTAGAAATTCAGCAAACACGGAGTACGTCATGTGCCCAACGTGTTAGCGAGCCAGTCTCTCAACAGCAACTGGAACACATTCTGTCAATATTTGTCAGCACACGCTCTATTAGCATGAACGTCTCTAGTAATAACAAACACCAACATGCAACTGTCACACCATCACGTACACCGTGATTCAAAAATACCAACTACACCCACATGTTAAAAATACACCATCTATAGGTCTACATACTTAACGTCAGTCGCAAGAATAAACTAGAGGAACTTCGGGTAATGTGAACTCTTATTTTGAATTTGTTGTTTTTCTTAATTTAATTAAGGGAGCTGAATTTTCTTTAATTAGGCCCTACTGTAATTAGGCCTATCATTACTCTTATAACTCTAAAATAGCATTGTTATTTTATTCAGATATAGAAACATCTTCATTATTTATAAACTTTTTTACATCACAAGAAAGGTCCTCCATATTCGGGTGAAGTGGACTCCAGAGTCCACCTTAGCTTTTAGTCGATTTATAGTTTTTTTTTTTTTACTCTATTAATTTATACAGACAGGCACAGATTAATCAAATATTTATGACTGGTCATAATTAAAAAGCTTGATATTTGTTTAATGTTTTGAAAAAATTATTGTTGATTATAACATTCAGACGTCATTGAAATGCAGAAAGCGACGGTCTTTGGATTTACTAAAATTACAAGGATATTACTTCGAGCAAAAGATAAATCCCGCATTAATAGTTCACAAATGAGATTCCTCCGATCACTAACTGGAGTAACATTAAGGGATAGAATGAAAAGTGATGAGATAAGGATGCAGTGGAATAGTAGGGAAATGGTTGAACATAGGCTATACAAAATTATCAGATTAAATGGTTCCAACACGTCCAGAGAATATCAAATTCCCGTTTACCAAAGATGATTTACCACCTCAACCCTAAAGGCAAAAGAGACCTCGGAAGACCCTTCAACCGATGGAAAGATCAGTTTTTGTAGTCGCAGAACGGGCATCACCACCCAATACTGCATTCGGAAGAAGAAGAAGAAGACAAGGACATTAAATAAAATCAATTAAGTTCGTGTTTTTTGCAGATAGTATCCTCATTGATAAAATATACTACGTATTCATGTAAAGTGGACCCGTCCACTTTAACCGCCTCATGGAAGGTCCACATTAACCGAATTACTTTTTTATGTTTAATTATGTTATACAGCAGTCATGTCACATAATATCAAACCAAATCCGTCAGTATATTAAAACAGCATCTACATAGCCTAATATAATATATTTAGGAGCTTTTTCAACATTTTTAATATTCAATAGTAGGAATTAAGAATTAATTCTTCACTTGATAAAATTTAAAAATGGTAATTTTCATAAATAGGCTATCACAAATAAACCCTTCTTCGTACAAATAATAAAAGAAACTGGTCTTGAACACGTCAAAGTTGATGAGGGGAAGAAATTAAAATATTTTCTGTTACAGGGTAGCACCAATTAAAAATTATATTAATAGGGTCCTCTTAAACCGAAGGGTCCGCAATACCCGAACTTCCTCTACATACTTTAACTTCAATCGCGAGAATAAACTATATCCAGATTTTCTTAATTTATCTGTCTATACACGTAAATCCCTTTGTGGGACAAGGATGCTCTCTTGCGGTAATTACTTAACCAAACTGATGCAATTATGGTTATTCCCCTACGATTCAGCGAATGATAAGTTGTTAGTTCATCGCCTCAAAGAAAACAAATATTTGGTTAACTAAGATGGAAAAGACTTGTTACATTTTCCTCAGAGACTCTAAGCTTGAAGCTATTTTACGAGCCCAAAAAATTCAGTAGTTGAGACCCAAGATTTAAAGTCTCTTCGGAGGAAGAACTTGCCCCTTGGAATTCCCCGTCCGAAAAAAATCCATTTAACCCGGCTTGAATTTCTCGCTAATGACCTTAAATGATAAAAGGGGTCGTTAAATAAAATAATAGCTAGTAGCCAGCTTGCACAAAAATCCTGATATTAGCCCTCTGATGCATATTTATTATTATTAGACATTCTGAATACGTGAGAGCATTATTTTCAGTGACTGACTCTCTAAGAAATACATTGAATATCCATCCATCCATAGTAATTCTGCCCGAGGGCAGGTCTTTCACTGCAATCATAGTATTTTCATACTATGCTTTGCAGCTTTACTAGGGAATTTTAGGTGTGGTAGTTTCCCGTTGCTTTCCACACCGGTGAAGGATGATGGTGATAATGATGGCCGAATGATACATTGAATATAAGCAATTTATAGCCTATATTAAGATATAAGGATCCTAGAATGCAAGTGACTCCCAGATTGTAATAGTGCACGAATGTAACCAGATATCTCTTGCGGAATACAATAGAAAAATATTTCTAGCAATTGATTATACCACAATAAAAAGAAACCACTGTTTGCACTTTCTTAAACGTATTATTTCCCAGATATTTACGTTCCAGAAAAATATAATTGACATATTTACATCATAGGACATCAGAAATTAATTAATAACCTATAATGTTGGTTATAAATAGTTTGATGTGTTTCATTTTTTCTCCATTAGGATGCATTCTTACAATATTGTGATCCTTTGGCAATAAATAATATGATCTGCTTGCAGTGATGAACAAATGAAACATAAAACGTAGTTTTATTTTTATTTAATTAATAAATATGGATTTTCATCAAGTAAACACCAACTCAATTGATTAAATGAAACATAGGCTAACAAACGTTTCTCATTTGTTTTCAAACATCGCCGTTTACATTAAATATATAAATATTTTTAAATTACTAGCCTATATTTAAATAATGATTAGTGAGTAAACAGTTTAATTTTATTCGTTATATAGCTCTAACAAATGCCACTCTTGATTTCCAATTCTCTAGATAAATTCACTCGCTACTTCGTGACATCGTGTATTTATCAATAATTTGGAAATCACTCGTGACATTACTTACGATAAATACCAATTAGACAATAGGCCTATAACTGTCACAGGATTGATGATCGGGGCAAGACATACTAGGCTATACCAGGATTCTTAGCTAAATTTAGGAATTTCTTAGATTTTGACAGAGTGTATCTTTCTAAAATTGCCATCGGTGCCATTAGAGGATCAATTTCAATTTTAAGAAACTATCTTTACAAAATTTCTACTTTATAGAATATATTTTAATTACAATTTGAATTTTTTTAATATATTTACAAATTGTATTTGATCAATTTCGAAAATTGTCTATATTACTTTGTCCTTGTGGCAATCCTCTAATGAGGAAAGTTTTATACAATAAATAAACAAGGGAAAGAATGTGTAATTACGTATAAATCCTAGTCTTACTCATTACAATTAGGCCTATTATTTTACAAGGACAAAATATCATTAATGGCGTGGAGAAAATTTCCCAATATTAACTTTACATTGGGTGACAGTAGCCTGAAATACAGTTGTTTAGATAGAGCACAAAGACAACTTAATAAGTTTTCCTATCTATTGCTATTTCAGAGATGTATTATCAAGTGTCCTACATTAGGCCTACTCTTTCTGTTCCTTCTTGTTGATTATGACAAACTGGAACAATGATATCTTGAGCACCATTTCTTCAAGACATGCTTCAACATAAATTGAAACACAGTTGACATCTCAACATTTTTTTTTTCCGGACTTCAAGGCAAGTTTCAAAATGAAGTTCCAAATCAATATGTTTTCCATTATGACGTAGCCCTGTCATTTAAAGATTTAGGTATTTAAATGTTTTAGATTTTAATAATGATCTCTCCTAAAAATAATATTGTATTTAAAAATTATAATAATAGATTAATCATTATGAATATTACTTACGCTGGTTGAATATTAATGTTGTAGGTACCCAGATATGTTGTAGTTTCGGGGATTGATGGATGCCTAAAACCTAACTGTATTATTTTTGCCTAAATTAAATTGAATATAAGCATTTATGCATTCACTAGTTTATAATTTTAATGGGCCTATTTCAGGATTCGCAATAATTACTCACAGACCTATTTTTTTTTTCTGAAAAGAGATAAAGAAGAATATTTTTGGAAATTTAGAGATAACTTTCGCCATTCGCCAATTAGCCATTAAATTCCAAAAGTAGGTCCAATTAATAGTCAACTTCAAATGATTCTTGATAAATACTTTTAATTATATCATGTTATTTGTTTATGGTTTGACTTTATTGTGGAATTTATAAAGCTTGTCTGCACGTTATCTTAATGTATGTTAAGATAGTCCTATATTACTGTAACTTAAGTTTCGTTTTAACAAGACTAGTACAATCAAGCTTTTCAGCTTTAGATTTCTAATATTTATTTTTAGAATATTAAGTATATTGTCGCATGCTCGAATTTTAGGCCTAACATTGAACATTTTAATTATCAATATCATCATCAGTATCCACGTTTCCGCTTTTAATTTATGCATCGTCCAATATACTTTTTTTCTATTTATGTCAACCATTCCTAATTTTTCTCTCACTATTTATCTCCAGTTCTTACATATATTTTTCACACCCTTCTTCACCTTGATCACTCGAACTTCTCCTTGATCTTCCATGTGATTATGCTCCAGGCTCTCCTCGGTAGCTGAATAGGCTACAACTACTTTGGAAGATTATGACAAACGGAGTTATAATGTAGCAATGTTAGGCTTAGAAGGCTAGTAGTGAATAATTTAAGTTACTTGCTTTCAAGAAGAAGCACAGCCTCGGAAATGACTAAGTAAACATTTCGATACAAATCCTAAATAAAGTGGACAAAAATCCAATCAATTAAGAATATAGACATAACCCAAGAAAAAAATTATCGAACTGAGTAGAAGGACGAATCACCACTTGTTATCAATTTTAAAAGAAACATGTAATTATGCTGAATACATTTTCCGTCTACTTAACTGCAAATTTTATTTAATAAAATTTATGAAGCAAGTTAATTTATCAATATTCTTGATTCATGGTATCGTAGTAGCATGCAAATTCATTTGTTTAAGAATCAATACCGAGTACAAATAAATAATAATAATAATTATTATTATTATTAGCATTATTATTATTATTATTATTATTATTATTATTATTATTATTATTATTATTATTATTATTATTATTATTATTATTATTATAGCAGCAATGTCTCATGATGTAGCCGAGCAATCTGTCCGTATGGAATTAGTGCCCACCCAGCATCTTGAGAAGTTTGGGTTGTTACAATAAGTAGCAGCTCCAGATTGAGAAAACCAGTATTAACGGCTGGGATATCATTTGTGCTGACCATATGTCAACCCTCGCTATTGGGCGGGTGATCGTTAATATGTGATTAGCACATGTGAATGTGAGTCCTACAGTCAGCTATTATGCCAAGGGCCTTGTAAACCTGTCACGCCATGAATTATAATAGTAGGCCTAAGTCATACTGATAATAAATAGTTAATAATAACAATAATAATAATAATAATAATCACAACTTTAGATTTAAAAAACCTTATATGTATACAATTATATATATATATAACTTATGTGTGTGTGTGTGTGTGTGTGTGTGTGTGTGTGTATGTTTGTTTGTGTGTGTACGTCCGTGTTTTGTGTGTGTACGTCCGTGTTTGTGTGTGTGCTTGCGTACATGCGTGTGTGCGTGTTTGTGTGTGTTAGCGTGCGTGCGTGCGCGTGTGCGATGCGCAGTACATGTGCCAGATTAGCGAATGAAAGAGGGGCGTGAAACCTTCAATGTAGAAAAACCAGAGGAAAAACTCTTCATAAGTAAACCAAGAATGAGATGGGGAATAACATTAACCATGATTTGAGAGAGGTATATTATACAGGGGATGATTGGAAAACGTTAGCTCAGAATAGGGATCTATGGAGAGCTAATGTCCGCGCAGCCATGAACCTAAGGGTTCGATAGTACCAGTTTAGTTGGTTGGTTAGTGTTTGTGTGTGTGTGTATGTGTGTGTGTGTGTGTGTGTGTGTGTGTGTGTGTGTGTGTGTGTGTGTGTGTGTGTGCGTGTGTGTGCGTGTGCGTGTGTGTGAATGTTTAACAAAATTTAATACACTATTTTCAAAATAAATCGTAATTTTTATTTTATCCACACTAAATTCGCGGAGATAAGCATTCATATAAAAACCATAGAACCTCCGACAATGTTTTTAATCTTTTAGAAAGTAGACAATTTCCGAAAGTACATAATTTCAATAGAGAATTGATTTACAAAAATGATTACTGGTTCGCTGCTTTTTATACAGATCAAATGTTAATCCTGATAAGCATTTAGTAAGTTTGAAATTATTTCCCCAGACCTTGGCCTCGTGACGTTTTCGTATCATGTACTTACTAATTGACTAGAACTGTTAATTCATGCAAACAAGGCTTCATTTGTCTGCCAAGAGGGCAGCTCGTTTGCAATGTATGCTTTATTACATACCTATTCTTCTTAACATTTTAATTACTTCATGAACTATCAGAAGAGTTCATAACTACAAAGGAGTTATTACAATGGTGCACAATGTCACCGACATTATTTAAAATATAGCCTACATAGATATTGTATTACAGGAATGGTCAAAGAAATGTAAACAAATGGGATTAAAATTAAAAGAGAATAAATACACACATAACTTGTTATTCGCAGATGATCAATTGGTAGACACTTCAGGATGTGAAGACGCAAACTATAGCCTATGGATAGGAAACTAGAGGAAGATGGGGTTTAACAATTAATTATAATAAAACATAATATACATGTTAACAAATTTAACATGTCTGAAGAAGGTACAGTGTACCGAAACAGCTGCCACTGAATTATATAATAAATATGAAAATCAAATAAAACTACGTTTTATTTTTATTTAATTAATAAAAGTAAAGTGATCCCACTACAGGCCTCGGGAGGCCCTAGGGGTAGTAGGAGGTTAAGGCTCCCTTTTTTTTTTAGGCAATCAGCACTTGATGTCAGCCGGGTTGTCAGCCCTGCGTGACGGCCGCCTTTACCCCCAGAACAAGCGTCTTGTACTCATTTCTGTTAGAGGCTGAGTTGACCCCAGGGCCATAGTGCCGCCAGAAAGTTTGGGTCAGTTTAAAAATCCTGACCCCACCGGGACTTCAAACCCTCGACCTTCCGACTTGTAGCGCAGTGCCCTAACCACTACGCTACGGCGTGCCCCCATAGGTTAATAGTTCAGATAAGATTTTTGATGGTGAACTTCCCATTGATATACCGTCTTTCAGGGTGTAGATTTCGTTATTAAAATTAATTATTCCCAATTTAACAACGAATCTGCACCCAGAATGTAGGTTAAGTAGGTTATACTATGACATAGGACCTACTTCTAGCCAAGAGAAATTACATTATTCCACTTTATACATTAATTTCTGATTAGAACATAGACCAACTCTTCTTAAAATATATAAGATGAGGTGAATTATGACTGTTTAAGAAATTAGTTGCATTTCTCATGATTTTGTTAGTTTACTATTTCACAGGCTTACGTAACTGACATTCCTATAAGTAATAGCCAATATAATCAGAGCTGTAGTGATTTTTTTTCAATGCCACCAGGTTGTCTTTTATAAAATTCTGGTTTTCTCCCTTGGCATTAGCGGAATTGTAATCCATTTCTTAGGTTGGGGAAGCTGGAATACGGAGTTAAGCATTATTCCGATGACATGATGGGTGATAAATGATAACAAAGCGCTAGGAGAGTCCTTAATCTAAACTTAATCTAAATTCCATATCAAGGGGATGGGACCTCATGAACTGTAGTCAGAAACGCTGACATAAATCCATGGGGCTATTCAAAGTAGGTAATTAAATAAATAAAAATAAAATAAATGAATTGAACTCGTATTATTTTAAAGAAAATCTCAGTTTGCTTCAAATACAATATTTGATATGACTACTAACTGATATGATGTTGTTTAAGTTTGTTTTTCGACATATAAGTTACCTTCCAACTATGAACTGCAAAAGTCGTAGAAAAATAGTGTACTCTACAAACCCTATTTCGTAAATTTTCTCTTAGTTGTAGCGGGATTTGAACAGACAGGTGAATGGAGAAGATTGCATAACAATGCATTACATGACCTTTATAGGAAGCCAGATAGGCCTATAATGAAAACAGTTAAGTCTCGTAGACTGCGATGGGCAGGACATGTGGCACGAATGGGGAATGAAAGACGTGCTTGGAAGCTTCTTGTAGGAAAACCAGAAGGAAAACGCCCAGTTGGTAGACCATCAAGAATGAGGTGGGAGAATAACATTAACTATGATTTGAGGGAAGTAGATTATACGGGGAATGATTGGAAAACATTGGCTCAGGATAGAGATGTATGGAGAGCTTATGTCCGCGCGGCCATGAACCTATGGGTTCGATTGTGACAGTGAGTTAGTTAGTTGGTTAGTTAGTTAGTTATTTCGTTGTAGCAGTATTAATACACTTGTGATTTAATATTCCTAAACGTTTTCCACATTTCACACCACTGTTTCAGCTTATATGTAAGTTATGACCGGTATATTAGGTCCTTATCCCAAAATTCCTGCGTAGGGACAAGGGTGCTCTCTAGCGGGGAGTTTTCTTTACAAGATAATTTTAGTTAGGCCTATGCTTATTTACCTACATACGTCAAAGAGTGACATATGGTTAGCACATCGCCTCAATGAGGCCTCTGGTAGGCAACTAAGGTATTACTTTCATGGATTAAGGTATTTTTATTCAGGCTTGCTTTTTTTACGAGCCTGAAAATCTTCAGACTCGGTACTCACGGATGAAAGTCCCTCCCGGAGGAATTGTCCCTTGGATCTTTCCACCTTAAAAATCCATCAACCGGATTTGAACTCGCGACCCTTGGGACTAGAGACAAGGAACATGACCACTAGATCACCGCAACTGACAGCCTCTTACATAGCACTTAATATTAAATGTTAATAAATTTAAAAATGAATAATTGTATCGATAAATCTTCTTCTTCTTCTTCCTTCCAAGTATTAGGCCAAGGCCTGTTACGATCCTACAGAAAATTTTCCCTCCAACGTTCGAGGGAAATTCTCGTATAAGACTTGAAAGCATAATAATAGTCCCTTCGATTGGTTGCTGGCCAAAGGAAGGCAAGACCAGTGATGGGGCTGCCATCTTATAGCCTCTGGTCAGGCTTTTCTGGAGAAGAAAAGAAAATAAAGTAAAGAAGAAATGGATGAAAGGAAAGACTCCCTAGCCCTCGGATGCCCTAATAGCGTCGAGGGTCGAAAAAAACAAGAGTTAACCAAGAGAGGTTAGATAGTAAAGTTAAAAGAGTGCAAAACACAAGTAAGTGGAAGAAATGTTTTGCACAGCTTGGGCACCTAAAATCACAATATTAATACATTTTTTTTAGTTGAACCCCGAAGTACATCCACAGGCTATTTCGGAAAACTAGAGTTTTGTAGACCTATGTGATAGAAATTGTTTTAATTTAAATCAGGTCCTTTACACCAAGGGGTATATGGAATTAAATAATGTTTTGTACAAAGTTGTCCGAAAGTGAAGCTCTTCCAAATGAATGCAAAGATTCGATTATGGTGCCAATCTATCAAAAAGGAGATAAAACCGATTGCAACAACTATAGGGGGATCGCATTACTCTCAACTTCGTACAAAATCCTAACAAATATATTAGTAAGCAAACTTACTCCCTATAATGATGACATTCTAGGAGATCATCAATATGGATTTAGAACAAACATATGTAACAGATCAGATTTTAAGCTTAAGACAGATTTTAGAAAATAAATGGGAATATACTGTACATCATCTCTATGTAGACTTCAAAAAGGCATACGATTCAATTAAGAGAGAGAAGTTATAGGCCTATTTAATATATTTATTTAGCCTTTTTTTTGGAGTTCGGAATTCCTAAAAAGTTAGTTAGATTTATACGAATGTGTTTAAATGGCACAAAGTGTAGGGTGCGTATAGGCAAACAGTTTTCGGATACTTCTGAAATTCACAATAGATTAAAGCAAGGAGATGCACTATCTCCTCTACTATACAATTTTGTGTGGAGTATGCCATCAAATCTTTGGAGAATGAGGAAGACTTCCAATTCAATGGTATTAATAAGCTGTTAGTTTATGCTGATTATGTAGAATTATTGAGCGATAACAAGGAAATACTAAGGGGCAACACATACACTATATTGAGTACGCTAACAAATTGAGACTGATAGAAAACATCAATAAAACTATATATATATTCACACACAGAAATGTGTTATATATTGGAAATGGACAACTAATGACAGTTGAAGGGAATTTTGAAGAAGTGGCTAATTTCAAGTATCTAGGAACAATAATTACAAATGGAATGAGATGTAGGCCTACAAAGAAATTAAACATAGGCTCAATTCTGGAAATGCGTGTTATTATGCATTACAGGGACTCCTGTCGTCCCAACTCCTTTCAAAAAACGTTAAACTGAAAATATGTAAAACAGTTATTCTCCCAGTTATAGGCCTATTACGCCCTATATGGAAGAAAACTATATTTCAAGATCTGTCACAAAGCATTTTATTATATGGGTCCAAAATCTGGACAGTAAGTAAAAAAAAAAAGCCAACAAGCTGTTAGCAGTAGAAATGGGATTTTGGAGGCAATCGACAAACATTCCAAGAAGCGATAAGGTCAGAAACAGCACAATAAGGGGAACTGTGCAGTTAAAAACACATTAGAAAAAAACAGAAGAAAAACGTTTGAAACTGTATAGACACCTCATAAGAATGGAAGAAGAGAGAAATAAAAGACGATCCATTAAATGGAAAGCTAATGGAAGAAGTGGAAGAGGCAGACCTAGAGAACGTTGGATAGCCTATATGGAGTGAGAAGTATGGGAGCTACAGATTTGAGGGAAGAAGATGTTTTGGACAGGAATCTCTGGCAACAAATCACTTTGGATTGAAGGAGAAACACTGTATTGTGGAATATTCCTAATAAAAAATTATTATTATTATTATTATTATTAGGCCTATTATTATTATTATTATTATTATTATTATTATTATTATTATTATTATTATTATTATTATTATTATTATTCCTACAAAATTTTAATTGAATTTGTTTCTGGTCGTTCGTTTTCTTTAGGTCTCTGTTCTTGGATTCTTCCGTTTATTTTTAATTAATTTTGCTTGTTTTCTAACTTCCGAGTAAAAAATTAAATTAATTTGTATTTTTTTTTTACATTGGATGCGCCTATGAAGGGAACCAGAATGTCATGCTGGATTTAATTATAGGCCCTACCCAGTAACTATTAACTAGACCTATTCTATATTTTAATATTTAGGCTTCATATTTTATGACTGTCATATTGCCCAGAAATTCAAATTCCTTGATACTCTATGTTATATGATTTATTAAAATTCATTGGCCTTTCATCAATTTCCACTAATTTTACTCATTTGACTTTTCTGCATTAATTTCAGTTGTAATTCTTTATGTTTATATTTTTTAAATTAAAAACCATACAACCATACTATTGAAAATAATGTAAAAACAGATTAATATCCTATTAATAGTTTTTTAATGGGAAATATTACCTTATCAGATTCTTTACCACATCTGGGATCAAGATTTTTTGGGGGGGGGGGATAACATGGAACTTTAATTAGAAGTGTAGATGTGTATTCCAATACAGACTTCCATGAACGTTTTTCTTCTTCTTTTTTAATCCATAGCGCTGCAGACCTAGATGGTCCTTGTCCTACAAACATGCTGTTGGCCTCACATCTTCTTATGACATTTACAGTGTGGACGAACACTATAACAGCATGTCAAGTCACCCAATTGTTATAGCTAGTTTCTCAATCTGGATCCACTACTTAAGTTACTGTAGGTAACCAAATTCCTCACAATGTTGGATGGGTACCGATCCCATAAAGTAAAGTGATCCTATTACAGGCCTTCATAACTCCTTGGTGTTGTAGGAGATTAAGGTTCCCATCTTTCTAGACAATGATCACGAAAGTCAGTTGGATTGTCAGCCATGCATGACGGCCGCCATTTCCTGGAAGATACGTCTGCAACCTATTCCCGTTAGAAATTAATTCGACCCAGGACTATAGCGCTGCCAGAAGGGTTAGGTCAGATTAAATATTCTGAGTCATTACTGCCCGAAATTATGTGATAAAATGTCTTCCCCCATGAAGATTCGAACCAATGTTAGTTTAGCAGCTCTGCACCAACGCCTGACGCCTTAAACTACTCGGTTACAGCACAGGACATTATTATTATTATTATTATTATTATTATTATTATTATTATTTTCCTCATGATTAATGTTATTCTTCTACCTCATTATTGACTTACCTATTGGGCGCTTTCCTCTGGCTTTTCTACAAAAAGTTTCCTTGTAAGAAAACTAAAGGGAAAGCTCCCAGTAGGTAGGCCAAGAATGAGGTGGGAGAATAACATTAACCATGATTTGAGGAAGATAAATAATAATAATAATAATAATAATAATAATATTTTATTTTACCAGGCAGAGTTAAGGCCTTAATGCCTTTTCTGCCACTCAAGCAGGTTTAAAAAAATACAAAAAAATTGTCTCGCATTTAAATTAAAATAAACATAAACTATTACATGTTATATATAGGTAAAGGTAAAGTGATCCCACAACAGGCCTCAGGAGGCCCTTGGGGTAGTAGGAGGTTAAGGCTCCCACTTTTTCTAGACAATCGGCACTTTATGTCAGCCGGGTTGTCAGCCCTGCGTGACGGCCGCCTTTACTCCAGAACAAGCGTCTAGTACTCATTTCAGTTAGAGGCTGAGTCGACCCCAGGGCCATAGGGCCGCCAGAGGGTTTGGGTCAGTTTAAAAATCCTGACCCCAACGGGACTTGAACCCTCGACCCTCCGGCTTGTAGCTCAGTACCTTAACCACTACGCTACGGCGTGCCCCCACATGTTATATATAGGCCTACAATACAATTATTAGGCTAATGATAATGTATTTTGATTTAAGTTTACTCTAGATTTAACGAATTAAATATAATATGTACGAGATATAAGAAAAAAACTAAAAAAAAAAGTATTAATGACATAGCATAAATTTACATAAATAGAGAAAAAATAATAAGCCTATCAGACAAAAGGTAACTGTGTAACTAATTACAGTATACAGAGGATGATTAGGACCTATAAAAAAGTTAGCTCAGAATAGGAATGTTTGGTGAGCTTATGTCCGCGCGGCCATGAATCTCCGAGTTCGATAGACCCAGTAATTTAATTATTATTATTATTATTATTATTATTATTATTATTATTATTATTATTATTATTATTATTATTATTATTATTATTATTATTATTATTATTATTATTATTATAGCTGAAGTCAAATCGTTATTTAAAAAAGGAGAAAAAAGAGAATGTAAGAACTATAGAGGAATTAGCCTACTTAATTCAATTTATAAAATCTATGCAAGGGTTATAAATAAAAGACTTAAAATAATAGCAGAAGCAATACTTGAAGAAGAATAAAATGGATTTAGAACGGGGCGATCAACAACAGATAGGCTAATTTATTCATATTACAGCAAATATTTGAAAAAAGAAGAGAACATAACCAACAGACGCATGTTACTTTTATTGATTTTGAGAAGGCATTTGATCGTGTTGATAGAGATAAGTTATAGAAAATTATGGAAATAGGCATATATGGCTACCCTGCAAATTATTTATCCGATAAAAAGTTAGTATGTAAAGTCTCAAATTATAATAAATATAGGCACATCAAAGACCGAGGCTATTTTAATAAATAGAGGTGTAAGACAAGGGTGTAGTTTATCATCTACTCTTTTTAATCTACTATATTAATGACATCATCCAAAATTGGAAAAGTATTGTTAATAGGCCTATAGGTATACGAATGGACCGTTTTAAAATATTAAACGTTTTAATGTATGCTGACGATGTGGTTATTATTCGAGAAAATGAAAATAATTTGCACTACTCTTTACATCAATTAAATCAGTTAGGCTATGCCAAGAATATAATTTTAAAATATCAAAAGAAAATACAAAAAAATGTCATTTTGGGGAAACGAGCATATAAGATCAAAAATCGCAATAGACAACAAACCTCTGGAACAAGTAACAGATTTTAATTATTTGGGTTGTAATTTTACTATAAACACAAAAACTGAAAGAGACATAAATATGAAACTGTCAAAATTTCAAATGATATGCGGAACTATACATAAAACATTAAAGAACACAACGAGAAGAGACACTAGATGAAGTTTTATAAAACATTGGCAGTTCCTATATTACTTTATGGGAGTGAAACTTGGGTAATGACCAAAAAATTATAAAGTAGAATACAAAGTGTAGAAATGAACTTCCTTAGAAGAATAAAAGGCTGCACAAGATTGGATCGGATAAAAAATGAAGATATAAGAACAGAGTTAAATACATATCCATTGAATGAGAAAATCAAAGAATATAGAGAGAAATGGTTTACATATGTGGAAAGTATGAATGTAACAAGATTACCAAGGGCAGTATTCAACTACAAGCCAAGAGGTTCAAGGAATGTAGGAAGGCCAGTGTAAGGATGGACAGAACAACTGTGAGGCGGAACAGGCAATTTTTGCCTAGCCCGTGAATTGAAGAAGAAGAATTATAATCATCATCATCATAAGGTTTATTATCATTATTGTGGTTATTATTATTATTATTATTATTATTATTATTATTATTATTATTATTATTATTATTATTATTGTGATTAACCGTTGTGGTCTCGAGGTAGCGAGCGTGCTGCCTTGTCACGCAGCGGGCCCGGGTTCGATTCCCGGTCGGGACAGGCTCCTGGGTGGTATCAGGAAGCTTAAGGCCCAACGGTCCCCGAAAATCATCCGGCCATCATCATCATCATCCTTATCACTATCATCATCCTTCACCGGTGTGGAAAGCAACGGGAAGCTACCACACCTGTAGGCCTAATTCCCTAGTAAAGCTGCAAAGCATAGCATGAAAATGCTATGATTGCAGTGAAAGACCTGCCCTCGGGCAGAATTACTATGGAATGGAATTTTATTATTATTATTATTATTATTATTATTATTATTATTATTATTATTATTATTATTATTATTATTATTATTAAATATCCCGGAAATCTGTACAATAAAAATGTCTTATCGCTTCATTGGTTGGAGTTCATTGAAGCCAAATAAAAAAAAAATTGTATTCATTATTTTACTCATTGGTTTTGGGGTGGTGGAAACCAGAAACGCTCGTCTTGGCACTTAACATCACACCCAGAATTTATGACATTGTTAAATATTGCAGAAAATTACTTTTAGATAGTTGATGTGATTTTTAAATATCTGTTGAGATAACTTTTGGAGTAGACCTATATCAAAAGCTCTTGATACTGACAGTGCATAGGCATATGGAGAAAGTAAAGAGAGTAAAGAACAGTGTCACAGTATTCGCTTGATTGATATCTAACTGACATGATAATGGACATGGCCTGCTGCTTGCAAATGGAGCAAATACACTATTACAAAGTCCTTGCATTTACAAAGAATCCATCACCATCAAAGCCCTTAATGTTCTTTAATGGAACTTAATAATGCAAATTTATTTTAAAAGTAAAATAGAAAACACTCAAATTAAGCAGTAATGTTACTATTTTTTTGGTGCCGGTATCCTCGCTTAAATCTTAATGCAAAGCATAAGAACATAAACTTAGTGAAAAAAGCATTGTCTGTGAATACACAGCAAGTAGAAACAACATACATTTATCATAGAATTGGAAGATGCTTAGAATAAAAGTGTCATTAATATAATTCCTCTGGATTTCATAACTACCTCATTATATAATTAAACATTTAACACTTAAAAGGATGACAAACGGGCACTATCAAGGTCTCGATCACATAAAACTGCATAGGCCTATATATCTTTCCTTAACTAATGTTTACCAATAATTCCCCGCATAATTTACTTTCCTCAAATTATGGTTAATATTATCTCATAGGCCTACTTAATACCTAATACAGGCTTTCCACTTTACAGCAGTTCGTCTTTGATTCCTGCTTTCCAGAGATTCCTATCTTCCCATTGTCCATCTTCCATACCCTTCTTCATCATGGCATCATATATTCCCTCATACCATGCTCTTCTACTTCTTCCCCTCTTCCTTCTGCCTGGTACCATCCAATCCAACACCTGTTTATGCCACTGGTCTTCCGACATCCGTTGAACATGTCTATACCCGAGGGGTGGGCAACGGGAAGTACGGAATAGCCATTTTGGCAACTTGGAACATACAAGGTTGGAATACTAAGAATAATGAAGTACTTAACGAGATTACAAAGAAGGGGGTGGATATAACAGTTCTGACAGAAACGAAAAGGAAAGGGAAAGGTCAAGAAACGATTGGTGAATACTGCATGTATGGAGTGGGGTGGAAATATTATATCATAATAATCTAATATATAAAAATGAATGTTTGTTTGTTTGTTTGTTTGCTTGTTTGATTATTCGTACTATATTAGCGGTCATACCGTTGATCTGATTGTGATGGGGTTTTTTTGCAAAATGTTCAGGAGATTTCCGAGATGAACATAGACTATAAGAGAGTTGATATACTCAACTCCTACACCCTTAAAAAACACCCTTTATAGTGAAAACATTAAATGGTACTTTTTTTACCCTTAAATGGCTTACGCTGTCTAAACCATAACAAATACACAAAATTAATGTACATAGAATTGAATATTTCAAGAAAATCTACAAAAAAAAGTCCGCGACAGCATATGTTTATCTTTTATAGATAACACACAATAGCCATTTTTGTCTTTAATTGATGCCATGGAGATCGCGATAAGTAGATTCCCGGGCATGCATGTGCTGCCATACTATTCATCCGATAACCATGGGGATTTTTGCAAAATGTTCAGGATTTTTCCGGTAAAATTATAGGTTATAGGAGAATTTTAATGATCAAGTCCTTCAGACTTAAAAATCATCTTCTGTAGTGAAAAAACATGTAATATATCACTTTTTGTAAGCATAAATGGTTTACGCTGCCTAAACCATAACAAATACACAAAATTATTGTATGCCTACATAGAATTGAATATCTCAAAGAACTCTACAGAAAAGTCCGCGACAGCAAAGTTTATCTTTTAAGGATAACTCACAATAACCATTTTTTTTCATCGATGCTAAGAAGATCGGGAAAAGTAGATTCCCGGGCAAGCATAGCAGCGTAAGGCGGGTATTCTTTTATGGATAACTCCAAAATAACGAATTTTGTCTTTCACTCATTTATGCCAAGTACATCGAGATGCGTAGATTCCCAGGCAACGCCGGGTAATCAGCACGGGTTATCTAAAAATAATGATATAAATTTATATTTATTTTTCCTTTTACACCTATTCAACTAAATGCAAAAACTCATTATCATTTATTTAGCAGCCCATGCCGGGTATTAGCTAGTATTCTAATAATAATGTTTTATTTTAGCTGACAGAGTTAAGGCCATGAACGTTATTCAACCAGTGAATAGTAAATTATACAAAATTACATAATTAGGCCTATTAAAATTAAAAATATTATAAAAATGTACCGTAAACTAAACAAAAGACAATGTAATGTGATCTAATATTAGCTAATACTATCAAAACATGGAATAAAATAAAATAAAATTAATATAAAATTAAATTAAGAAAGTAAATCTTCCTATAGTCCAGCCACTGAGTCTGCGACCCTGACGTTTTCACGAAATTGTTGCCGATATGGATATTCAGTGGGAGGGGCCGCTTTATATAGGCTACCACTGAGCAACTAAAACCATGCGGTTAGCATTAATACAACTGACAACATGGCAGCAATTCTAAACCTTATTAGCGGCATCAAGTTGTGATTGGTTGTGGCAGACGTCCACTCTCACATTAAATATTTTCTTATTGGCAGTAGAGGGCGAGTTTCTCCCTTTAGCCCTCGTACAACCTAAACGTTAGGGCTGGAGACTAGCGGCTGGACTGTAGATGAATATTTATAGTTAGGCGCCTATATACAAAATGCTGAATATAGGCCTAGTTATTATACAGTTAATATTTTCATTGCGTGGAACTTGAGATATCAGTTAATTTGGATTTAATGATAGTGATTGACAGACCCTTGACATGACTGGGAGCATGCCGTAACATAGTTGGTTAAGGCAATACGCTACAAACCGGAAAGTTAAGGGTTCGAATTCCGGAGCGTCAAGATTTTGTAATTGACTCAAATCTTCTGGCGGTACCATGGCTCTGACGTCAACTCAGCCTCTAACGGAAATGAGTACCCGACGCTTGTTCTGGGGGTGAAGGCGGCCATCACACAGGGTTGACAACCTAGCTGGCATCAAGTGCCGATTGTCTAGAAAAAGTGAAAGCCTTAACCTTCTACTACCCCAAGGGCCTCTTATGGCCTTAATTGAGATTAATTTACCTTTTTTTTACCTTAATATCTCATAATCATTTATCTACCTACTAGATATTTTCTCTCTGACTTTTCTAAAAGAAATTTCCACGCTCCTCTTCCATTCCCCGTCTGCGTCATATGCCTGCCCATCGCAGGTTTCTCATAAAGACATATAGCTCACTGTTATTTAGTTTTCTCCATTCACATGTATCTCCGTCTCCCTTCGGTACAAAAATGTTCCTAAAAACTTTAATTCTCAAATAGGTAGGGCCTATGAATATTCTCGTAGTCTAATATGTTCTCCTCTCTTAACCTATTCGCCTCAAAAGACGAGGTAGACTTGCTGACATTTAAATGGTCTTTGACTTCAAAGATCGGGCACACTCGCTTAACTCTGTTATATATTTTTTTAATATTTTGTACATCCCTTAGCAGGGTAATCTTTTGTTAACATTTATGAATAGTAGAGGAATGTGTTTTGGCCTTCGCCTTTATTGTGATATCAGGTACCGTTATATTTTGCTTGTTTTGAATGTCTGAAAATAGGCAATATAATTTATGGTAAATTTCTGGTTCTGGGGAAATGCATTGGGAATTTAAAACCTGAAGCGAATGGGTTAGAATGAGAGACATGTCTCTAAAAGGATATTTCAGAACAATTTTAAAATTTAGGTTCTTGAACTACACTAACAAAGGCTATTTAACTCATGCCCCAAATGGGAGTCAATGACCAATCACGTTTCAATGATTTCTGTTTTACAACCAATCAGAGTCGTGTTTCACGAAATATTTATCAGTGTTAGGATTATCATATATTAAACAAAGCTCCTCCTTTTTAATATTCTGAACAGGTCTGACCGTTATTTTGCAGTGACTGAGCCTATAACAAATACGGCTACCAGATTGTATATAATAGTGCTTACATGTCAACATTTGTAGCAATTGATTATACCACCAAAAAAAGAAACCACTGTTTGCACTTTCTTAAATGTATTTTTTCCCAGGTAATAATCGAGAAAATATAATTGTCATATTTACATCATACGACATCAAAATGAATTAATATACAGATTGATGTGTTTCATTTTTTTTCTCCACTAGAGAGCATTCTTACAATATTGCGTTCCTTTGGCAATAAATAGTATGATCTGGTTGCAGTGATAAACAAAAGAAGCAGTAGAAGCGTACCTATCGTTTCTCATTTGTTTTCAAACATCGCCGTTTACATTAAATATATAAATATTTTAAAATAACTATAGTTAAATAATGATTTGTGAGTAAACAGCTTAATTTTATTCGTTAAATAGTCCTAACAAATGCCACTCTTGATTTCCAAATTCTCTAGATAAATTCACTCCTCACTTCGTGAGTCGTGAATTTATCGATAATTTGGAAATCACTCGTGGCATTACTTATGATAATCTTCTTGTAAGCCCATGTAACAAAGATAGGCTAATACAAGAGTCAAATGAATGCTTTGAAGTAGAAAACCAGCAGTCAGCTCTCGATATTTTCAACATTTAGGCCTAATAAAATACATTGATTGTTAATTCAAACTAATACTGTATAACCCCTAAACAGCTTACAATTCTTATCAACTGTTCAAAATAGAATATTGATATCAGCCCTCACCTGGTCAAAAAAAAAGCAAATTTATTAAGAAATATTTTCTCAAAAAATTAATCCTAATACTCAAGGTACAAAAATTAATTCAACTCCTTATCGTTGATTTGATAAAGTAAATCTCGTTCGGTATCATTGTAATTGGCAGTCTATCATTTCTGGACTTTAATTTATTGGATCACATAAAATCCTTCTTATTTAAAAATCTATAAAAAGCACGGTGTCAGGCTCCTAGCTGCCTGCCTTGTTGCACGACAGACGCCATGGATTTGAGAGAATATGTGGCAAAATTACATGTTCTGTCTGCTATGTGATAAAAGTAGAGTCAGATTTTTATGCAATAAAAGTTCATCATCATCATCAACATCAAGGCTTTAGGCCCTCTGGACCGTTCCGACTTCAGGAGATTTGGTCTTTCCATCTAGCAAATGGTCTTCCATGACTTCTAGCCTAGATCCTGTTGGTCTGTAGTTTAAAATAATTTTAGAAGGTCTATCATCAGACATTCTTAGTAGATGTTCATATCAATTTTGTCTTTGTCAATTTTATCCGTCAATTTAAAAGTATTTAATTGATCTCTTATCTCAGAACTTCTTTTCTGGTCCATAAAAGTGTAGCTTGCTGTTGGTCTTAAAAATCTCATTTCCACTGCCTCTATTTGTTTTTCTATCTGCATGAGACAAAGTCCATTTTTCACTATCATAGATAATAGTAGGAACGGCCATGACTTTATAAAATTTCAGTTGAGTATCCTGAGTTGTTTTATTCTTTAGAGTTCTTATTGTTGCACACATTCTTATGAATTTCTTTATTTTTATATTTATATCTTTTTTTTTGGCAGTATGATAACTTACATTAAAACCCAAATAATTGTAGGATTTCACTTGTTCAATGATATTATTATTTATCACAATTTTGCATCTGAGATGATTTTTTCCTCGAAATGCCATTGATTTTTTTTTTGTGCATGAAACGTTAAGACTGCAATACAGATAGTAGGCCTATATATTATTCAATTGTTTGTGTGTGAAACTGAAACAAAAGGCAATCGTAAGTGATACGTCTTATTATACTACGTTGCAATCTTGCCTTTTAGTATATAAAAATCCCGACCCTTTGCAGCCTCATGGCGGAATCATGATCAACGTTCGTTGATGTTTGCGTTGCGTTACATTGCGTAAGCTACAACGCACAATTTGAATAGGTGTATCATGATCGTCCCGCGCCGTAGCCGAGCGGTTAAGGTAGGAAGCCTTGGCGCAGAGCTACGGGACTTGCGCTGGTTCGAGTCTCCATGGGGGAAGAAATTTTCTCATGGTATTTCGGCCAGTATGGGACCGGTGCCCACCCAGCATCGTGAGGCAATTGGGTAGCTACAATAAGTAGCGGCTCCAGGTTGAGGAACCAGCTATAACGGCTGGGGGACTCGACATGCTAACCACATGTCACCCCTACACTGGCTGTTGATCATCTACCTCTGTGATTGACACATGTGGATGTGAAGGGCCAGCAGCCGGCTGGTAAAAGGGCAACCGCTGAAAAGTGGAAAGACCCTCAATCGGATCGGTATCATGATCAACATTCATTGGCGTTTATGGCTGCTAGCTCGCTCTGTTGTCAGTATCGAGAACTGCAAAGGCTCACAGTCAGCTATTTGAGGAACTGATTTATTTGCATTCGTATGTACTGTATTTAAAGAAGGGCGAAATATGATAAATAGACATATTATGGCAGTACTTATAGGCCTATTGTAAAATGTTTTCTATTTCTTTCCAAATAGCTTCCTATTTCCTTAATTTTTATATTCTGGATGATTTTTTTTTGTATATAAACCCATGCGATCGCATAAACTCAATACGCATATCGCCTCGTATGTTGATATAATTATTAAAATATCAAAATCTTGTAATTTATTGACTCCAACAAGGTCAAGAGCGGCCAGCTAGAAACAAATAAAATGCGGGAATTGTCAGTGTCACGTGATTTGAACGATATAACGTTACGTTTGCGTTCGTTGAAGCTTGGCCTTGCCAATGTACAGCCAACGCCATCATACGGCATACCCTGCAAACGTTCATCGTAATATGATAGCCTACGTGAAAGGTGTATTTGATAAATAATATGAACGAACTCAAATGCAACGCAACATCAACGAACATTGATCGCAATCCCGCCAGACTAAAAAAAAAAATTGTCTGCCGACGGAAGATATGTCTCACTTAGTGCTATATGCCTATAGTCCTATACATAGGTACACAGTAGGAGTAGGAGTGAATGTTTTCTAAAAACAGTGCATTTTGTTTCCTGGCGTATTTATCTCTAACTCTTTTACCTGTGTGTATCAGGCGCTGGTTTCGTAATATCTACCTTACTTGTCGTTTTATTTCTCATCACAATCACCGTTTCATAACATGAACGAACTTAAATTAGTTAAGTACTGAAGGAAACGCATGATTATACAACAATAGAATTACAAATCCCGGTGTTTGGTTAAGGCAGTACGCTGCAAGCCGGAAAGTCGCTGGTTTGATTCCAGACGTGGTCAGACTTTTTAAACTAGCCTAGAATTCTAGGAGCACTATGGTGCTGGGATTTCTAACCGAAATGAATAGGCTATCAGACGCATGCTCTGGTGGTAAGGACGGCTGTCACACAGGACTGACAATCGGCTGATATAGGCCTACCGTGCAGATAATGTACAAAAATCTTGGTTTATCCTATGAGATTGTATAACTATTGGGATTTTTAATATAATAATATTATATTTATCATAGGCCTATAGTTAATCTTGCGATCTGGTTGGTACCATGTTCATCTCTGTATTTGTAGTTCAGAAGTTCTAACCCAGCAAGAATCAATTGATTTTCAGGCCGTAAAAATCCTTAACCCTTAATTGGGGAGGTGGGATGCCTATACCACCCTAAGCTGAAACTTTCATATTTTTTTTATATAATTGTAAGATTTGTATTTTTGAGATCTTCTTATTAATGTCTGTAATTTATGGTTTATAATTATGTACACACGAATAGTGTTCGTTTCTAACAAAAAAAAAAGTTTAATATGGTGGATTAATGGTGCCACCCCACCTCCCTACTTAAGTTCATCATCATCATCATAGTACATTCACGAATTTAGGTCATTTGTTGACCTATTTCGGCCTCAAGAGAAACACCATCCAAAAGTATTTTGAGTGGACGTTCTGGCCTTCTTCTTCCTGCAGGTTGATAGCTTAACCTTTGTTTGGGTATTCTGTGATCTTCCATTAGATGAACATGCTGCATGCATCTTGACTTATTATATCAGAAATTTTGTTTTCTAAAAGTTCCATGTGTACTAATTACACATTACTCTTCTAAGATGTCTTTATTTATTTTTTTACTTAGCAGTGTGTATCCTGCAGTCCTCCGAGGGTATCTCATTTCAGCAGATTTAAGTATCTGTATATCCCTCTGTTTAAATGTCCATACTTCGCTACCATACAAAAGAGTTAGAAGAGCCAGTGTATTATACACTTTTAGTCTTGAATGTTTTTGGACTAACTGTGGCTTGAAGATGGAATTTATTAACCCTAAAATTCTTAAAAATTTTGATATTTTTTTTGCATTTACGTCTTTTTCTTCTTTATATGAGTTATTGCATCCTAGATATGTAAAATTATTCACATGCTCCAAAATGTTATTGTCAAGTACAATTTTACTTCTGACAGGATCTACACCTTGAAATGCCATAATTTTTGTTTTCTCTGTAGATATCTTCAATCCATATTCTTCTGTAATTTTGTTAAGTTCATTCAGACCTTTCTGCAGATTATCTTCTGAATTTGCAATTTTTATTTGGTCATTGCAAACAGTAAGGTGTTTAATTTTGTATTTTCTGATATTCTTATTTCAAATTTATATTTCTTGTTCCAACAACATATTACTTCGTTGATATAGAACGCAAAGAGTGTTGGGGAGAGGGGACAATCTTGCCTCACACCATGATTTATAATTCCTTTTTCAGAAAATCTGTTATTTAATTTAATCTTTATGGTGTTGTCTTTGTAAATATTTTGTATGTTCTGCAGAAAGTAAATTTGGTATATTTCTGTCTTCCAATATATTGAAAAGTTTTGATCTCTTAACTCTGTCGAATGTTTTTTCAAAATATATGAAAGCAAAATAAGTTGAATTCTCTTCGTTTTTCAAGCAATAGTTTAACAGAAAATGCTGAATCAATACAAGATCGTCCTTTCCTAGTCCATTTTGACATTCCATAAGGACATTTTCGCTGAAACTTTTCAATTTTTCATTCAAAATGTTTGTATAAATTTTGTATGTGTTTAACAAATTGATTCCTCTATAGTTGTCCATTTTTTCTCTTGTCTCCTTTCTTGAAGAGTGGTATAACAACTTTTTTTTCCATTCTTGTAGTATATCTGCATTTTCGAATACATTATTAAAGAAGGACAACAGTCTCTCATGGAACTGTTTTTCTGCATATTTGTACAAATCAGAATTCAAGCCATCTGTGCCAGTTGCCTTCCCATATATCAATTTCTTTAAATTGTTTTTAATTCTCCCAATGGTATTTTGGAGTCTATCTCATTATTATTTCGGAAAATGTTATGTTCATAGGTATTGTCAGTCCCAAGACTTTTAAAATAATTTAAAAATTCTTATTTCGTTTCTCTGCAATTAATTTTGGTAGATTCTTTAATATCTTTCACTTAAGTTTCAGGAAACAATACTTCTTACAAACCAATTTCCACAGGTATTTCAGTCTATTTTTGATGTAGTATTCAAAAATTGTTAGAATTAATTAGATCTATCCCTGGTAGATAACAGTAAAAATAAAAGTTATTGTAGGCCTACTCTGTCATATATTTTTTCAAGAATCTTTATAATGATCTATTGAGAGAACTAACAACGTGTAAAGATATTCTTCTTTATAGAATTTCAAGAGACCACTATTATATTTATAAATTTGATTTCAAAATTTTGAATGCTGTATCTGAATTCATTGTAAATATGTTCCTCTCTCTTGACGACCAACTATTATACCTGCCAATGCCAGAAAAATATAAATGGGGTTAGGGTTCGTGTATTTGCCCTTGAAAGTTAAAAAAAAATGCCCTGAAATTTCCCAACTGTATGTAATAATATGAGAGTTTTTTTATTAAAATACAGCTTAATGCATCTTACATTGTTAGCGTTTACATATGTTATCATCGTACAGCAGACTAAATCAATCTTAATTAAAATTTGAGAAAATATTACAAAATTTTACAACACTATAATTTCAGTAATTATTTTAATTTCTAGAACATTTATAACACAGATACTCTAGTTCTAGGTACATAAAGTAACCATATAGGCTGTGCAAACTCTTTGCAGTTTTGAAGTCACAGTTTAAAAAAAAAGTCATTCTTTCTGGGTGTTGTTACCACCCGATCTCCCCAGTGAGTAACATTCTATCATCTCCCTACTGAAGGTATATAAAATAATTTTTCTCATGTCATAAATGTAGGCCTATGTCATATAACTTGGACCATGACACGAAATGTTAACAAATTGCAGGCTACAGAAATGAAGTTTTTGAGATCAGATGAGGGTTGAACTAGTTTGGATAAATTTAAAATGAGGATATAAGAAAATAATTAAATGTAATATCATTCGAGGAAAGGAATCATCATTATAGAGATCAATGGATTGAACACCTAGAAACAATGAGCTACAGTCGTATTCCTAGAAGAATTCTTGATTATAACCTGAGGGAAGGAGAGATTTGGGAAGACAACGGAAACATTGGTTGGAGAATATGTGAAGCCAGAACAGACTTAAGAACATAATCCTTGATTAAGAAGAAGAAAAGAAGAAGAAGAAGATAGCCTGAAATAAGTGGCTAATGAGCAAACGTTTTTTATATTTCACTCCCGGCTTTTAATATCAACGTTTATGACCTTATATGTTAGTGAGTGCCTCTTAATAAAATACTAATAACACCGGACAACAAATATTAACTTTTTGTTAGTTACGGAATTGAAATGACCAGATTTCGATGTATTTTTCATGCTGAACACGAATATGACAATGAAATTGTCTCCAGTGGTCCAGTTTTATCGTAATTTTGAAAAATATCTTTAGTAAAATAAAATCCCCCCTTAAATCTGGTAATATTAAGACTAGCTTACCTCAGTTAAGGGTGTTTCCTTTTAGTTTGTCTGCTGTAATGGACCTCGGGGATATCTCTCACCACTGTCCAACAATATTCAGCTAGCATAGATGCCCTATTTGCCTTGGTATCATATCTTCTTTTAAATGATGAGATCGTCTTTTGAAAATGTTCCCCGTGTTCATCAGAAACTGCACCACAGTTTTCCAGGAAAAAATCCAAAAGATTTAAAGTTAAATTAAACTAATAACCTTCAAAGTTACATATAGGGAAGTTTGGAGAAAATGGATTTTTAATGTCATATTGCATCCCATTTCACAATAAGCTAGTAACATATTGTCCACACATTGTCTGTAGTTTAGGACCCCGTGGTTCCTCAAGAAATCTAAGGTAACTACTCTGAATGATTCCCATGTATTTTTTCCTTTTATTTTCAAATGCTCCAAAAAGTGTTCATCCTTGAGGAGTTATCTGACCTAGGAACCAATAAAAATACCTTCCTTAATATTAGTAGTACTTAGTCTCGGAAATTTTGTTTGTAAGTACCTAAATGCACTCCCATCAAGTACCTAAATGCATTCACATCAGTAAGACTGCATTAAGACTGAAGTTTGATGAATTTAAAAATAATCACCACTCTTCTGGTCTGTGTTGATGTTTATAGCAGACATTAGACCTTGTATATTTTTGCAGAATACAATGTAATTTTTTTTAAAATTGCTCAAGTGGCTTCTGGCGTGTTCTACATGCAGAGACCTTTACAATCTCACCAAGATACTTAAAATTGTCTAAGTCGCGAAGCCAGGAGCTCTTCTTTGGCCTTTGAGAGTTCCGAGTCTCGGATGAGGTCATTTAATTCCTCTTGAGTCATTCTGTGTGACTGAGTTGGAATTTCAGGATTGAAGTCAGGATCATAGCATGGGGATGGTATGGGTATTCCTTCCGAAGTACTATATTTCGTTTCATCTTCTGAATCAATATCATGGGAGTTTAGTAGTACTGGAATAGGAAGCTCTTTAGAGTGTGGCACCGACGAATAGTAGTTGAAGGTATGTTGGGATAATTCACGGCTACCTCTTCTTTTTTTGAAATTAATTTAACTGGTGAGCCCATGCAGAAATAATTATCACTTACATGATTAGTTTGTTCTGTCCAAATCTTCCAAATCAACCAGTCACTGCGATTTGCAGAACATGCCATTGTAGCAAATATGTGGAGAAAAATGTTTGTCAAGATCCTCTATTTTGCAATACAGATTTGTATGCATTCTTAATAAATGGAATTATATGTCGATTTTGCGAGGCGAACGTCTCATTTCCTCAAATATAACAAAAGTTATGTGGACTACACACACAATTTCTTCGCATTTTAGTTTTCGTAACACTGAAATTATATCTCTGCGCATAATTTTAAAAATGTATCTGAGAAAATATAGACATATCACACATGTGTTCTACACGACAAAATTGCACATCTGTATAACTTATACACAAAGGCACGAACCCTTGTTCACTCACAAAATTCCACCTCAACTTATTTCACAACCTGTTGGGGTAAACACGGACCCTTTAAGGCAAATATTATCTATATTATACAGCTGTCGCTGTCTCCCCTCCTCTAAGGGTGTTTCCTTGACCTTCACACTGACTACATTCAGAGCATACGCAGTAACACTAGGCATGCTAATAACTTAAAAACCAGGCCACTATCATCATTTTAATTGTCATATTCGTAATTAGGTGCTCCATGTTAATATAAGACTGTCACTTTTACTTCCGTAACTTTTCGGCTGTTGTCCAGTGTAATATCAGCTGTTTGTTTTCCATAAAACTCTTCAAATTTAAATAATGTTGTGTCCACCATAAATTAGAAAGTAAGTTCATATTGAAAATCTGGACCTATAGTGGTAATATTTTAAACCGAAGTCTTGGATTGAACTTGTTTTCGCAAAATATGTTAGAAATGTAGCCTTAATGCAGGGATTAGAGTCCCGTAAGCCCAGACTGGGAAATGGCACATTCCTAATGAATAAATGAATATTATACTGTGCCCGCCCGCTTTTGTTCAGAAAGCACTTTACCCCTGTTTCACGGTTGGGATTAAATAATATTGCAACGCATTTACTTGGCAAATAAATTAATTAAATTAATTAAATACATCACACAATTATCACAATTCTTTGTAAATATGGTGGTAGTCTATATTCAAACTAATACCGCCTATTTTAAAGAAGAGAGAGTAAAAAAGAAAGGATTTTTCACTAAATAAATATTTTTGTGTCGATTTGCTAAAAGAATTACATTTTATGATTACAAGGTGAAAATAATAAATGTTATAATCAGCACATGATTAGATTTCTAAAGTCGGCAAGTTTAAAAGTGCATGAAAGAACTTTCGAGAATAGGTACATTTGCCAGGGGCCTAATTAGATTATTCTTGTAAAAAGTAATTATTCCAGTTACATAAAGGATTATGTACGCTTTCGAGAACAAAGAAGTTAAGCCTTAATCGTGCTCTTAGGCGTATTAGTCTATAATTCGAATTAAAAGTTACACAAGTACAGGGGGTTATTCCCTGAGGCACTAGATTCGCAGCACATCCGTATCAAATTGCAACGCGGCATTCACCTGTCAGTTCTAAAGCATATTTAAGCTATTAAAAGTAACCCATATGCTTGTAGTCCTATCTACTTTCTGACCAAGAAACTGTCATTCTCTGCTTAAACTTCAAAATTGGAATTAGAAGTCCTAGTACATTTTCACAAATTAGACTCTTTCTAATCCACCGCTGTGGTCTCAAGGTAGCGTGCTGCCGTGTCAGGCAGCGGGCCCGTGTTCGAATCCCGGTCGGGATAAGCATACTAGATGAGATATTTTACAGGGTTTTTCCTCGCCTGTAAAATAAATATCAGGAAGCTTTAAGGCCCAAACGGTCCCCGAACATCATCTGGCTATCATCATCACCATTATCATCTTCATCATCATCCCGCTGTGGAAAGCAACGGGAAACTACCACATACTTACCATTCCCAAGTAAAGCTGCAAAACAGCATGAAAATGCTATGATTGCAGTGAAGGAGCTGTCCTCGGGCAGAGCACTATAGAATAGGCTCTTTCTTATTAGGATAACTTATGTTTAAAATAAACTGTTTTTTTTTACTTCAGTTTGTATACTGCATAGGCCTGCATGTAGACTCCTGGTTGAATGGAACGACCTTAGGGCCTGTACTGTTGGCTATTGATTGAGTGGAAATGCCTTAGGACCTTCACTATTAGAACTAATAAACTATTATTATTATTACTATTTATTATTATTATTATTATTATTATTATTATTATTATTATTATTATTATTATTATTATTATTATTATTATTATGATTATTATGCCCCTATAGACCTATTCATTAATTATTATTATTATTATTATTCGTATTAGTCTTATTCTTCTTCTTATTATTATTATTAATTATTATTATTATTATGACCAGCCACATGGGCTAGTGGTCAGCGTGTCTGACTGCTGTTCCTGAGGTCCCGGTTTCGATTCCCGGTCAAACCATAGTAATTTTTCCTTAAAGGGAATCATTCCTGTGGTTGCCCATGGTCTGGAATTTAGGTTAAATTTAAGTTAAGAACTGTCCTGGTGCTTCATTATCATTTATCGCACATCATATCATCGGGGTAACGAATCTCCGGCTTCTAGACGGCCCACTTCAGAAGTAGGTTACAATTAAACCATGCCAGGAGAGAACACCAGAAATGTCGAAATGACAACCTGGGGCATTAAACAAAAAAAAAATTATTATTATTGTTATTATTATTATCATGATTATTATTATTATTATTATTATTATTAGTAGTAGTAGTAGTAGTAGTAGTAGTAGTAGTAGTAGTAGTAGTAGTAAAGTAAAAGTAAAGTAAAGTGATCCCACAACAGGCCCGGAGGCCCTTGGGGTAGTAGGAGGTTAAGGCTCCCACTTTTTTCTAGACAATCGGCACTTTATGCCAGCCGGGTTGTCATCCCTGCGTGACGGCCGCCTTTACCCCCAGAACAAGTGTCTGGTACTCATTTCCGTTAGAGGCTGAGTCGACCCCAGGGCCATAGTGATTATTATTATTACTATTATTATTATTATTATTATTATTATCAACATCATCATCTGATTTAATTTAAGGCAACCTGAGATATGCCTATAGGATACAGGTACCCTATCACTTTAAACATAAGTTATCCTAATAAGGAATAGCCTAATTTGTGGAATTGTACTAACGCAAACTAACTCACTGCACTATACAATCCGTTGGTTCATGGCCACGCGGACATAAGCTCTCCACACATCTATATCGTGAGCTAATGTCTTCCAATCGTCCTCTGCCTAATCTACTTCCCTCATATCATGGTTAATGTTATTCTCTCACTTCATTGTTGGTCTATCAACTGGGCGTTTTCCCTCTGGTTTTCCTACAATAAGCTTATAGGTGGGCATGGAAGCTTCATGGTTTTAACTAACTAACTAACGAAGTTTTTTAAACAGAAATCCATTTTGATTGAGGACGACTAATACATCAGGCACCGGTACTTATTCGAATATTTAAAAAATTAAACTTCTATAAAATATCATTACTGTGCTAGGCATCACTTGCATAGTCTAACTTATTGCATAGTGGACAGGAGACAGTAAAAGTAAACATAAACACAGAAATAAACGCTTTAATGTGTTATGATTTGCGGTTTTATTTATGGACGTATAATTTGATTTACAGCAGCCTCTAAACCAATACATTGAATGAACTAACGGATTGCCACATATTTTAATGCACTAACCTAATTATCTCTTTAGAACCATTTCCACTATTATTTTTCACATATCCAACGAATAATAAAATTTAAGTAGTCTATAACTTACAGATATAGCATGACTTAGAATTATTTTAATGCAATAGGAAGTAACATTAAGAGGTTTATTTGATAATTAAGATTTTTGGTCTGTATATCCTTACCTCTTATGGTTGTTTTTTGTTGTATATATGTTTCAAGGCTTCTGAGCCCCTTCCTCAGCGATTACAGACAGTATTTTATTTTAACTTCGTTCGTTAACATAGGCCTATCAGGTTATTAGCATCGCAAAGGAAAATAGGTGAAGATTTTTCTTCACTCGCTCGGGTCGCGACTAGTCCAGGAATACATTCAGCCTCTCTTTCAAAATCTATTCCTATTACAATAAATATGATTTAAAAATCATTTTATGTCTGATAACTGGAGTTGTTTAGTAGGCAATGTCCCTGTGGGTGAGGATTTTTAAACTGACCCAAACCTTCTGGCAGCACAATAACCCTGAGGTCGACGCAGCCTCTAATGGAAATGAGTACCAGGCACTTATTCTAAGAGTAAAGGCGGCTGACAACCCGGCTGGCATCAAGAGCCGATTTTCTAGGAAAGTGGGAGACTTAACATCCTATTAGCCCAAGGACCTCCTAAGACCTGTAGGTTCCTAATGCAAAACGTAGATTTAAGTAGAAAAATATCGCTCACTTTAGAAATTATAGTTGAATAAGTTAACTGTAATATTAGGCCTATTCGTAAAAATCAATTTTAAAAAAGAGAATAATTTATTATTATTTACTTTGGTAACCTATACAGAAAAAATACAAATATAGGCCCACTATCAACAAAGCTGGTAAAAAAATCCGATCATCTTATTGAAAAAAAAAGCTGAAATACACAAAAATAAAAATACAAAAGTTACTGTAGGCCTATCTGCGAACGAAAATCAAGCAAGTAACTATTTGTGTCATATATCCAGTGCATTCTGTATGAGCCTTCTGTTCTGAACATGAAGTGGACATTTAGGCCTACCACGATTTGCTGTCCCGCCCGGCCTACAGACAACAATAGGCCTATATTTTATAAGTTGTTTAATTATTTTGTTTAAACATTAATAATAAAAATATAAAAAACATTCTAATAATGAGCAGTCACTTCTACCCCTCGATGTAACTTAATTCCGATCACTATTGATCGGAATTACCCTAATATGCTTTGGTGGAAGCAATGTGGCACCATATCGTATTGGAGTTATATGTTGAAATTGTAAGTAATTATGTCATACTAATATTCACTCTGTTATCACAATCTGAAAAATTGACATATTTAATTGGCTCTTTAACTCATGCCCCAAATGGGAGGCAATGAACAATCACCGTTTCAATGAATTTTGTTTTACAACCAATGGCAGTCGTGTTTCACCTTGATGTTTATCGAATTCTGTTTACCAAAATAAAGAAAGCTTCACCTTTTTGAATATTCTGAACAGGTCAGAACATTATTTTGCAGTGACTGACTCTCCAACAAATGAATATAGCAAATAATGAACAGATTCCTTCAAACTACACATTTGATAATTGTGTGTTCAATAATTGTGTTTCTAAATAATGATTTTACTGAGTTGTTTCCTTAAAAAATAATTAATAACCTATAATGTTGGTTATAATATACGCTGTGATGTGTTTTATTTTTTCTCCGATAGGTTGCATTCTTACAATATTGCGATCCTATTTTGGCTATAAATTATATGATCAAGTCGCAGTGATGAACAAATGAAACCATAACCAAACATTTCTCATTTGTTTTCAAACATCGCCGTTTACATTAAATATATATTTAGGCCTACTTTAAAATAACTATAGGGCCTATTAGATAATGATTTGTGATAAAAACAGCTTTATTTTATCCTTTAAATAATCCTAACAAATGCCAGTCTTGATTTCCAAATCCTCTAGATAAGTTGGAAATCACTCGTGGCATTACTTATGATAAATACCTAACTAACACCACCATTGCCGGTCCCAAGTCCGGATGAGAAGGGAGGAGGGGGAGGAGTAACAACCTCGTTAAAAAAACCTTGGTTCAGCTTGCCCAGCTGATAGTACGTTATAAGGGTCCCTTGCCAGGGACACGGTGAAGACCTCAACAGTGAATATGGCGGAGTAGGAGTCCTATGGTACGGCATTGAAGGCGGAAGAGGCAACCACTCCCTAGGTTAACAGGGAAAACCGCTGCCTTGCGGGGTAGAGGGATCTACAAAGGCTAAGGGAGAAAACTCCAACAGAAAATATGCTTGTGAAACTTGGGTCCTAAAAGAAACAATAAAACAGAAATTACTAATTTTTGAAAGAAAAATTTTAAGAAGAATTTTTGGACCAAATAGAGGAACTGATAACTGTTGTAGAATCAAAACAAAAAATGAACTAAACAAATTAATCAAAAATCAGAACATAGTAAACCATATAAGATCTCTCAAAATTGGTTGGCTTGGACATTTGATAAGAATGGACGATCAGAGACTGGTCAAAAAACTCTACAAATGGAAACTTATAGGAGGCAGAACTGTAGGAAGACCGAAGATCAGATGGGAGTATGACACAATGAACGATCTAAGGAAAATGAAAGTGACTAATTTGAATATCGCAAGATACAGATTGGCATGGAGGAGGATTGTTGAGAATGCCAAAACTTTCACTTTTGAAGTTGTGCCTTAAGATGATGATGATGATGATGAAATACCTAACTTATCTGGATTAAATCAACTTAGCTTCCTAACAAGAAAAGTATACGAAACAAAAAATATTCACCACACTGCAGAGATACTGCTCAACTAGCACTGAAATTATACACGATACTTGAAACACTTTGCAGAAGATGTCAGCAATATAGAGAACGCGGTCCTAATTATGTTTCTCAATAAAATCATGATCGGAATTCCCCCACTTTACCCTGACAATTGCTCATTTATTATTATTGTGCTGAGTGTATGTCAATAAAGAATTCACTGCCAGGTTTTGACACTAAATATTAAGTTATTACTATTATTAACAATTTTAAACTCGAAAATGAGTTGACGGTATTTGAAAGTTTGTAGAACTGTTGTTTAATAACATCACTGATGTTTTTAATTGAGTTGTTTCTGTGTTTTGTTCGGTCCTTTTGTACTCGCGCTTTGCTATGAATTAAATGACAGCCAATCCTATCAGAATGCTTTATTAAAACACAAAATGTGACGATCTGACAGTTTATATTAGTATTAAAATCAGAGAAGTACTGATTTCAAGCCCTAGATTTTTATGCACTTACCGTTCAGAATCTTCTAATTGTTCAGCCAAGAGGTCAATCTGAAAGTAACAATAATGCAGGCTACCTACTGAGTCAGAACAAGGCGCGTATTCAAGCAGGGTGTTTATTTAAATTAGGCCAACATATTTGAACAAATAAGTTAAATTTCATTTTGTGGTTCAGCGAATACTATGATATCATCAACTGTCAAAAGTGCAGAATTCCTGCTGTGTCATTTCATACATAAAACTACCTAATATCCTGCACGCATTGCTACGCCTAAATAAATTATGGGTTTTTGCGTTTAGTTGAATAAGTAAATGGTAAAATAATTATAAATTTACTCTCTTCTTTATTGCAACTAAAACAACTAATGAACTAATTAATTTTAAATCAAAACTACCTTTCTTTGAATCCCAATAGTAAATAAAATCTCATCTTCTAAAATTTAATATTCAAGCAATCTCCTCCTGGCGCGACAGGCCTACAAGGCCCTTAGCCTACCATCCGGCTGCTGGCCTCACATCCATATGTGTCAATCACAGAGGTAAATGATAATCAGCTAGTGTAGGGGTGGCATGTGGTCAGCATGACGAGTCTCCCAGCCGTTATATCTGGCTTTCTCAACCTGGAGCCGCTACTTATTGTAGCTACCCAAATTGCATAACAATGCTGGGTGGGCACCGGTCCCATACAGGCCGAAATACCATGAGAAAATGTCTTCCCCCATGGAGACTCGAACCAGCGCAAGCCCCGTAGCTCTGCGCCAAGGCTTCCTGCCTTAACCACTCGGCTACGGCGCGGGACAAGCAATCACTATAAGTAAAGTATTGTAATTATTTTTAGATACCGTGTGCTGATTACCCGGCGTTGCTCGGGAATTTACGTATCCGGATTTATTTGGCATAAAGGAGCTTAAAGACAAAATTCGTTATTTTGAGTTATCCGTAAAAGAATACCCGCTGTGCGCTGCTATGCTTGCCCGGGAATCTACTTATCCGAATCTTCTAGGCATCAATGAAAGACAAAAATGGTTATTGTGAGTTATCCATAAAAAATAAAAATATGCTGTCGCGGACTTTTGTGTAGGGTTGTTGATATTTTCAATTCTGTGTAGGCATACATTAATATGGTGTCATATTTATGGTTTAGGCAGCGTAAGCCATTTAAGCGTACAAAAAGCTACTTTTTCCCACTTTTTCACTACAAAGGATGATTTTTAAGAATGAAGGGCTTGAATATTAAAACTCTCTTATAGCCTATAACCTTCCAGAGAAAATACTGTACAATTTGCAAAAAGTCCCATCACAATCGGATGAACGGTATGGCAGCACAGGCTTTTGCCCGGCAATCTATTTATCCCGATCTTGGCTTCAATGAAAGATGTAAATGGTTATTGTGAGTTATCCGTTAATGATAAACAAATGCTGTAGTGGACTTCGTTGTAGAGCTTTTTGAGATATGCAATTCTGTGTAGGCCTACATTCATTTTGTGAACTTTTATGGTTTAGGCACCGTAAGACATTTAAGCGTCCAAAAAGCGACTTTTTTCACGTTCTACACTACAAAGGCTGATTTTTAAGGGTGTAGGAGTTGAGTATCACAGCTCACTTATAGCCTATGTTCAACCCAGGAATCTCTTGAACATTTTGCAAAAAGCGCCATCGTAATCGAATGAACGGTGCAGCGCACAAAATAAGAACAAACAAATGAACATTCATTTTTATATGTTAGACTAGCTAATACCCGGCGTGGGTTGCTATGCCTAAATAAATTAAATATTAAATGTTAATTAAATTGTATGGTATACGGTAAGACGAACCAAACAGTGTAGTTGTTAGTTTTTAATTTCGGATTTTAGGTAAACCTCCACTTCTAATTATCGGATTTCGCTTATTTTGGATAATATCTACCTCGGTTTATTTTAATATGATATAGGCTTACTGAGTTTCGTTGTGAAACATCGAAAATTGTGACCGCTAGATCTTTTTTTAAATTTTCACTTCAGGTTAACTCCTACACCTAATGGTTTTAGAGGGTTCAGTTGTAAATATAAACCCATCCATGGACCCACTCAAAATCGGTCCAGTCGTTTAGGCAGTTTTTGGTTTCAGGTAACTCTCCACTTCTAATTTCGTTCATTTTTGGTTAACAGTTAGAATACCTCGGTTTATTTTAATTGGATATAGCCTATTGAGTTTCGTTGTGAAATATCGAAAACGTGACAGAGCTATTTTTAAATTTTCACTTCAGGTCAACTTCTACACTTTAGAGGGTCTAATTGTGAATCTAGACCATAGAGGGACCCAATTAGACATGCACAAAAAAATTCATCAAAATCGGTCCAGTCGTTTAGGAGGAGTAGAGTGACAAACACACGTACAGACGAATTATCTATAGGCCTATGCGTAGACTATATATAGGCCTAATATATATATATATATATATATATATATATATGATCTAAATTAATTAAAACGGAGACATTTAGGGCTATATGGTTATAGATGTGTTTCAACTTAGGAATTTTAGATAAGGAACCTAGATAAATGAAACATGCTGAAATTAATCTGTCGGTTGTTGGAGTCGTTTAGATGTGATACACATAATCCAGCATTAAGTTAATTAAATGTATAGAATGGAATGAGGTAGCTTTAGACCTTATTTAGAGATTTCAGCAAACCCAACTGATAACATTTAGCCAACCGTATTTTGGAAATGTAAATATTGAAAGTACAGGCCGATATGTGCTGAAATATTCTGTAAAGGCTAATATTTGTAAATATAGTTAGTTATTTCTTGTTAATCGTTTAATGGAATCTCTATTTATAGTCTGAAGCATCTCATACTAGTCAATAATGGTGGGGCGTGATTTTTTTTAAATAAACAGCTTATAACTTAGATTAAGTTTTTTCTTAAACACCTTGGAACTGATTCTTCAAAATTTCCCTCATTTGTCATTAATTGTCTATTTCCATTATATAATGTATTTCTATATGTGAATATATAATTAGTTTTATTAATATTTACTTCCAGTCCCAATTTCTTTGTGTTATTTATATTACATAGCTCATTTTCCTTAATAGGTCAAAATTCTTCTGACTATCTTTCTTTTAAAAAGCTAGTTGATAGGTATTTGTCATGTTTTAAAAATTAAACATAATACGAAGGCCTATTATACAACGCATTTTCCATTAATAGGTTCATATGTCCTTCTGAGTATCTTTTTTTCAAAAAGCTAATTGAGATTTCTCATAGCCTATTCATTCAGAACCCAGGTTTCACTCCTGTAAGTTAACACTGGTGTAGCCTAATTAGTGTTTCATTTCAAATATTTTGAATTTAAATACTTTATTTATTGAATAATACTATTTCTTAGCATTTTGTACTCTTTTATTTATTTCTCCCTGGATATTATTATGTTTATTTAGTCCTATTAAACATGAGTCCATAAATTAATCGGTTATGAAGTAATATCAATTTTATGTTTGGCACTCGCTGATCGTAAGTGCCAATTCTAACAAAACCATAATAGTCTTATTCAATTGACTATATACTCATGATGATCAATTGTCTTAACGTTAAACTGGAGAAACAATAATTTCCCCTGCCTATTAATTTAAATGATCCTCACCTCAAAGAAAACAACATAAAATAATACTCTATGTTATTATTGTATGTTCCGGACCGCAAAGAAAACAACAACATGTAAAACTCTAAGTTATTATTGTACCTACACCATCCAGTACCCGGCCTGCGCGGCTACACCTAGTTTAATTAAATGCGATTTGATGTCTATTTAAATAAGTTAAAAAGAAAAATGTATATCGTAATTATGAGTTTTGTGGTTTTTTGGTCAGGTTAGAGGTAAATTGGCCGGTTTACGGGCAATTCGATCGTTGTAGAGGTAGATTCATCGGTTTAAGTGTATTTTTTATCGTTTTAGAGGTAATTCATCGGTTTACGGTTAATTTTATCCTTTAAGAGGTAGCATGGTCGATTTTCGGGTAGTTTAATCGGTTTACTGGTAGTTTTGGTCTTTGTATAGGTACTTTGATTAGCTACTGGTTATAGAGGTAATTTCATGGGTTTAGGTCCAGTTTGGTCGGATCGGTTGGACTTTTTAGACTATGTTTCTGGGTTAAGATAAGTATCGATTAGATCAGGTATCGGTCAGGTTAAGTCAGGTCAGGTTAGGTTAGATTCGGTTAGGTTACGTTAGGTTCGGTTAGGTTATGTTCGGTTAGGTTAGGTTTGGTTAGTTTCGGTTAGATTCGGTTAGTTTCGTTAAATTCCGTTAGGATAGGGTAGGTTAGGATAGGATCGCTTAGGATAGGATAGGATAGATTAGGTTAGATTCAGTTAGGTTCGGTTCGGTATGGTTCGGTTAGGTTAGGTTATATCAGTGTTAGGTCCGGGTTAGGATAGTCTTATGTCCGGGTTTGGAACCGGGTTTGGGTTCTCGTTCGAATTCGAATTCAGTTTGGGTTCGGGTTCACTTTGGGTTCGGGTTTGGGTTCAGTTTGAATTTAGTTTGGGTTTCAGTTTTGAATTCAGTTTTTCTTTCAGTTTTGGTTTCTTATTCCGAGTTCGGGTTTGGATTCAGGTTAGGATCAGGTTAGATTCAGGCTAGGTTCACGTTAAGTTAAGTTAGACTCTGTTAAGTTAGACACGGTTAAGCTCGGTTGGGTTAGGTTCGGATTAGGTTTGGGTTAGGTTCATGTTAGCTTCAGTTTAGGTTCAGTTTATGGTCAGTAAGGTTTAGTGTAAGTTATGTTCATTGTAGGTTAAGTTTATATTCAGTTTAGTTTCAAATTAGGTTCGGTTTTGGTTCGGGTAGGTTCGGTATAGGTTCGGTTTAGTTTCGGTTTAGGTTCGGTTTGATTCAAGTTACTTTCAATTTAGGTTAAGGTTAGGTTAAGGTTAGGTTCAGATTAGGTAAGGTTAGGTTCAAGTTATATTCAGGTTAGGTTAAGTTTAGGTTAAGGTTAAGTTAGGTTAGGTTCAAGTTAGGTTCAGGTTACGTCAGATAAGTTTCAGTTTGGGTTCAGATTAGGTCAGCATGTGATCAGGTTAGGCTCAAAGTTAGGTTAAGGTAGGTTCATGTTAGGTTAAGGTTAGGTTCAGGTTAGGTCAGATTATATTCAAGTTAGGTTCAGGTTAGTTTCAATTTAGGTTGAGGTTAGGTTCAAGTTAGGTTAAGGTTAGGTTCAGGTTAGGTTCAAGTTAAGTTCAGGTTAGGTTAAGCTTAGGTTCAGGTTAGTTTTGGTTAGGTTCATGATAGGTTCAATTTGGTTTGAGGTTAAGTTAAAGGTAGGTTCATGTTAGGTCAGGTTAGGTTAAAGTTAGGTTCAATTTAGGTTGATGATAGGTTAAGGTTAAATTCAGGTTAGGACAGGTTAGGTTCAAGTTAGATTGAGTTTAGGTTCAGGTTATATTAGGTTTGTTTCAGTTATGTTTGGTTAGGTTTGATTAGGTTAGGTTCAGTTAGGTTGGATAAGGTCCGGTCAGTTTAGTATAGGTCAGGTTAGGTCATTTAAGCGTCCAAGAAGCTTTTTTTTTTTTACTTTTTCACTACAAAGTGTGTTTTTAAAAAGGTGTAGGATTCAAGTCTCACTACTCTTTTATAGTCATTGTTCATCCCGGGAATCTCCTGAACATTTTGCAAAAAAACCCCATCAAAATCTGATGAACGGCATGACAGCGCATAAAATACGAACGAACAAACAAACAATTTATTTTTATAGGCTGTAGTCTATTAAATGTTCAGTTTCCACACTGAATTGGAAATACGTATTTCAAGTTCGGCTGAAGAAGATGGGACGTTAAGTAACTTCAATCAAACTTCAGACATCTCCTGCGAGTAGCAGAATATTCGTGGTAATGTAACACGTTTCTTTATCTCCCGGTAATAATTGGATATCCATCCACCCATAGAAATTCTGCCCGAGGGCAGGTCTTTCACATTTCATGCTATGTTTTGAAGCACTACTAGGGAATTATATGTGTGGTAGCTTCCCATTGCTTTCCACACCTGTGAAAGATGATGATAATGATAAGGATGATGATGATGGCCGGATGATTTTCAGAGATCGTTGGGGCCCTGAACTTCCTGACATTTGTCTTACAGGTGAGGAAAACCCCCGAAAAAAACTCACCTAGAAGCCTGTCCCTACCTTGAATCGAACCCGGACCCACTGCATGAAAAAGCAGCACGCTACCTCGAGACCACAGCGGTGGAATAATTGGATGTGGATTTTGTAAAATGAATTTCTCTTTACTCTTTCGATTTTAGTCGCTGGTATACAGAATAGAGAAGGCCTACATTGGATGCAACATTATAGGCGTATATATTGTTTTTTTTTTAATCTGCATGTGGCAAAGAGGTTTTTACGAAGTTCCGTCCTCAAATCAATGGAATCTGCAGCAGATTCCAGTTTTTTTATTCATTTATTAGGCTTGCTTGATTAAGTAGGCTGACGCAATTCTATCACCTACTTCTTTAGGATATTCACTATAATAAAAAAAATAGCTTCATTGAAGAAGGTAGATTCTCAGCATCAACATTTTATATATACTATCATTATTGCACAAAGTGTAATATTAAAATAAATACTACCAGCTGCTATCGTCCTCAACTAGGTTAATATATAGGCCTATTCTAAACCTTTTTAAAAACTGTAGACCTTTTGGAAACAGATTCCCTTCATCAACAGAAGGAGAAGCGTCGCAAAACAGTAATAAAAACGACAGTTAGGCCTAATAGTTCTATCCTTCTGCTAAAGATGAAAGTATGTTTCCGAAAAGCCTACAGTTTTTAAACATTTTAGAGAAAAAAAACCTATTTGAAGGCTAGGCCTACATGGTCTTTATATAGTAAGCCAGATATAATAAGAACAGTTAAGTCTCGTATACTGCGATGGTCAGGACATGTGGAACGAATGGGAATGAAACAGGTGCATGGAAGCTTCTTGTAGAAAAACGTCAGTTGGTAGACCAAGAATGAGGTGAGAGAATATCAGTAGCCATGATTTGAGGGAAGTAGATTATACAGGGGATGATTGGAAAACATTAGCTCCGGATAGGGAAATATGGGGAGCTTATGTCCGCGCGGTCATGAGCATACGGGTTCTATAGTATCAGTGAATTAGTTAGTTAATTAGTTAGTTATCTCAAAAAATTCTACAAAAAAGTCCGGGACAGCATATGTTTATCTTTTACGGATAACTCACAATAACCATTTTTGTCTTTCATTGATACCAAGAAGATCGGGATAAGTAGATTCCCGAGCAACCGTGCTCTGCCGTACCTTCACTGATTGAGATGGATTATTTTAAAAATGTTCAGGAGATTCTGGGGATGAACATGATGAACATAGGCTATAAAGAGTTGTAATACTCAACCCCTTCACCCCTAAATATCACCCTTTGTAGTGAAAAACGTGAAATAAATTCCCTATTTTGACTCTTAAATGGCTTACGCTGCCTAAATCATAACAAATACATATACACAGAATTGAATATCTCAAAAAAAACCCTACAAAAAAGTCCCCAACAGCATATGTTTATCTTCTACGGATAACTCACAATAACCATTTTTGTCTTTCATTGATGACAAGAAGATCGGGATAAACAGATTCCGGGCAAGTATAACAGTGCACGGCTGGTGGTAAAAAGAAACATTAACATTTATTTAGGAGTAGCAGCGCACGCCGGGTATTAGCTAGTGAGAAATAAAAAGTAATTTCTGAGAACACCAGTTGGTGGATGTAACTAAATATAGACTACTTTAGGGTCGCCATCTTTTAAAGCCATGTTCCCTATCAGTTCATGTTCGTGTGAGGTGAATTCTTTTTTACACAATACTTTTAAAAATCGTTGTAAAACATCGTTGACGTTATTATGTCAAAAGTTGAAAATATTAAAACATCTACCTAAGATCTCAGTTACCTTCAACTAATTGCAAGGTCAAACACTTAGTAAGCCTTTCGGAACATGTATCTTTAGATTTTCAAGTGGTTCTAATTGTTGTAGGCCTATATTAAGATTTTGCTTAGAGAGTTCAGGTCGTTGGGCTGTTCTCGTTGTGTGGGTTTTTATTCTTGGCTTCGTATAAGATTTCAATTTATTCGAGAATGTTAATTCTGCGGTTGCCTCTGCCTATATGTAGAAATGATAACATGCTGTTGATTACGTTGAATTGATGACCTGTTTCTATTAGGCTATGCATTTAGCAAAGTTTGATTTATCCATGTTAGGCCTATATTTAAAGATGTTTTATCATAAAATTGGTACCTAAGAAGTTCATTAAACTTCATCAAGTTTATTAAACTTCATCAAGTTACTCTATATGGAGGCCTTTCAAAAACAATGTTTCATCTCCTGCATTTTAACTGGTAGGCCAACTGATAGTATTGTATAGGTTATAAAACGGATTTATGTTTGTGGGTAATGTCTCACTGAGTAGGTCTTTATTCTTTGCTTCTTTTAGAATCCCTATGTCTTCAAGGATTTCAAAAATGTTGATTATATGTCATCATCATCATCGTCCTTTCAAGTATTAGGCCCAGTGGCCCGTTACGGTCTCCCGCCATCTCCGAAAAGGTCGACCCACAGATCTTCTGCCTCGAGGAATGTAGTGAAGAATTTGTTTTGGTATTCTGTGACGATCCATGCGCTGAATATGAGCTAGCCAATTGTTTCTATATTGTTGGAGGTATTCAGATATAGGTACGATGTTTAACTCTCTAGCTATTGTTGAATTTTTTTGATGGTCTAGAAGGCTATAACCTGCAGTTCGTCGCAGAAATTTCATCTCCGTGGCTGTAATATGACGATCATCCTGAGTTCTGATGGTCCAAGCTTCACTGCCATAACAGATTATGGGTCTAGCGAGAATTTTATAGATTTTCATTCTTGTGTGTCTCTGCACTTTTGATGGTTTAAAAACTTGGTTGATAATTCTTAAAGCTTTATTATAGTTTTGTATTTTAAAGGATAGGCCTATATCACATTCCTCATTATAAGTTAGATTAGGCCTATATCCTAAGTATTTAAATGAATTAACTTCCTCTAATATTGAATTCTGAATACAAATTTTACTTCTTACTGGGAATTTCCCATGAAAGGCCATAACTTTAGATTTTGTTGTTGATATTTCCATGTTAAATCGTTGGGCTATTATATTAAGATGATGAGTGGAATATTGCCGAAAAGAGCCTGATCATCTGCATATAAGAGTGTGTCTAAAATTGTGTGTCTTGAGAGAGGAATATTACCATGAACTGTCAATCTCCAATGTCTGATGATAGCATTAATGTATACATTAAATAGAAGTGGTGATAGAGGGCATCCTTGTCTGACTCCGCAATTTATATGTTTCCAATCTGACAATTCTGTACCTATTTGATCTGCTATGATGTTATTTTTATACAGATTAAAAATTGTTTGGATCAGTTGATTTGGTGTTCCATCATCAGTTAAGATATCTAAAAGTTTTTGTCTGTCAACTCGATCAAATGCTTTGATAAAATCTATAAACGCTATATGTAGTTCTTTATTGAATTCTTTGTGCTTTTCGATAAGAAGTTTTAAGGTGAATAACCATCGGCACAGAATCTTCCCTTGATTATATGTAAAATCCTTAAATTCCCCATTGAATCATGTGTTAAAATTTCTTATGGCTCCGCTGCTATAAAATATTATCAAAACTGCTACATTTGAGTTTGTACTCATACAGGAGACAGATTATATGAAAATAAAAATGTGTTAATGCAAAATATTCATAGCCTGTTTATAGGCTATGGACATTTTATACGTATTTTATTTTCCTCTTATTTCATTATAGGTAATACTTGAATAGGATTCAGGTTAGGCCTAGCCTATACATATCTATTAAACTTACAAAAATAACAAAAATTACTCGGCCTAATCTTTAAATGTTGAGCGACTTCTTGGAAATTGAGATATTCCTCTAGGAGATTAAGATGAGTTATAGGCCTATTTGACACATTTTTTTGTTTTAGGTACGCAGTGATGGAAATAAAAATCAGCTGTTATCTGTCGTTCCAGCCATAGAAATTTTGAATTTAAATTCATACGAAATTCGAAGTTAATATTTAGGCTATTGTCTTGTGAGATGATTATGGAAGACTCATAGATAAAACTATGGATAAATGCCTAATCGATCAGCAATTGGAGCTTGCAACTGGAGATAGAGGATAGGCTAATTGATATAATTATAGGGATTTAGTGTCTTATCATTTCAGGGTAAAAATTATAGGCTAATTTTCTTTAGTGGTTGTAGTAGAGGAACTTCGGGTAATTTGGACCCATCTTTTGAATTAGTTGTTTTTTCTTCTTTTAATTAAGGGATTTGAATTTTGTTTAATTACAGTGATTATCATTAGTGTTGACACTATGAAATAGCATTGTTGTTTTATTCAAATAGGCTATGGAAACATCGTCATAATTTATAAACTTTTTTACATTACAAGGTAGGTCCACTTTAACCTCCATATTCGGTTAAAGTGGACCCCAGAGTCCACTTTATCTTTTAATATATTTTTAAGATTATTTATTCTATTAATTTATACGGACAGGCATCTGAAAATATGTATGTATGACTGATCATAATTAAAAAGCGTTGATATTTGTTTAATGTTTTGAAAAAGTATTGTTGATATATGCCTAACATTCATACGTCATTCAACTGCAGAAAGCGACGGTCTTTGGGTTTAGTAAAATATAAAGGATATTAAATAAAATTAATTAAGTGAATGGTTTTTACAGATAGTATCCTCATAGATAAAATATACGTATTCGTATAAAGTGGAAACAGGTCCTCGTGGAGGATCCACATTAACCAAAATTCCTTTGTTATGTTTAATTATTTTATACAGCCCCCACGTCACATAATATCAAACCAAACCTGTCAGCATATTGAAACAGCATCTACATAATATAATATATTTATGAGTTTTTTTCAACATTTGTAATAGGCTATTCAATAGCTGAAATTAAGAATTGATTTTTAGCTTAAAAAAATTTTAAAGCGGTCATTTTCATAAATATCACAAATAAACCCTTCTTTCCACAAAGAATAAAATAAACTGGCCTTGAACCCGTCAACGTTAATGAGGGGAAGAAGTTAAAATATTTTCTATTGCAGACCAGCACCTATTAAAGAAGATATTAAAAGGTACCACTCAAACAGAAGGGCCACATTACCCGAATTTCCCTATGTAGGCCTATGTCGCTTAACGTATTCAGAGAATTGAAGCATATCTACGCCGACTGCATCACTGTTAGGTTTCTTCCGCCTGCCTAGCCGTCGCGTCGAAGAAATATCGAAGGCCAGTGTTATTTTATTTTGATTGTTCATAATCGCCTCATTTCTCCATACCGTATAATTCTGACTGCTGGATTCCAAGATCAGATGGAACACTTTGTCAAAATTAAGAATGTAATTGTATGGATGTGAAGACTAGGATTAAGAACATGGAATACAAAAGTCATCATTCAAACTGCGTACCTCTATTATTAAAGAAGTATGATGAGGAAAATGTGTTTTTTTTGCGCCATGTGCGTTTTGTCGTACTTACAGCAATGGCGATTATGATTGAAAGTTCAACTTCCTACATTTCGGGATTGCCAACCTAAGTAACAATACTGTAATATTACATTTACACCCACGTGCGGGAAGTAAAACCACTGTCTTCTATATATACTACGCACAATGTATATAGGCCTATAGAAAATATCCAAAAGGTAGTGTTAATATAGCCTACATTATACGAAACAAATCACTGCATTTTAAATGAACTTAACTTTATTTGAAACAACATAGGCCTAAACCAATAAATACGTTCTTGCGACCATTTTATAAATAATAATTTTCTTACGGCCTCCTGTACTTTCAACTAATAAACACTGCTCACACTGTTAACGTTACTCAATTCTCTATAATGAACGCAAATATTTCCAACAAAGATGTTATTATTTTACTATTATTTATTATTTTGAAAACACCATCGCGCAAAAAAATAATGTACAACGCACGTTTGTGAAGTGTTTTACAGAATCTCGGAAATTAAAATCTCGCTATCGCTCAGTTTTTAAACATTTTCCTCGATTCTGTAAATACCACTTCCCAACCTTGCATCGTAATATAGGCCTGCTATTAAAGCTATGTATAGATAGACCTATTATTGTAATCTGGTAATAATTAAAAAACACGGTTTATTTCAGTTCTATAGTTTTTATTACTTGTTTTAGGCCTTAGTTTGAAAAACTAAAACAACACGCTTTATTAGAAAACCGAACTAAAAAATGATAAATAATTTAAATTTCCAACACGTTTGGAATAAAATTAAAGTGATCAACAAAAAAAATCACCTCTAACATATCTAGAATAAAATTAGAGTATCTACAAAAAAAATTACTATCAAAAGCGTGGAGTGCTCTACATCAATTAATATATTTCATAATAAACAGACAGTGATAAAAGTAAAGACTCTAAGAAGAAAACGTAAAAACCATAAAAAGCACCCCACGCTTTTGATCGTAAAATATTTTTTTTTGTAGATAACTATAGTTTTTTTCTAGATGTGTTGGAAATGATTTTTCTGTTGACCACTTTAATTTTATCCCAAGCGCGTTGGAAATTAAAATTATTTTTCATTTTTCAGTTCGGTTTTCTAGGTTTTCTAATAAAGGGTGTTGTTTTAGTTTTTTAAACTATTTTTTAATATATTTTTTAGTTTTAATATTTTACAGAATAAGATAAAAATGTAAATATATTTAAATTCGATACTATTGTAGAATGAGCTAAAAGTAATAGGCCTACTCTTCTAAAAAAATGCTCCGGGCCGGATGTAAGCCAGCGACCTATAGATTACTGAAATGATATAACATATCATTACCAACTGAGCTACCCGAGGATATAATATTAATTTGTTACAACGATAGACCTAAAAGTCGATAAGTCCGCAACCTATTATACCGGTCTTTATTTTTTTTTTGATGCCCTGATGATCCTGGCCAGGATCTTAGAAAAAATGTATGAAATTATTGTATTGTCATTGGTCCTTAACAAGTATACAAAGTTTCAAGTCGATCCAATGTTTTCAAAAGGATTCCGTTACATAGATAGACAGATAGGACAGGTCAAGCTAATATAAAGTGTGTAAAAAGTATTAGCCTACACCTAATATCAAACCCTATTAATATCTCTACAGATTAAGAATTTAATTGCATACAGGTGCACTCTCAATGAAACAAAATAACTGACAAGTGAATAGCAGTGTCTTACCCTATCCGACGCATGTAGTGAGCACTTATTAACAGGCCTGATTAAGAGTATGGAACACAAAACACTATCAATCACCTTCTTACTCTGTTATTAAAGAAGTATTGATGTTGAAAATGTGTTTTAAAGCTATGTCATATATAGGCCTATTATTCTAATCATGTAATCATTTTAAAAATATGGTTTATTTAATTTCTATAGTTTTGTTACTTATTTTTACACGTTTTTACGCATACATTACGTGTCACATAGAAAAAAAAAACTTTATTAACCTACACGTAATGTTAAAACCTTATTAATAGGCCTACATCGTCTATTAAGAAGAACCTTCGTGCAGATAGGTCTAGCCTATAGCTTTACAATAATTTTACAAAGCTAATAGAGTTGTAAATCAAACCTACAAAAAGCTAGGTCTGTATATAATAGGCAACTTATAATTCAGAATATAGTACCGCAGAGGCTACATAAACACGGATTACAATAAAATTAAAAATATAAGTTATGTTTAGGCCTATATAAAGTATAGCCCCTATATTATCATACACACTAATTTAAATAAATAATGTAGGTTACTTAATATAGGCCTAAAAACTGATTTTTTACATAAAACATTATTATCAACATTATAATTCTTCTTCTTCTTCTTCTTCACTTCCTGGTTTAGGCATTAGGTGCCTGTTTCGTCTTCACTAATAGTTCTAAGACTATCTCTTCCGAGGATGTCCGACATCTCTTCTTCCTCTCGCAAAATAATGTTGCCTAAGATTTTATTTGGTAATCTACTTTCTTCCATTCTTTCTACATGTTCTTTCTACTGAATCTTGTTGTTAAAGAAATAAAAGAGTGCATTACAATGGACCAGATAAGAAACGAGTAGGCCTATATCCGTGAAGAACTGCAGATCTTTTCCATAAAAGAAAAAATATTTTTTATTATTATTATCATCAGTGTTTATATGATATGTAATAAAAATGGTTAAATATGGACATACATATGGACTATAGATTCTCAAAATAGGCCTATGGAGTAAAATATGGACTTATTTTTTTATAAATGCTGCAAACATTTTCTGGCAGGCATTAAAATATACTTTAGAATTTTTTGATAGTGCGTAGGCCCTAATTCCGAAAATTGTTTACATACATTCGTAATTTTACCCATGACGATTTACGATATGCTGTACTTAATAAATATTTTATATACCGAGTAAGTTATTTAATATAGAGAATGAACAAATAAGTAGGCCCTATTGCCAATAATCTACCCTGAATATGTACCCGAAGTTCACACAGTCTGACCAACGGATCTGTGCCCCCGTAAAACACTAATTCCTTTTTTCCTTGGTGAATAATTTCCCTCTCTGCATTCCTATCTATCTCTTTTCGTTCGCCCTTCTCACTACTCACAATTTTCAGCCTTCTTGGGGGACAGATTATTTCCACTTACAGTCCAGTGTTGTTAACTCAACATTAACACTGTAGCTCGGAGTAGTGAAAGAAATATTACTAAGCAAATAATATAAGTCAATCAGCATCATTAGACCTACTTAAATATGAATAAGTAATAATTAACCTTTCAATATTCAAGATCTAGGATACAATTTAAGGGAAGTTCGGCAACATCCCTACTCGGAAAGTTATCGTGGGTGCTGGTTTGAATTGGTAGGAGGGAAGCGCGTGGAATGGTGTAAGTGCAGGGGTTAACGATTCTAAGAACAACTGCAGTGCTAAAGGGGCACAGATCCGCTGCTCCGATAAAACTGTTGATAGATTGTGAATTACTGAAAGGAAGAATATAAGATAAATCTTTACCCCCTGTTGACCTACGTACTGCGGCTATACTGCATGCTAGTAGGACAGATCTTCTGTGGTCAAAGTATAAGAAATTATATTATCACATGGGCTAGAATGTTAAGATACATCGATGAAGAATGTGCATAAAACACAACTTCTTGACAGTATTCCATGGAAATCGAACTGTAACACATAGACCCTAATAAAATATATTTTAAACAATTGTCTCACAATAAAACTTTGAAACCATAACATGTGGAACATACTTAAAATAAAATATTCAGTTACATAAAGATATGTGATATTTATTGAAGTATGTGCTGTACCTTGAAACAAGGACAAATATTGTAAAACAAATATGTCTTAAACCACTCCAAATATCCTAATTAATAAACACATGATGACATTTTAACTTTAACTAATGTAAAAAGAAATACCTATTTATTTAGTAATTCTAGCCATGATTATTATTATTATTATTATTATTATTATTATTATTAGTATTATTATTATTATTATTATTATTATTATTATTATTATTATTATTATTATTATTATTATTATTATTACTGTTTTTGTTAAATAATATTTATAATAATATTCTGAACAAGTTGAATGTGGGTAAACCAACTTTACACAATGATTATTGATTCCTTTATAACTTACATATCTGCAATTTATTTAGTATTTTTTGTATGGCTTATAGGGATTTTTATTATACCTTTATTATATTTTATAAAGTCCACCGCTGTGGTCTCGAGGTAGCGTGCTGCCTTGTCATGCAGCGGGCCCGGGTTCCATCCCCGCTCAGGACAAGCTTCCTGGGTGAGGTTTTTCGGGGTTTTTCCTCACCTGTAAGACAAATGTCAGGAAGCTTAGGGCCCAACGATTATATACATGGAGATTTAAATATTAATCGATTTATTTTTCTTGTCCTTCTATTTGTGATATCGATAATATTTTTGATATAATTAGAATTTTAATTGGTTGGGATGGACTAGGGTTAGTTTCAAATTGTTTAGTTATTTATTATCAAAATGTAAAGTCTTATAATGCTGGGTCCCCGAAAATCATCCGGCCATCATCATTATCATCCTTACCATTATCATAATCATCCTTCACCGGGGTGGAAAGCAACGGGAAGCTACTACACCTATAATTCCCTAGTAAAGCTGAAAAGCATAGCATGAAAATGCTATGATTGTAGTGTAAGACCTGCCCTCGAGCAGAATGATATTTTATAACAATGTAATATTTAAATTGTCTACGCTAACTAGTGAAATGAAGTTGTCGGGCCTAATAAATTACGAAACAAAAGATCAGACTATAAGTAGTGTAAGTTTAAATAAACTCAATTCCTTACTCACTAATCCTGGATAGCCTGCTACAGGTTAAAACAATTATAAATAAAAAGTCACTAATATTTGGTTAAATTAGCCTATGTATATAAAGTTATAGCCTATAGGCAATAGTATTATTATTGTTGTTATTATTATTATTATTATTATTATTATTATTATTATTATTATTATTATTATTATTATTATTATGTCCACCACTGTGGTCTCGAGGTAGCGCGCTGCCTTGTCACGCAGCGGGCCCGGGTTCGATCCCCGGTCGGGACAGTTTTTCTGGGTGAGGTTTTCATCGGGGTTTTTCCTCACCTGTAAGACAAAAGTCAGGAAAACTTTAAAGCCGAAACGGTCCCCGAAAATCATATGGCCATCGCAATCATCATCATTCATATTCATCTTAGGTTAAGCTTAGGATTAGGGACTCTCATGGCGCACCATTATCAACATCATCACCCATCATATCATCGGGGCAACGTAACCCCGCCTTCCAGGCGCCCCAACCTCAGAAGTGGGTTACAAGTACGCCATGCCAGGAGAGAAACCAGGAATGTCGAAAGACAAACCTGGGGCATTTGAAAATAATAATAATAATAATAATAATAATAATAATAATAATAATAATAATAATAATAATAATAATAATAATTCAATTGTTGGTCCGGGTGGACTAGCGGTTACCATGCTCACCCCTTGTCGGATTAAAAAAAAAACATAAAAAAACTTGAGCATGTCTTCCTTCGGAAGGTAAATAATAAAGCCGTTGGTCCTGTGTCATAGCTTTTCGGCACATACATAAACCCTATAATAAAAGGCTAACTAACTAACTCACTGTCATTATCGAACCCGTAGGTTCATGACCGCGCGGAAATAAGCTCTCCATACATCCCTATCCTGAGCTAATACTTTCCAATCATTCCCTGTATAATCTACTTTCCTCAAATCATAGTTAATGTTATTCTCCCACCTCATTCTTGGTCTACCAACTGGGTGTTTTCCCTCTGGTTTTCCGACAAGAAGCTTCCATGCACGTCTTTCATTCCCCATTCGTGCCACATGTCGTGCCCATCGCGGTCTACGAGACTTAACTGTTCTTATTATATCTGGCTTCCTATAAAGACCATGTAGTTCACTGATATGTAGTCTTCTCCATTCGCCTGTTTGTTCACCTCTCTTTGGTCCAAAATTTTTCCTAAGAACTTCATTCTCAAAAACTCGTAATAAAAGGCTTCAGAAGAAAATTGATCAGTCCTTTCAGATTTAAAATGCAATGTAGCCTATAGGCCTAGGGGCCTATATTAAAAAAATACTACTTTCTCTACTAATTAATGTCGCAAGGAAAACATTTTAGTTGAATTATTAGATAGGCCTATTAGAAAAGAGAGGTTTCTTCTTCTATAGATGGGGAAGGAACCCATTAGCTTCATTTAGCATGCTTCTCCTTTTTTTATATACATTTTAGCGTAGGCTATGATGCACAAAAATTTTTAATGATTTTTTTATATTCTCAGAAATAGGCCTAATTTAGCCTAATTCTATTGAGTATAAATTAAATAGACCGTACAGGTTCAAGCAAAAATAAATTAGTAGGCCTATGGCCTATAGTCCACCGCTGTGGTCTTGAGTTAGCGTGCTGCCTTGTCACGGAGCGGACCCGGGTTCGATCCCCGCTCGGGACAGTTTTTTCTGGGTGAGGTTTCTATCGGGTTTTTTCCTCACCTGTAAGACAAGTGTCAGGAAAACTTTAAGGCCCAAACGGTCCCTGAAATCATATGGCCATCATCATCAACATCATCATCCTTATCATTATCATCATCTCCATCCTTCACCGGTGTGGAAAGCAACGGGAAGCTACCACACCTACAATTCCCTAGTAAAACTGCAAAGCATAGCATGTAAATGCTATGATTGCAGAGAAAGACCTGCCCTCGGATAGAATTACTATGGATTAGTAGTTTAAAATTGATAGGGCCTACTAATCTGTGTACCAAAGTTAGGCTGAGGGGACTGTATAAATGTTTGTAGACGAGCACAGATTCAGAAGCTCGATAGGTACCTAGGCACTTTGTTTTCACCATTTTTTTTTTTTCAATTTAACATTAAAACGAGATAGGAACTTGACACTGGTAGATTGGATAGAATATTGTAACAAAATGATCAAATCGGTGAGTGTTTTGTTAAGCCCTCCTCCCTGTGCTGATGACGCTGGGGGCCGTGTCCGGGTGGTTAGCATCATGGCCATGTCAATCACTGGCGCGTTACTCTCTCATTAGCGAGTGCGAACGCAAACACAGCCCTCGTAATTCACATGTCTTTACCAAACAAAACTTCTCTGCACAGGGTTGCCAAATTCAACATCAAATGCATATAAGCTACTTGTGAAAATATGTATTCAATGGATAGTTGCCCAACCAAGTATTAAAAAATGTTGCTAGATTTAGTGAATTTAATATTAATTATTTCATTTCATTCTTTGTAATATCTAACTAACTAACTAACTCACTGGCACTAGCGAACACGTAATTTCATGGCCGCGCGGACATAAGCTCTCCACATACCCCTACCCTGAGCTAATGTTTTCCAATCATCCCTGTGTAACCAACTTCCCTCAAAACATTATAATTGTTACCCTCCCACCTATTACTTGTTCTACGAATTGGGCGTTTTCCTTCTAGTTTTCTACAAGAAGCTTCCATGCACTTATTTCATTCGTCATTCGTGCCACATGTCCTGCTATCGCAGTCTGTGAGGCTTAACTTTTTTTTTATTATATCTGGCTTCCTATAAAGATCATGTAGCTCACTGCTATGTAGTCTCCTCCATTCATCTGTCAGTTCATCTCTCTCAGGTCCAAAAATTTTCTTAAGAACTTTATTCTCAAATAGGCCTACTCTTAATAGCCTATCCTTTCCTCCCTTAAAGTAATAGTTCATGTTTCGCATTCATGTAGGCCTAATATAGGCCTAACTGGGAGAATACAAGTTTTATATATTTTCAGTTTAACCTTTTTTCGAATCCTTTTTCTGTAGGCGCGACATATCTCCCTTTATCCTATCTACTTAGACCTAAAAGAGGACGAAAAATCTCATTCATGTAAACTTAGCTTGTAATTTGGTTTTATGTCTAGAATTTAAATTCAGTTTTCAATTCTATATTTAGGGAGACTTTTGCTGTTATATTGTGTAAACGTATCTACGCGAATTTGTTTTATCATAAGCTGATGTAAACTAACTAACTAACTCACACTGTACAATCCAGAGCTTGTGGTTGCTCTCTACTATAGGCCTATATCTCTGTCTTGAGCTAATGTTTTTCAATCGTTGATAGTATAATATTTACCTCCCTTAAATAATGGTTAATATTATTCTCCCACCTCATTCATGACTTTCCTTCTGACTTTCCTAAAAGAGATTTCTACGCTCTTCTTTTATTTCTCATTTCTGCCATTTGTCTTGCTTATGGCAGTCTGCTAGTTTTAACAGTTCTTACAAATATAAGTTTCTTTGTAGGCTACTAATAAAATTCATATTAAATTCTGCTGAGGTGAATAGGCCTAGTCATAAGATAAAAAAAATGTTCCTGTTGGCAGGTACCGTTGTCCTCAATTTTATTAAAATGATGTATTTAAAATATTTTGGAGGCCTTTCGGAAGTTAACTTCCATCATCAGCAGGATGAGTATGCGCTACTAGTTTATGTATCTAAGACGTTGTAGATGTAGACGTTTATGGTCTTGATGCGACGCTAGTAAAAACTGACTGGTTTTTAACTATCTCGTATAGTAGGTTGTAAGTTTGGGGTATATTCTCATTTAGTAATAAGGTGTTGATTTCTTTCATAAAAGTTTTCTTTATGTCAACCAGAAGGCCTATAGGCACAAATAATATTATGTTTGCATTTTTCTGACTTTTTAATTATAATTAAGTCGTGGTAGAGAGGCCAGGTAAGCCAGAACACATAAACTCTGCACGATATACACATGGGAGAAAAGCCTGAAAAATTTATTCCGTGTATTTCTGGCTGTAACAAGCTACAGGCAAATTACAAGTTCAGCATGTCGGTTAATGTGGCTCGTTTTAAAATATTCAAAACATTTTTTGTGTAACTATCTTCAATACGAGGAATTCTGCCACTTTTTAATTAAAATTAATTGAACAGTAATGCAATGTAAGAGTGAATGTGGGAAATTTGAATGTACCATGAATTCCAGAGTAAAAATAACTTATAAGCTTTGATAAAGGAAGCTTCTTCTAATTATAAATACAATACGTGATCTAATTTATTCTTCACAAATATAAATTTAGTCCTATTATAATTACAATAGAGACTGTATAATATAGTTCAGTAGGCCTATTACACTATAAGTTAATAGATTTATTTACGATCTAAGTCTGTCCATGTAATTATCTCAGAAACGTTGATGTAGTCAACACTTTTAAAATTCATATTAAAGCACCGTTGAGGTTATGTAATAAGATGTTAAATATAAAATTGGTACCTGGTAAGTGAGTCGTCCTCAACTAAATTATTAATTAGTTCCAATATGGAAGCCTTTCAAAATCAATGTTTCATTTTCTGCATTTGAAAGGCCACCGTATTGGAACTATTTAATAATTTAGTTGAGGACGACTGACTTACCAGGTACCATTTTTATATTTAACATCTTATTACATTGATAGGCCGATAGGATACTCAGGTATAGGCCTGAAATATTAAAAAAAATTCAATGGTAGAATGAAGTTTCGCGGTTAGATTCCGGCTAAACTCAATTAAATTATTGGAATAAGGAAAATTGTGACACCCCCATACTACATATAGGCCTATTTGGTGACACATTGCGAAATTAATTAATTTATATAGGCCTACATATAAGTTATGGATGCCTCAATATAAGTAGAAGTGTCCAAACTTCAATTATTTGAACATTAATTCATTAGTTTAAGATAGGCCTATCTAAAAATAAGTAGGCCTAAATACATACTTTTATAAGCTAAGTGAATTTAGAGAAGTTCGGGTAATATGGACCCTTCTGTTTGAGTGGACCCTGTTAATATAATTTTTAATTGGTGCTGCCCCGGAACACAGAAAATATTTTAATTTCTTCCCCTCATCAACTTTGACTTGTTCAAGACCAGTCTTTTTTATTCTTTGTGTGAAGTAGGGTATATTTCTGATAGGCCTATTTATGAAAATTATCACTTTAAATTTTTTTCAAGCTAAGAATAAATTCTTAATTTCTGCTATTGAATATTACGTTATGTAGATGATGTTATAATATACTGAAGGTTTGGTTTGATATTATGTGACATGGCGGCTGTATAAAATAATTAAACATAAAAGGAATTCGATCAATGTGGACCCTCCACGAGGACCTGGTTCCACTTTACACAAATACGTATATTGAATCAATGAGGACGCTATCTCTAAAAATAATTCACTTAATTAATTTCATTTAATATCCTTGTAATTTCCCTAAACCCAATGACCGTCGCTGTCTGCAGATGAATGACATGTGGATGTTATAATCAACAATTTTTCAAAACATTAAATAAATATCAACCCTTTTTTAATTACGATCAGCCATAAATACTTTCAGATTAATTTGTGCCTGTCCGTACAAAGTAATAGAGTAAATAAACTTAAATTAGTCTAAAGGCTAGGATGGACTCTGGGGTCCTCTTTCCCAGAATATGAAGGTTAAAGTAGACCTTTCTTGTAATGTAAAAAAGTTTATAAATTATGAAGATGTTTCCATATTTGAATAAAATAACAATGCTATTTCATAGTTATAACACTAATGATAATCACTGTAATTAAACAAAATTCAAATCCTTTAATTAAAAGCAGAAAAAATATAACATTCAAAATAGGGGTCCAATTAACGGAAGTTCCTCTATATGGCAACACATTGCGAAATTAATTGATATATATGGTATGATAAGAAAAATAAATGCCAGGACGAGATTCGAACTAGGAACTCTAAGTCTGTACCTCAGCGTGTTATCCATTAGGTATACCACCAGGCGAATCCGATTCAAACACTTATTTTTCTTATATAGGGCCTATGTATTATATTCTCCACTATTACTAGATGTCGCGAGAACTCGGTCTTCACTGCCATCTAGTAGCTGACTATAACAAGTAGGCTAAGCAAATTAAAGATAATATTTTTACTTCATAGCAGTGACGCTTTATCGATGTTATAATTAAATGTTTAACATTGAGCAATGCAAGCTTAATGTGGTATGATAAGAAAAATAAATGCCTGGACGGGATTCGAACCCGAAACTCTGAGTCTGTACCTCAGCGTGTTATCCATTACACCACCAGGCGAATCCAATTCAAACACTTATTATTATTATTTTTTCTTATAACTTATATGTATTATATTCTCCATTATTACTAGATGTCGCGAGAACTCGGTCTTCACTGCCATCTAGTAGCTGACTATAACAAGTAAGCAAATTAAAGAGAACATGTTTACTTTATAGCAGTGACGCTTTATCGATGCTATAATTAAATGTTTAACATTGAGCAATGCAATTTTAATATGGTATGATAAGAAAAATAAATGCCTGGACGGGATATATATATGTGTGTGTGTGTGTGTGTGTGTGTGTGTGTGTGTGTGTGTGTGTGTTGTGTGAGTTTTTGCGTGTGTGTTTGCGTGTGCGTGTGTGTGTGTGCGTGCGCGTGCGTGTGCGTGCGTGCGTGTCAATATAAATAGAGGCCTACAATACATAATTTTATAAGCTAAATATATAGGTCCCTACTTAATTGAAACAAATAAATTTAATAATGTTAGCTAATTTGAATCAGAGATATAGCCTAAGTGTTTTATTGCTAGTTACTTCTTACCCCCATGAAAACGTTCTCCTCTTAAACTTCCTCGAAATATAGTATCCAATACAGTGGTTTTCATATTTAAAATATTTGATTTAAGCATTTATTTAGTTAAATATCTTAAGTTTGATGACAAGTAGGCCCTATATAGGCCTAGTCTATGTCTTCTTCAAGCTTTGGATGCATTAAATTAAATATAGATAGGTCTATATTTAATATAATTAAGGCCAACGGTTCTAACCGGAAAAGATAATTGTAAGGGCTCACAGTTTCATTCCCTATAGCCTACCGACCAGTTTTTTTTTCCCCTTGATTTTTCTTGGATGGCGATTTATGCTTTGTGCTGATTCTACAACACATTATTTTGTGTATTTTTCTAAATAAATATGATGGAGAAATTATACCTCTTCTACGGCAACGTGTCTTATAAAATTATGAATAAAGACCTTTTATAAGCTATTATTTCACCAGTACAAAATAGGCAGGACATGTGGCACGAATGGGGATTGAAAGAGCGGCAAAGAAACTTCCGTAGGAAAACAGAAGGATAGCGCCCAGTAGGTGCGTCAAGAATGAGTGGAATAACAACATTAATCATGAATTGAGGGAGATGAATATTAGGCCTACAGGGGATATCTAGAGTAAAGATACCTATGAGAGATTTATGTAGACTACACGCCGCCATTTATCTCCTGATTCGATAGTGCCAGTGAGTTAGTCAGTTAATTTGCGTCATATTATTAGAAAAAAACATAAAAATGACAAATTTAAACAGAGTTTATAAAAAATCCAGACCTAATAGTAACTGCTGTCAGTGATATGAAGTCCAGAGTCAAAGCCAAATGTTCACTATTGATTTATATATATATATATATATATATATATATATATATATATAGGCCTATATGACATGAAAAGACATTCTTTTCATGTCATATTTGCCTTCTTTGCTAAATGTCAAAAAATATAGTTCCTATATATTACATGGATAGCGATCATTATCCTTAAAATAAGCCTAGGCTATACAAAGACATTCTACATTCAAAGAGACAGTATTTAACCTTCAAAAATACTTACCTAAATGTTGAAATGAATTAAGTAGGCCTATAGTAATGTGGTACAATTTCGATATAGGTACATTTTCGTTCAGGATAACGTAATTCGTAATATTTATTATTCCTGTGTTGGTATAGGCCTACACTGTAAATCAACATCGAATAAAAGTCCGTTATTTCTTCTTCTGTTTTTAAGAAATATAGTTAACTACCGGTAGTTGATACTACATGTTCTGTCATATTACTTTCGTTGTTTCATTAATGTGTAACTTTGATTCTTTCGCCAGGTAATACATTACGTTTGTGTTAACATCGCTGTAGGCTAGGTTGTGACTAGAAACTTCATTGACAAATCTATTCATTCAGCATTTAAGTACAATTAGAGATGTATTCGTCAACATCCAATCACTTGAAGTGGTATACAAAGTGACTCAATTTTCATCATTTTTCATAATTGTACACCGTGTCCACAAATATGGTAACATACTTCAAACTACTGGGGCACGCCGTAGCGTAGTGGTTAAGGCACTGAGCTACAAGCCGGAGGGTCGAGGGTTCAAGTCCCGTTGGGGTCAGGATTTTTAAACTGACCCAAAACATCTGGCGGCACTATGGCCCTGGGGTCGACTCAGCCTCTAACTGAAATGAGTACCAGACGCTTGTTCTGGGGTAAAGGCGGCCGTCACGCAGGGCTGACAACCCGGCTGACATAAAGTGCCGATTGTCTAGAAAAAGTGGGAGCCTTAACCTCCTACTACCCCAAGGGCCTCCTGAGGTCTGTTGTGGGATCACTTTACTTTACTTTACTTCAAACTACTACTACGTCGCTTTGGATAATCGTATCTAAATGAAATTGGTGACAATCAGAAGAGAAACTTAAAACGTTTTTGCTATACCTCATAGACATTGAATGTGACCTCCACGAGTGACGCTGCAGACATCACTGTCCAACATTGAACCCGTATCGACCACAAAAAAACATAATTAAATTTATTTTATTTTCTGTATTGTTGTCCATTATTCTCCATTCTTGACATTGTTAATATGCGCAAAACTTTTTGAGTTTCTCTTTTGATTGTCACCAATTTCATTTAGATACGATTATCCAAAGCGACATAGTAGTAGTAGTAAAGTATGGTAGCCTACTACATTTGTGGACACGGTGTAGATTTCAGATGTCTCGTAAAGCGGAAGAGAGTAAAATGAACGCTCAATCCTGGAAAGAAAAAAATCATAAGGCCGAGAAAGATGTTATGGAGAAAAAGCATCAATTCGAAAAAAAAAGTTCAAGGTTATAACTTGTTCTAATTTTATAAAGCAGTGACAGTCAGTCCCCTTACTGTCGTATGGCAGTGAATTGGATTTTAACTAAAAGAGAAGGTCAAAGAAGCAGAAATGAGATTTCTGAGAAGTGTAGCTGGCTGCAAACTTCTAGAAAAAAGAAGTGAAGCTATTAGAAATGAGCTAAATATTTTTAAACGTTTAGGCAAAAGGAGCTTTTAACAAGAATAGAAGCATTTTATGCGAACCTTTGGCAAAAAAAAAATACGGAAGAGGCTAGTGAAGTGCTTTGTGTAGAGTTTAGCATTGTATGGTGCAGAGACTTGGACGTTACGACGGAATGAGGAAAAGCGACTGGAAGCGTCTGAGGTGTGGATATGGAGAAAGATGGAACGCATAAAATGGACAAACAAAATAAAAAATAAAGATGTGCTATACAGAGTTGGTGAAGGAAGAACAATGCTGGAACTCATAAAAAAGAGGAAAATAAATTGTATTGGCCACTGGCTAAGAAGAAACTGCCTGCTGACGGATGCCCTAGAAGGAACGGTCAATGAAAAGCAAGTTAGAGGTAGAAAAAGACATCAGATGATAGGCAATATTAAAATAAATGGTTTGTATGCGGATACAAAGAGGAAAACTGAGTTAAGGAAAGAGTCGAGAATACTGAGTTTGCAGTGAAAGACCTGCTCTTGGGCAGAACACTACGAATGTATAGATACAATAATATAATCTAGGAAAACTGAAAAGAACATGTTCAAAGAATGAAAGATGAACGCATACCAACAATTATATTTAATTATAAACCAAAAGGAGACAGGAATGTTGGTAGACCGAAAAGAGACGGATTCAACTTTTTGAATGAGAATCTGTGAGATCGGAACAAGCAACATGGGCTTAATCCATGATTGTTGATGATGATGACGATCTTGTTCTATTGTCATTACTCTTTAAAAAAATGTCTATAACAAAACATGTATGGATGGGGGTGGATACTGGTGTAGGAATGAGTATTGCCCATCCTTAGGCTACGTATTTTCATATGAACAAGAAAAACTGCGACAAGCAGGCCTATTTAGAGAAGAGAGGTCTGGGTTTTACTCCTCTACAAGTAAGAATGGAGAAGACTACCCAACAGTGAGTTACATGATCTTTATAGGAAACCAGATATAATAATAACAGTTAAGTCTTGCAGACTGCGTTGGGCACGACATGTGGCACGAATGGGGAATGACAGAGGGACATGGAAGCTTCTTGTAGGAAAACCAGAGGGAAAACGCCCAGTTGGTAGACCAGTAATGAGACGAAAGAATAATATTAACCTCGATTTGATGGAAGTGGATTAAACAGTGGATGTTTGGAAAACATTAGCTCAGGATAGGGATATAGCCTATGAAGAGCTTATGTCCGCATGGTCATGAACCCACGGGTTCGATAGTGGCATGGAGTTAGTTGGTTACAAGTAAGAAAAGGAGAATGTGATTTCTCTACAAAATGTGTGATCAAATTTCCCTGGGGAAAAACTAACAATATCGCCGAAATAAATGAATTTACAATATTATCGAAATGTCCGGGAAATCTTGCGCGAAAATTGTCAAAATCTCTTTAGAGCATGATTCCCTGGGATGAATAAATAAGAAATAAATATTATGGGAAAACTGCAACAATTGCTTCTGTCATTAAAATATATAAATATTTTGGTATAATGGCGTCTCGTGAAAATAGCTATAATTCCAGTTCAAACGAGGGTTTACAACGTGTGACGAGACTTTTTTAATTCATTCGTAAACTCCTGTCAAATTTTATACATAAGGCTCCATTTTTTAATTATTTCCCACCATTTACAATGAGTTTTACATTTTTTCTAACAATTATTTCAATATATTTTTCTATGATAGGCTATTTAACTACGTACGTAGCATGAAGACGTGGCAGCCTAATTGGTTATAATGAATATTCTAAGCAAAAATAAAGACGTGTTCTAGTGCAGCCAAAATAAATTATGTACTAATTAACTGTACACATATACTTCAGAATTTCAGAACTTACTATTTATTTTTTTGCGTTGCATTCTTTCAAAGGTTAGAGTCCTTAAATTGCGTTAGGTTAGCTTTTAGGTTCGTTAAATTTCGTATATTTGTTGGCTACATCCTATGATAACATAGTGTAAACCGCTTCACGTTTGTTGGCGCATGCGCATGGTGTATGATTGTAACTTAGAAAAAAATATTCGCGTCACATGTTGTAAAGAATCCCCTAGTCCATAGATTCTAAAAGTATTATTTCTGTTCACATTTCGAGCACTTACTTTGCCAGCTTCCAAGGTGTCTACAATAGGCTATGCACCTAAAACTAGAACTAAATGAATAATAGTTAAAAAAAAAACTAAAACTACATGCTCTATTAGAAAACCGAACTAAAAAATGAAAAATAATTCTAATTTCCAACACGCTTGGGATAAAATTAAAGTGGTCAACAAAAAATTCACGTCCAACATATCTAGAATAAAACTAGAGCTATCTACAAAAAAAAATTACCATCCAAAGCGTGGTGTGCTCTAGGCCTATATCAATTAATATATTTTATAATAAACAGATATTGGTAAAAGTAAATTCTCTAAGAAGAAAACGTAAAAACGATAAAAAGGACCCCAGGCTCTTGATGGTAAAATTATTTTTTTTGTAGATAACTCCAGTTTTATTCTAGATGTGTTAGAGATGATTTTTTTGTTGACCACTTTAATTTTATCCTTGGCGAGTTGGAAATTAAAATTATTTTTCATTTTTTAGTTCGGTTTTCTAATAAAGCGTGTTGTTTCAGTTTTTTAAACTATTATTTATTTTTTATTTTTTAGTTTGGTTTTCTAATAAAGCGTGTTGTTTTAGTTTTTTAACTGTTATTTATTTTTTAATTGTTAGTTTAATTGATTGTCATAAACCGGAATCCCATAAAAATTTAATTGCTTAATACTCTTCTAAAAAAATCCTCCGGGCAGGATTTGAATCAGCGACCTATGGATTACTGAAATTATATTTCACTACAGTCCATCGCTCTACCAACTGAGCTCTTACAACGATTGTATTAAAAGTCGATAAGTCCGCAACCTATTATACCGGTTTTTAATTTTTTTTCTGATGATTCTGGCCAGGATTTTAGGGAAAAATATGAAATTATTGTATTGTCATTGGTCCTTTACAAGTATACAAAGTTTCAAGTCGATCCAATGTTTTTAAGTGGGTGAAAATCGTGTTCAAAGATTCCGTTACATAGATAGATGGACAGATACAGGTTAAGCTAATATAAAGCGTGTAAAAATGAGAGAATTTCTAAATTAAGCTGTATTTGGCCTCCCCGGAAAATTCAATGTTTGGAAGACAACTTCATCCTACTTGTCATGAGACGTATAGACTATTATGAGGTTATGATGGCTAGTAAAGGTAGCCTACTGTCTTTGTCACTTTATAATAATAATAATAATAATAATAATAATAATAATAATAATAATAATAATAATATAATACTTTGTAAGGAATTAATTTTGTAATTATATTTAATATCCGTAACATTTTAAGTTTGTTAATTTCTAAACTCCTTTCTAATGCAGATGAGCTTCATTTTTCATTTTGAAAGTTCAACATTGTGTTTTATTTCAATAAATCTCTTTAATATAATAAATAGTTATAATCGAAAATGTGCCATACATGTTCGAGAATATGCCATGGTGGATATTTTAAATTAAAAACAAAGATTTTAATTTGATCCATGCGTTCTGGGGGCACGCCATAGCGTAGTTGGTTAAGGAAATGCGCTAAAAACCTGAAGGTCCAGGGTTCGAGTCCCGAAGGGAGTTAGAATTTTTAAACCGACGCAAACCTGGAATCATCAGTATTCTGCGATCGACTGAGCCTCTAATGGAAATGAGTACCATACCCTTGTTCTGGGGGTAAAAGCGGCAGTCACGCAGGACTGACAGCCCGGCTGACATCAAGTGCCGATTGTCTAGAAGAAGTGGGAGCCTTAACCTCCTACTGCCCCAAGGGTCTCCTATGGCCTGTAGTGGGACCACTTTACTTTTTACCACGTGTTCTAATATTATGGTTATGAATTGTATTCTTCACTCCCCAAGTGTAAGATTACACTGGTCAACATGATTTTTGTCTAATGAATACCAATAATCGTACTTAATGCAGTTTTTATCGTGTTTTCAAATATGTATTTGGAATTTCTCCATCACCTACAGTTTTTTTTATTTCAATTTCAATTAATGGATTTAAATAATTATTTTTTTAATAAAAGTTTTTTGTCCATTTGTCGAGTGAGCGATGAACACGGGGAACACTTTCATCAGGAGATTTCAGCTACGGAAAAGAGATACAAGGCAAATGGAATCCTAATATGCTGGCCGATTATTGTTGGACCATCAAGAGGGATGCTCCACAGACGAAATATAACAGAAAATCGTAATTTCTTACTTTCTAGGTGAGTCCGAATGTTCGAATATTGTGTAGTTACGAATGTAGAACATTAAATTAAAGTGTTTGAAATTATAAATGCCTGTCTCTCGGAAACCTTGCGTGATGGAGAAAAACCGATATCATATTTGAATTCAGGAGGGAAAATACTATCAGAATCACATATTTTTCTTTCTGAGAAAAAAAAAAGTTTATTTTTTGTTCAGTGTTATGTTTAATACTAATGGTAGACCTTAAATGATAAAAAAAATGTTTGTTATAAGAGTAAAAGTAAAGGCCTAGTGATTACTCATTATTTCATTCGCTCATTCTTCATTACATATTTCCAGTCGTAGCTGATGATTTGATTCCATTGCATACTTATACTACTTGAGTTAATGGGTGATTTTTCCTATGTAAACTATACTGTATACAAGCTTTACAATATTCCATAGCTTAGGTGTGGATAAGATGAATCGAAATGTTTCCCTTTTTAAGATGTTTTTAAAGTTTACTTTTTTTTTTCCTTTTTTTAATGACTCTTCTTCTTCTTCTTCACGGTTTAGGCCTATTTACTAGCCTGTTCCGGCTCCAAATTGCTGCTCTTTCCATCTGTTATTTGGTCTTCCCAAACTTCTTCTTCCATTTGTCGTTATCGGTTGGACAGTACTGCTATATCTTTGGAGCTTGTAAGTATTTTGAAGTGCTCCCTGAGTACGCTACTAACGTTCTGCAGGGTTAGTCCAGTCCTTTGGAGGGGCTGCCTCATTAAAGCCTTTGGACTTGCTTCCTTGTGTTTTATCCCCACAAGGAGGGTTGCCTCTTCCGCAATGACCGTTCTTGCTATTTAAAATCTGATGACTAACGATGAATTTGAAATTGTTGGTTGGTTGGTTGGTTGGTTGGTTGGTTGGTTGGTTGGTATCTAATGTCGAGCACTTGATAATGAAATCATTCGCTTGTATTAAGAGCCAAAGTTTGACCTACATTTTCATTGAAATGATTTTCTATAAAATCTTTGAAAACACATAGGGGCCTATTAGACCTGAATTTTCAATACGCATGGTATTCTTACTATCCTCAGGACTCTAAGACAATTCTTAGCAAGAACGTATTCTAATATAAGAATTATAATAAAATACCATTGAATTTTTATGAATGATCAAGTTAAAAAAGTATAAAATGAATGGTCATGTGGGTGAGTATACCTGACGTAGTACCAGATGCTTAACTGAGGTACAATTTCACCTGGACTTACGTTGCAGATGTTTTGGATCCAGGCCACTATTATTAATTTGCTTGTCTATGTACCGTGTATTTCTCCATAATTTAACTAATTTTATAAGCTAAACTTTTTTAACTGATTTCTTAATTAAAGTTTCGTTTTATCAGTCCATATTGTAATAATAATAGGTATTATTGCAGCCAATGACCATGTAGAAAGAATTGTTTTCATGTCTTACAGAGGTCTGTTATCGATGTTCCTATATTTTTACACTGTAATAGGTGATATCGGTCGCAGTGCGACCCACATAGTTTGCACTTGCACTTTTCTTCTGGGTTATGGCGCTTCACTGTTGTGCATATCTTGTGGTGGAAACCATGGACCGCAACTCTTGTCACGGTGTGCCTGAGGTAGTGTCTGGCTGCTGTCCATTCCCTGTAGATCATCGCATCCGTTGCGTAGAACTCAGCCCATATCTCTCTCTCTCTCTCTCTCTCTCTCTCTCTCTCCTCTCTCTCTCTCTCTCTCTCTCTCTCTCTCTCCTCGTTGAGTTCCCTCAGCAGTTCTTTTGTAGGCATCTGTTGCCGCCACGAGAAGGTCCAGGTGGAGCTCTTCTATAAGGAATGGTTCATTTGTCAGTATGTATGTTAGGCGTGAAGGCGTGTATTTTGATACGCTTAGTGCTATCTTTAAAAAGTGTGCTTTGGCTTTCTCTATTTCCTCTAGGTTTGCCTTATTTAGGTTCTTCCAAATCACTTCTTGTCCATAGTTCATGATTGGTGCTATTTTTAAGCGGAAGATGGCCATTGCTGTCTCCAGGGATAGTTTACTCAGGTTTTTAATACTGTTCGTTGCTATTCTGGCCGCTAAGGCGCGTTCTTTGATGTGCTTATCAAAGGTGTCTTCTCGACTCTGCAGTGTGATACCCAGATATTTGAACTGGTTTACATTTTGCAGTGGATCTCCCTTATACCGAATGCAGTCATTCGCTGCGAGTCTTCCTCCTTTCCTGAAGGTCATTTTCAACAGTTTTCTTCTCATTTATTTCGAGGTCGTTCTTTTCGGTCCATGCTACGAGTTTGTCGAACGCTGTTTGAGCTTTTTCGATGTCTTGGGATGAAATCACCATGTCATCAGTGTATGCCAAGATTTGGACGTTTTCTGTTTCTATTTCTGTGGGTATTTTTGCTGTTGCTATTATGAAAAGTAGGGGGCTCAACGGGTCACCTTGGAGTACACCGTTTGACTGATCTATTTGCTCTGTTTTTGAAACTCCATCGTCTATCTGCACTTGGTTTCTGGAGAGGATGTTCTCAATTAATCTAGTCATTTGGTTGCTCCCTGCTGCTTCTTTCATTCTTCTTATTATCAGCTGCCTGTTTAAGAGGTCGAAAGCCTTCTTGTAGTCTATGAAGATGACATGTAGTTTTCCTCTCGGTTGTTCAGTCCATATTAGAAGTACACATTTAGACATTACTGATAGACATGTTACACTTATGATTGCATCATCATCATCATCATCAACAACAATCACGTATTAAGCCCGTGTGGCTTGTTCCGGTCTCATAGATTCTCATTCAAAAAGTTGAATCCATCTATTTTTCGGTCTATCAACATTCCTGTCTCCTTTTGGTTTGTAATTAAGTAGCCTACAATTTTTTGGATGCGTTCATCTTTCATTCTTTGAACATGTTCTTTCCAGTTTTTTCTAGATAATTTTATTCTATTTAAGAGTTTAAAAATATTTAGCTCATTTCTAATATCTTCACTTCTTCTTTTATCCAGAAGTTTGCAGCCAGCTTCACTTCTCAGAAACCTAATTTCATCTGCTTCTATAATCTTCTCTTCTCTTTCAGTTGAAACCCAAAATTCACTACTGTACAACTGTAAGAGGATACCACAGCTTTATAAAATTTTAGTTATGTTTCCTCTCTTGTATTTTTAAATATTCTCTTAATTGTGCCACATGTAATTAAATGTATTAAGTTTGATAAAAAATCTTCATTTTTAAAATAGGAGATTTCATAACCCAGGTATTTAAAATGATTCACTTGTTTCCCTCCAGAATTATTTTAGCTCTTATGGTATCTAATCCTTTAAAAGCTAAGATTTTTGTTTTACTTATTGATATTTTAAAATTATAATTCTATATCCATACATAGTAATTCTGCCTGAAGGCAGGTCCTTCACTGCAATCATATCATTTTCATGCTATGCTTGCAGCTTTACTAGGGAATTATAGGTGTGGTAGCTTCCCGTTGCTTTCCACACCGATGAAGGATGATGATGATGATGGCCATATGATTTCGGGGACCGTTTGGGCCTTAAAGTTTTCCTGGCATTTGTCTTTCAGGTGAGCAAAAACCCCGATAAAAACCTCACCCAGAAAAACTGCCCCGACCGGGGATCGAACCCGGGCCTGCTGCGTGACAAGGCAGCACGCTACCTCGAGACTACAGCGGTGGACACAATTCTATATAATGCTATTTAATTGAAAGAGTGATTTCTGTAGACTGTTTTTCTGAGCTTGCTTTATATTTATGATTGCATAAATGACGAATTTAATATAGGCCTACCTATTACACGGAATGAATGTATTTAATGGTTACGAAACTACAGAAGAATTCGTAATTTACGAACCTCTAAGTTTGATACTCAGTAATACAGCAAAACTCTGGTGTCACAGGCGATACTAAATTGTGTTCTTTGTTTTATGCTAGTTAACTATTGGTAGGCCTACTACTGTATGTATAAAATAGAGATGAACGCAATAAGAACTCATTCAATTGTCAACAAAAATTAAGCAATTAATTTTTCTCAAGCTGTGAAAAAAAAAACACCAGCCTATGTAAATATCCAAATAGGCTATACAACAAAAATATATTATTTTCTTTATCATAAAGTATTCCCACGAGTGATTTCCAAATTATCGATAAATTCACGAGTCACGAATTTAGGCTATGTAGAGAATTTGGAAATCAAGAATTGCATTTGTTAGGACTATTTAACGAATAAAATTAAAGTGTTTACTCACAAATCATTATTTCAATATAGTTATTTTTAAATATTTATACCTATATTTAATGCAAATGGCGATGTTTAAAAACAAATGAGAAATGTTTGGTTATGTTTAATTTGTTCATTCACTGCAACTAGATCATATTATTTATTGTCAAGTAGGATCGCAATATTGTAAGAATGTACCCTAACTAACTAACTCACTGGCACTATCGAAGCCGTAGGTTCTTAACCGCGCGGACATAAGCTCTCCATACATCCTTATCCTGAGCTAATGTTTTCCAATCATTCCCTTATAATCTACTTCCCTCAAATAATTTGTTAATGTTATCCTCTTACCTCATTCTTGGTCTACCAACTCGACCTTTTCTCTCTGGTTTTCCTGCAACAAGATTCCATGCATGTCTTTCATTCCCCCATTCGTGCCACATATCCTGTCCATCGCAGTCTACGAGACTTAGCTATTCTTATTATATCTGGCTTCCTATAAAGATCATGTAGCCTACTTCACTGTTATGTAGTCTTCTCCATTCATCTGTCTCTTCATCTCTCTTTGGTCCAAAAATGTTCCAAACTTATTTTCATGACTTATTTTCAAATACTCGTAATCTCCTTTCCTAGGAAAGGAGTTTAAAAATGTTTCTAAGAACTTTAATCTCAAATACCAATCTCCTTTCCGACCAATTTGGTTCAGAGGCCTAATTTTAGGCTTGAGATTATTTTACTACCACAATTTTACGGTACGGGACCTACGACTTTAATAGTAACATAGCCAGGATTTTTACTCGCTGAAAAATTCGTAAACTCTCACCGTGTTTGAACCTACGAAACCACTTGTTCATCGGAACCGGAAACAGCCTCTTTTTTTAATATAAACGATAGTGTTAATTAAAGTAAATACACTATCGGGCCTAAATATTATATCCGTTTATTGCGCAGGTCCGAAGGAAGTGTGCGATGAGCTGAAACGGCATCACTCGGATCTGAAGGGGTCGCCACTGGACCACACCGGTAACTCGGACCACCATGCGGCACGTTTGGGGACGGCATCCCTTTGCGAGCCACCTCCGGGTCTGGGCCCGCAACAGACCGGACAACAGCAACAACAAAATCTGGGTCCTGGCCAACCGTCCGACTCGGATAAACCTGCCAAACAGAAGCGGCATCGGACACGATTCACACCTGCTCAACTCAATGAGTTGGAACGCTGCTTCTCCAAGACTCACTATCCTGACATATTCATGAGAGAAGAAATTGCCATGCGAATTGGCCTCACAGAATCCAGAGTTCAGGTAAGAAATTATTAATAATTGTACTCTATTATTAAATTTAGTATTTAAACATTAAAGTAAATGTTAAGCTATTCCAAGTTATTTTCTACAGGGAATCCATTTTAAGCGGAAACTTTTACAGCGTTGCAGCGGCTCTCACTTTGCCCGCTATTGTGCTTGCACCGGCGGGGAGAATGTCCCGTTACTACCGGCAAATGAAGACAGAAGCTACAAAATACAAATAAGTGAACTAATTAGATTATTTTAAAAGTTGGCCTACACATAGAGGCTTATTACTTTTATTACTTACCATTTATTAGAGATTTTATTTATTAGAGATTTGAGATTTATTTGAGAATTTCAGCAGTCTGGTCGAGGCGGCAGAATGATGCCAGGTTTCCTCTTAAAATTGATTCCCTGTACAAATGAAAAATGGAAAAAAAAAAAAAAAAAAAGTTGACCTCTATAAATAGGCCTATATAGACATCAGCTAAACAAATGAAATTATGTATTATATTGATTGTATTTTCATGACTCTCTATAGATATACTTACAACCTTTTTTTCTGGTTTTATTAGTCGAACGTTCATGTTCGAAAAAAATATAACAGAAAAATACCTTCTGATTTAGGCCTAATAGTGATAACAAAGTCTAACGTTTGTTATCCTATTCCAATATGGAATGTAGCAAGAATACTAGAAACCCGGGTTTTATTAATAGGCCTATAAAATAATCTATAATGTAAATGTATTTATTTAGCAGGTTTCACAATGTTCCACATCTTCCTGAGCCCAATTAAAAAGCAATTTTAAATAAAGTAATAACAATAACATTAAATATTCAATAAAACATAATAAACCATAAAGTTTATGCTCTATTACGTCCAGATTTGAATTGCTAGGCTAAGTTATTAATGTAATTGAAATCTGGACATAAAAGGGTATTTTACTCAGAGGTGTATGTTTTCATGCTTGAGGTTCATTTATATTTTATAAATCTGGATATAGGACCCATGACTGTCATCCCTTTCCGAATGAACCTATTAGGGGCCTATCAGGCTTTTTACGCCATGAAAAATCTATCGATTCAGCCGTGAACCTTGGAACCGGAGGCGAGCATTAAATCTATGAGATTGAGAAGGGCAGGTCATATTGCTAGAATGGATAACAGAAATGTTTTGAATTTTTTATTAGAAACTGTACAATGAACTCCATTAGAAGGCGTAGTTGGGAAAATAGTAGGCCTACTGCGGGATTAACCGCTAGGAACATAAAAATCGCTCAAAATGTTTACAGCTTCCTTACTTCCGTTCCCCCTTATTTAATATAGGCCTAGCCTACATTTTTTCCAAACAATTCGTTTCAGCACCCATGTAGGCCCTACACGTTATAACTCGAATTAATGATGATGAGGATGATGATAATAATAATAATAATAATAATAATAATAATAATAATAATAATAATAATAATAATAATAGGCGTAATAATAACTTTACTTGGCAGACTTGTCTATCATTCAACCAGGTCAGGAAAAAATACAAATATGACTCTTACATCTAAATTACAATAAACATAGGCTATATGAATACATGGTATATCTCCAATACAAGTATTAGGCCTATCTGCAATAAGTTAGGCCTATATGTTGATTACTCTAGTTTTAACGAATACAATACAAAATGTACAAGACAGAAAAATGAAAAATACAGTACTAATGACATAGATTAAATTTAGTTCTGGAGAAAAATTAATTATGTAACAACAAGGAATTGTATGTCCACCGCTGTGGACTCGAGGTAGCGTACTGCCTTGTCACGCAGCGGGCCCAGGTTCGATCCCCGGTCGGGGTAGTTTTTCTGGGTGAGGTTTTTATCTGGGTTTTTCCTCACCTATAAGACAAATGTCAGGAAAACTTTAAGACCCAAACGGTCCCCGAAATCATATGGCCATCATCATCCCTATCATTATCATCATCATCATCCTTCACCGTAGTGGAAAGCAACGGGAAGCTATCGCACCTACAATTCCCTAGTAAAGCTGCAAGCATAGCATGAAAGAGTACTATATAGGTGCATGGAAGTAATTTTATAAGCGTGAATTTAAAAGTATGTACGTTTGCGGAATTCTGGTTTAGGATGGTAATTCCAGGAGCGGGCAGAGGAGAACTGATGAAAGAACGCACAATAAGAAGAGGTGGTACAGTAAAGATGGGATTGTTGACGCAATACTTCTACCCCTTGTAGCTCTAGTGTCAATATTGTGGTAAGAAAATAACCTTCTCAAATCTATACACCAGGTAACTAGGAAATGTAAGAATTACAGAAGCTTGATAAGAAAGTGAAAGAGAGTGCCGTAATTTAAATCTGGGTCGCTAGGTCGGAAGCAAAGAGAGATTAATAATGGCCTACAAGTTAGAACCAATCGTCTACTTTCTCATTAATTCCATCGGAACTATTCATAATTGGTCATTGAGGTAAACAACTTCACTCCGAGAATGTAGCTTATTTTCAAATGTTAGTCATTAATTGGAGTTATTATGTGTGACCTGCATTGGAAACCGAAACGTTTTGTTTGGAAATAATTTTGAGATAGAGAGAATTGTATATTGAATAAAGGGGAACGGAAGTAAGGAAGCTGTGAACATCTTGAGTGATTCTTATCTCCCTAGCGGTTAATCCCGCAGTAAGCCGGGGTTGTGTCTCCACACATTCTGCTAATTGTGTCGGAGCTCATGCCGACTCAATCAGATAATCCTCGTACCAGCCCCTTCTCGTACAATGGTTTGTTCCAAAGCTATCAGCATTTTATTACTCTATTAATGTTAGATTCAAGATTATCGTACAAATACGTGTTTTGTTAAAGTGGAACTACTTCCATATTAAAAAACTGAATATCTACCCAGTATAATTTAAAAGAAAATTACGGGTTAATTAAATTGGCATGGTATACATTGCAACGAACCAAACATGGCGCTGACGGTTACTGGAGTCCTGTTTTTAATTTCTGATTTCAGGTAAACCCCTAGTTATAGGTCGGATTTTTCTGATTTTTTAATAATATCTTCCCCAGTTTATTTTAATAGAATATACTGCGTTTCGTTGTGAATCATAGAAAATTCTGACAATTAGAGCGATGTTTAAATTTTCGTTTCAGGCGAATTCATACACCTAATGGTTTTAGAGAATAATTGATAGCGATTAAATCCTCCCCGTACCAGAAAACATGTATGTAGTCTACAGCCTTTAAAATAATTGACGGCGCACAGATAATTTTCCAAGTCTCAGAACGAAGCCACTGCGCATGATTAGAGGTCAGCTATTTGGTTCACAAGTATACAACTATTTGAGAAACTAAATCCGTTATATTTCGTTGTGTGTCGTGCAATGGAAAACAATTTCATGTAAATAAAACAAAGCAAAAGAAATGAAACAAGAGAAAGGAAATTAATTGAAATAAGGACGTGAGAGAGAAAAAATGCATGACAACAGGATCGAACACACCACCTCATGCACGGGAAACATAAGCTCCCTCCACTAGACCACGAATATCTCTCCTAGAAATTGTCTGTATGAAGCAATGCAGTTCTTCAAGACTTACTTGTATAATTCAATTATAGGCTATATTAATTTAAATTAATCAGACGCATTCTGTATTAGTAATGGAAATAAATAATTTTATTAGGCTATGCCATGTGTTTTATAAACAAAGTGATGAGACGTTACAATAGTTATTAATTTTCTATATATATATATATATATATACATATGAGCTATTTCCTTTAATTTATTTACTTCCATATCGCCTATTCCATTCCATAGTAATTCTGCCCAAGGGCAGGTCTTTCACTGCAATCATAGCATTTTCATGCTATGCTTTGTAGCTTTACTAGGGAATTATAGGTGTGGTAGCTTCCCGTTTCTTTCCACACCAGTGAAGAATAATGATGATAATTATAAGGATGATAATGATGATGGCCGGATGATTTTCGGGACCGTTGGGCCCTAAGCTTCATGACATTTAGATTTAGATTAGATTAGATTTATTTATTTAGCCTGGTGGAGTTAAGGCCATGTGGCCTTCTCTTCCACTCACCAGGACAAACATATATTACATCAGAATATAACAATCTGACATTTATCTTACAGGTGAGGTAAAACCCCGAAAAAATCTCACCCAGGAGCCTGTCCCGACCGGGAATATTTCCATATATATATATATATATATATATACAAATTTATTTATATAACGAAGCTTGGTAACACGTAGGCATTATGGAAATTAACGACGTTATTAAATAATAATAAATAAAAAATATACCTGACCAGAATCGAACGTGGGCCCGCGTCGTCGGAAAAAGAGCGTCTTACCGACTGCTCCACTGAAGCGAACGATTCGAATGCTGCATGAAGAGAGAATTACGCCATCCGCTTTATACTCAAACGAGTCAGAACATGTAACAATGTACTGGTGTGAATCGCTCTTCAAAAAAAACTCTTTTAACTTTCCATCATCAAGAGTTGCGCCATCATTTATTTCAAAGGCTGTACAAATTTTCATAAATATCTGTTGTGTGGTTTAAAAGATTATAAATCAAATACACACACACATTCGATTATATAATAATAGATTAATGTTAGATTCAAGATTATCATACAAATAAGTGTTTTTGTTAAAGTATAGCGTCTAGAGCTACTTCCATATTAAAAAACGGAATATATACACATTTCAGTACTTTTTGCCTCAAAACATTTGTCTAGGGCAAGGGTCGGCAACCTATTACTTGCGAGATAAATATGGCTCTTTGAGCATGCCATTCAGGATATTTTTATTTACAAATTCCCGAATAATATCCAATTTAACACTTGTTAAGCTTTTCAAACGGCGCTTAACAATGGCAACAATGCTTATGTAGGCCTATATGACAACTACAAAATTTAGTCGGAAGTTTGGCTCAATCGATTAAATAAAAATTATATTTGTTTTCTGTGTTGCTCTTCTCTTAATTAAAGTTCTATAACTATTAGGTCCTACCTTCGTATTTTCATGATTATAAACTCCATAGCACGACAGGACCTACCTAATGACTGACATTCACTCGTGTTAATCATGAAGGTGGACGATCATACAACGACTGTAGGAGTCCTCAGACGTTATATCTGATTTTCTCAATCTGGAGTCACTACTCATTGTTTATACTCAACTCCCTCACGATGCTGGGTAGGCACCGGTCCCATAAACTTAGTGGTCGAATTTCCATGAGAAAATTTCTTCCCCCATGGGGATTCGAACCAGTGCAAGTCCCATAGCTCTACACCAAGATATCAAACCTTGATTTCGGCGCGGGACATAGGCCTATAATTTTATAGTTTCATATAGGCCTAAGCCAAAAATATAAGTAGGCCTATATTTTGACATCAAAAGCACTCATTTCACATTTTAACATATGTTTTAATAGCAAATTTGGTCAGACTATAGCATTTCCTTAAAGATAAAATATTTTAGAAGACAATTATTATAATTAAAGAAAATTTAGACCTAATGTTATTTTTAGGTCTAAATAATAAATTAATTGGCATTATCGAACCTGGAGATTCATGACCGCTCGGATCTAAGCTCTCTATACATCCCTACCCTGTGCAAATATGTATAATCATATTTTGTATAATCTTCCTCAGATCGTGGTTAATATTATTCTCGCACTTAATAACTAATCTAGGCTACCTACTGGTTTCCTGCTGCAAGTTTCCATGCCCCTTTTTCATTCCTCATTAGTGCCACATGTCCTGCCATCGCAGTCTACTAGACTTAACTGTTCTTATTACATATGGTTAACCATAAATATCAATATTTTAAAATTCATGGTAAACCACCTTTGAAGTTATTTATTAAAATATTAAAACTATAAAATTCGTGTGTTGTATTAGTCGTTCAGAACTAAAACGAACTTCTCTTTATAAAGCATTGTCAAACTTCTTTAATGCATTATAAACAGAAATTTGTTTTAGTCGAGGTAGATTGATACAACCGTATGAATTTTTTAATTTGAATATCATAAAAATCATGTAGAACATTGATAGGCCAATAGGCCTATAATTTTCTCCATTCGTCTGTCTGTTCGTCTCTCTTTGGTCCAAAAATTGTCCTAAGTACTTTATTCTCAGGTAATATTTTCTCCTCTCTTGAAAATAGGAGACCATATTTTGCGTTTGTAATTGGAATAATCCAGTTTTGTATATTTTAATTTCAATATATTTTTTAGAGAAGTTGGAATGACAAGAGTTTTTGTAATTACAAAATGGAATGCGTTTCCAGAGTTGAATCCAGATACGTATGCTTAATTTATTTCTCCATCATATTTCTGTTTGTAATTAGCCTATTGTTCCTAGGCATTCTTCATCAACATTTCCGTCATTTGTTATGTGTCCATTTCCATTATAGGGCCTATAGTGTAGATATACTGTGTTTCTACGTGTGCCCATATGTGTTATTTTTATTTTTTACTTCCTGCTAGAACATAATGTGTGTAGGAGTATAATAGCTATTTTCTCACTACTGCTCATTAATAATACGTCATCAGCATATGGTCTGCCCATGTCTACGGCATTTTTAACTCCTAAAAGATATGCTTGCATGTTCTGATACAAAATTGAATATCAGAGAAGTTAGTGCATCTCCTTGCTTCAATCCATTGTGCATTTCAAAACTTTTTTTAAATTATTGCTTTGAATTAGGAGAATCAACCCTATTGCTAATGGATGATTCATTTTGGTAACCTAATTTATTGGGAATTGATCGTAGAATGGCGTAGGAAAATAAAAAGTATCATTCTGGTTGAATGTGGGTGGGAGTAATTAAGGGATTGTTACCAGGTTGTCATTACGACATTTCTGGCATTCTCTCCTGGCATGGCGTAGGCAAACTTGTAACCCACTTCTGAGGTTGGGACGCCTGGAAGGCTGGGTTACGCTGCCCCAATGATATATGTGATAATAGTCATACGCCAGGAGAGACCTTAATCTATCGAGGGAAATGTGGTAATGATGGCTAGATGATGTTCGGGGACTGTTTGGGCCTTAAAGTTCCCTGACATTTCTCTTATAGGGAAGGAAAAACTCCGGAAAAAAAACATCCGCTGTGTGACAAAGCAGCAAGCTACCTCGAGACTATAGCGGTGGACGAATTATCTGAAAATATTTAGTCCTAAGTGCAAAATTGAAATGAAATGGAGAGTTTAAAAAATGTTTTATGGTAAGTTAATGCATGAAAACCCTTTATTAGTATATTATTTACTGTTATTAGTCTATTATTATTACTATTATCATTATCATTATGATTATTATGATTATTATTATTATTATTATTATTATTATTATTATTATTATTATTATTATTATTATTATTATTCCTATAAAATACCATAGAGAAAGATTCTGGTTACTCTAAATTTTCGGTACTAATAGTTTAATGATGTGTAGGCTACTCTATTTCTGAATCTTGAGAAGTCGAGAGAGAGCTTGACGAAACCAAAGCACAATTTCCGGTTGTTAGAATCTGGGTGGAGGTTTAGGATCCAGCACATCTCTACCTGTCTTAATTCATAGAAGTAACACGAGGTGTGAGATATTCATTTGTTTGCTTCGCTACCACACACAAGAACCTTTAACTTACAGTGTCCGACTGGCTTATATTTAATTTCTAAGTTAATCTACAGTAGACTGCACTAACTTTTAATAATTTCCTTAATCACTTAACTCTTTACGGAAATTACTATTTCCTTTATGTATTATTATTGCCTTGATAATTACGCCTAATATTAATTAAAATACCTCTCTCCCTTTACCTTAGTTTAATCTCAACGCCAACAGGACCTTAGAATAGCACGACCTGTCAGGAGAAGATTTGAAACTCTGGATCACACACTTTAAGCCTTACTTTTTTTGACATGGAGGACTTCCTCGGATGAGTGATCAGCTCAATGACATAGTCAATTTCGAGACAACACGAGTATTTAATACAAGACACTTTCATACTTTCAATTCAGAATTCCATACTAAACAAGGCGAATAATGATATGGATGTATGTGATGGCAAGATGACGTCCGGGGCCTTAAACCTACCCGACATTTGCATTCAGATGAGGAAACCCCCGAAAAAAACTTCATCCAGCAAGCTTCTCCTGACCGGGAATCGAATCGGATGCAATACCGGGCAGCGACGCTACCCTAAGAGCCCAGCGGTGGATTTATTATTATAAACATTTTTATTAAAGGTCCTTAGTCTACCTATACAGCTGAATATGATAGGCTGCACCAGGTCTTAATGGCGTGTTTTTATTATGGTGAGGTCTTAAGTAGGCCTAAATAGACTATTATAGCCTACTCGTGCAATTTCAGTTTACGCGTTCTTCTATTAAATTCACATCGTCAAAACTTGGGAACATAATGTTCTTGATAATAATTGTCCTAACGAATTACTAAAAAAAAAAATTAGCTAGTAATGTCTGCAATGTATCATATCTCCTCGTTTCAGTCCAATCTGGATGGAGAAACTAGTTAACATACGTTTACTCTAATCGTCCAACTGTTCCTGTTAATCCAACAAATGTTTGATGTAAGTCTAAATCAAATGCAAACAACGTTTTGTACAGAGCTTCTTTCCTAAAGCTTATAAAGACTATAATATAATAATATTAGCCTAATCTGATTTGGGGGAAGTAGAAACAAATTTTAACATTCTCCGATTTAGGCTAAATAAAATTGAGCTATTAATACTTAATACATTCCCTACTATAGGGACTCTTGTCCAAATTTCTCTAAACAAAAAAGTAAGTTGAAAAATATACAAAACTTTTATCCTCCAAGTTATGTTATATGGATACGAATCATGGACTCTTACTTTAAGGAAGGAGAAAAGATTACGAGTATAGGCGCTATTTGAGAATTAGGTTCTTAAGAAAAATTTTGGACCAAAGAGAGATGAGCAGACAGGCGAATGGAGAAAACAACTTGACAGTGAGCTACATGGTCTACAGCCTATAGAAAACCAGATATAACTTAATAAGAACAGTTAAGTCTCATAGACTGCGATGGGAAGGACATGTAGCACGAATTGAGATGAAAGATGTCCATGAAAGTTTCTTGTAGGCAAACCAGAGGGAATCACCCAGTTAGTATAACAAGAATGAGGTGGGAGAATAGCATTGATTATGATTTGAGGGAAGTGGATAATAGAGGGGATGATTTGAAAACACTAGCTCGGATAGGGATGTGTGGAGAGCTTAGGTCCGCGCGGGCATGAACGTGCGGGTTAGATAGTGTCAGTGAGTTAGTTAGTTATATGCTCTACTTTACTGTTGGCTGATAGAAAAAAGCAACTGTGGGGTGAGAGGCATGGGGAGGAAGTTGGCCGTTTCCTACATTATTTTACAATAGGCCCTACAGTCTCTAGTGACCCACACTAGTTGTGGCTTGCCTGGCGTATCGAGTGTGTTAAGACTCGGAACTTACACGCCCGCTTGACGACTGATGTAGGGTAAGTTAGTAGGCCTACCATACTGAATGTTTCCTATAGGCCTATATCCACATTCTTTCCACTTGCATTATTTCTGTCGGCCAACAGTATTCAAATAAACAAATGAAAATATACTATCCTAGTGCAAATGACTGTCCACGAATCTTGGAATGGAAAAAAAAAAAAAAAAAAGAAAAAAAAAAAGTTACAAGATTGAGGTATAACTATCTAACTCGCTGGCACTAACGAAACCATAGGTTCATCGCCACGTGGACATAAACTCTCCATAGCTCCATACATTCCTTTCCTGAGCTAATGTTTTCCAATCATTCCCTGCATAATCTATTTCCCTCACCCTTTGGCATGGATTCCCTGAAGTATTTCCCTCTCGGAGAATCGAATAGGGGACTATTTTACCTCCGGAAAATTCTACCGCAGTGGAACCCATGACCGCATTTCTTGACGGTTGTATTTTTACGGTGAAAGATCGTCATTCTTTCGACCAATATACTTTTCTCGTATGGCTTTTCGCCTTAGCCAAATAATTTGTCCGCTAGATGCATAAACGGACGTGGTTTAATGACTTTAAGGTCAGTTACACAGATGGGACACGGGTAAGGTAACCTATTACCGTGGGCAAGTTAAAATCTAAATGTGAGATTAATAATTAGATGATGGACGGTGTCGGGAAGAGGGGAAGAAAGAGAGAGACACAAGATCCGGAGGAACATATAATATGATGGAGCTGTGTCTGAACGATAATGCGTTTCTGCGACACGACTAATTAATTGGCAATATTTCTATTAATAAATCACTGTACTTTTCGGTTATCTTCGGTTATGTCTCAAGCTACTGACACGTTTCCGCCATAAGCTTAGTCAATTTATGTGGTTTTCCCATCCATGTTGTAATTCATAATAGCACTTATGCCACACGCTATACTAAATGTTCAAATGTAAGGTGTGGATGCGTTATTTTGGTTAGATTTTTAAAGTGTAATAATGACGTGGTACATTATTTCAGTTTTTAGTATATTTCCATAAACTGGTTATCTACTTATAACCATAATTCACAGCTGTCTTCCAATGTTATTTATTATTTATTTATTTATTTAGCCTGGTGGAGTTAAGGTCATGTGGCCTTCTCTTCCACTCACCAGGACAAACATATATTACATCAGAATATAACAATCACAATTAACTCTAATATTAAATACTAAATGAAGATTTGATCAATAAGATAATATCCATTAGGCCTATATTATGATCTATAATACAACCAGTTAATGATAGTTAAGATTAAGACTAAAACTAATAATAAAATTTACGGTATTCTAGTAAGTTAAATTAAATTGTTGGTAGACCATCCTTGTCTAATGTAGGGGCCTATATAAAAAACAAAAGAAAAATAATAAGATATGGAAAACTAATTTTATGGTTATACAATTTTTAAACAAATGAAAATATTTGTTAATTTTAATATTATTTTCATAAAGAATTAAATTTATTAATTGTTAAAATAATTCTACCGGAAAGGTGTCTAAGTTAGTTTGTTATTAAATAATTCTTAAGTTTGTTTTTGAAGAATGTTATTGTTTGACAGTCTCTGACATAGGACGGAAGGGAATTCCATATTTTGGCAAGTGAGACTGTAAAAGATAATGAATAATACACAGTGTGATGAGGAGTGATATAAAGGACAATGTGCTGATGTGATCGAACTTTTTAAGTTATTAAGATTTTCAAGTTATTTCTATTTCAACTTTACATTGAATTTTTAGGTATTTATTTTTTATACATTTTAGCATAACCCTGTAAGTTGGCCATCTTGTTATAACCATATTTCATAGCCTATATTTTTCCAATGATGCGTAATATTTTTTAAGTTGTTTCTATCTCACTTTGTTTTGAATTTTCAGGTATTTTCTTCGGATAAAAAGTAAAGCACAAACGCCTATCCACATGTCTATTTAGTATTATTATGATTATTATATTATGATTTGAATGCAGGCTTTCACGGCCGGTAATCATGATGTTGTAGTGATTTCGGGTCTTGCGGGCCGTTGGTCCATAGTTGTAGTAGCTTCCCGACCAGGAAACTCAGCATAGAAGCACTCGCCACTGATGAATAGATGCCCTCCGCAGTTGAGGGCTGAACGTATGGTATCAACACCAACTATGGACCACGGCCACAGGAACTCCGGACATCAATCAACATCAAGGATTATCTATTATTATTCGTATTATTCTGAGTATTATTATTATTATTAGTTATTATTGCAGCCAAATGTCATTTCGATTACTAGCCGGTTTTAAAGTTTGTCTGCTTTACATAATTTATTCGTTTAGTGATTTTGTACTCTTTGTACAAAACTCGGATAGCCTTCATATTTTTTGTTGCACCAAAAAACTCGCATGATTCCGTTTGATTCCGTGCTATAATTATGGTTTAATAGATATCTATAAAATATGATGTGGACCCATCATACTGCCAAAGTCTTTGTACTATATATATATATAGATATAACTTATGTGTGTGTGTGTGGGCTATAGGTGTGCTTTTGGTGCGAGTGCGTTGCGTGCATGCGCGCGCGTGTGGTGTTTGTGGTGGGTGTGTGTGTGTGTGTGTGTTGTGTGTGTGTGTGTTGTGTGTATGTGTGTGTGTGTTGTGTGTGTTTGTGTGTGTGTGTGTGGTGTGGTGTGTGTGTGTGTGTGTGTTGTGTGTTGTGTGTGTTGTGTGTGGTTGGTGTTCTGGCGTGTGTGTTTGTGTTGTGATATCTAAATTTATACAAAACGTTACTGATATAAAGTAAATATTCTCTTTAAGTATGCTACTTGTTATAGTGGCCACTATAGGCCCTATGGCAGTTGGAACGACTCCCGCTACCTCTCGTGTAAAATTGAGAATACTATAGGCCTATATATTCATATAAGAAAAATAAATGTTTGTGTTAGAATTCCTGAGTATTTCGCATGGTTAGAGCGCTAAACGTAGGCCTACAGAGTTTGGAAACTCGGGTTCAAATCTCGACACAGGCATTTATGTTTCATTTCATGGTAGGCCTATATATATAGTGTTGCAAAAAAAACACCGATAACGGAGGTGAGATAGTAGGCTATATTGATATTTGTTGATCATTTTTAATAAGGTACCAATGTCCGGAAATGATCAGTTTTCACACTATGACTAGTTAATTTATGTCTTAAGTGCAGTGCTAGTTCGAAGGATTTGTAGACTTATTACTTGACACACATCACAGGTACGGAACGTGATTACGTGGCTTCGCAACGGAAAGTGGCTGTAACATGACGAAGCTCCAGCTCACTTCGATGCCAATGTGAGGAGGCATTTGGATATCACGTACCCAGGTCGAGGAGGATCAATCCCATGTCCTCCGAGATCACCTGATCTTAACCCTCTCGACTACTTTTTGTGGGGCGACATGAAGCAGTCTGTTTATCAGATTCCAGTAGAGTTACAAATGTATATTAGAGCCCAAATATACGCTGCTACAGAAACAATTCTAACGAGGCCAGGCGTATTTGAACGCGTGCACCAATCACTACTCGCCGATGTACGCTCTGCAATTAGGCCTAGATGGGAGGTGGATATTTTGAAAACTTGATTGACTGTGACAGTATTGTCACGTATTGAGTCTTGAAATCCAACTAACGGAACTCTTGAGAAGTTGGCTATTCATAGTGTGAAAACGCATCATTTCCGGACGCAAGGGATCCTGACGAATGGAATTTGTAACGGGAGCATAAATGCGAGTCTTGCACTCACCAGATAACTGCCTGGCCAGTAGAAATAAGACCATATGTCATTGCTAACACGCCCCTAGTGAAAATACAGTCACTGGTAAACATTTTTAAAATCACAGATTAATTATTAAATAATATACGCTCTTGTTTATCCGCGGACAAGTTACATTCACTATATAGGCCTATGTATGTACACGGTATATTTTATAAACGATGGCGGTCAGTTAAAGTTTTAAATAAGCACGAAGTTTCACATTTAATATAAATTTTTAACAGTCTTCGAATTCTACATCTGACCTGTCATCTCCATATTCCATTTGGTAAATTTCATGACAACTCTCATCATTACTTTTATTCTTCTCGATTATTATCCCCATGATTCCATCTGTCTCCCAGTAAGCGCGTTCGCTGTCTTTATTCAATATGGTTTCCTATTCATTTTACTAATATGTTCAAAGTTTACCGACCATTTTTTCATATATATATATATATATATAATATATGACATGGTAAGAAAAATAAATGCCTGGACGGGATTCGAACCCGGAACTCTGGGTATATATAATAACACCAATGCCACCGAGTTGGCTTTATGGCATTTCTGGCAAGGCGGAATTGTGATGCACTTCTTAATTTAGGGTGCCTGGAAGGCGGAGTTACGTTAGCCTGAAGATAAGATAGGTGACAAATGAGAATGTAGCACCAGGAGAGCCTTTAAATCTAAATTTAACCTAAATCCAGACCATATTGCGACCATTTAAAATAATTTCCTTTAAGAACAAAATCATGTGGTCTGACTGGGAATCGAACCCGGGACCCCATAAACCATAGTCAGAAGCTCTGACCACTTCCCAGTTAGGCTGGTCAAATAGGCCTATTTAAATTTAAAAATGGCATTTTTACTACCAACTCACTATCTTACATCTCCCCAAAATAATGACATGGGATTTAAATCGGGATGTAAGGTGAATGTCTCACAACTTTCTGCTAATATTGTGTACGTTTAGTGTGTTGGTTTATTAATGTATCATATAAATGCGTTTTAGTGATTTTTCTCGGTGAGTATATTTAGTTTAATTAAACCGGCTTGCATTTATTTTTCAAGGAATTTGATGTTGGCACTTTATTTATTTATTTATTTATATGAAACATTGTCAACAACTAAGACGTTTTATTTTTCTTTCTCCTTTATTAATGTTCTTATATCCAATTAGTGACGTGAATATTAAAAATTATCTCCCAAATTTAACTGTGAACAGATTTTCCTTTTAACTTCGAAACTGTGAGAGACATTGAGTTACATAAAACAATATACTTCAAAATTATTAAATAATTTACATCCACGTCACATTACAATTTTAAAACTACAGGATGTAAAAGTACAAGATATTAAAATTAAGAACTATTGTTTATAATGTAACAGCAATACGTCACTTGTCACTAACATTTACAACTGACTGTACTCGTACGTAGTACAAGTGAGATTGTTTTGTTAGCACGTGTCTGGCAAAGAATTTACAATACTCAGCAATCTTGGTAGGCTCGTCCACTGGATTGACCGTAAAGGACATTCTTCTAAATCCATTGCGTGGCCTATAAAAGTAAAGTGATCCCACAACAGACCCGGAGGCCCTTGGGGTAGTAGGAGGTTAAGGCTCACGTTGGTACCTTTTTAAAAATGACCAACATAACTCAATCCGTTGTCGGTGTTTTTTTGCAACATCCTGTATACACACACATACATACACTCCTCAGATCGTTAAGCAAATGCGGCTACAATATTCTGTGCATTATTTATATTTTCTTCGAATTACTACAGATTATCATTTGCATTTAAATCCCTCCAAGAAAAAATGTAACTTCATTGCATGTAGAGAATTTTAAAGTGAAGAGGACATGTCCTCATATCTATTTGACAAGGTTGGCATACATGACCTTTACATTTAGGCCCATGTCCACGTCCGGTTCTCTTAAGCTCTGGACTTGGCTAATTGATAGCTACAAGCCCTGTCTACGCCTAGATTCATCTCCCGTTCATGTGGATGGACTTTAATCAATTGCATATTTATCAACAAGATCGATATCAAACGCGATATATGCCATCCAAACGTACGCCATTTCATTACCCCTCCAACAAATATCATTCTCTCTCTCTCCCTCCCTCTCGCACACACACTCTCTCTCTCTTCATTGGTAATATTTTATTTTAATAAAAACAATGAGAAATAAACATTGGTTTTGTATATTTTTTTCGGATAGACCTATATATTTGCTTAGGCCTATAGGCCTATCTACTAATAACTAATGGCGCGACAGGGCCTAGAAGGCCTTAGGATTACCATTCGGCTTCCGGCCTCACATCCACATGTGTTCATCACAGAGATAGACGATCATCCAACAAGTGTAGAGGTGACATGCGGTCAGCATGTCGGGTCCTCCAGCCGTTATAGCTGGTTTCCTCAATCTGGAGCCGCTACTTAATGTAGCTACTCAAATGCCTCACGATCCTGAATGGGCACCGGTCCCATACTGGCCGAAATTCCTTGAGAAAATTTCTTCCTCTAGGAGGACTCAAACCAGCGCCAAGTCCCGTAGCTCTGCGCCAAGGCATCCTACCTTAACCACTCGCTATGGCGCGGGACTTTAGATGTCACCTATCGAAACTAAAATAATAATAATTAGGCCCTAATAGGTAATATAAATCCATTGTTGTTAATATTGTGTACAAAATTAATATTAATGGAACATTTTTTTTAAATTTACAAATAATCTAATATAGCCTATATATATAGGCCTACTGTATATACTGTATGTCCACCGCTGTGGTCTCGAGATAGCGTGCTGCCTTGTCACGCAGCGTGCCCGGGTTCGATTTCCTGGGTGAGGTTTTTTCGGGTTATTTCCTCGCCTGTAAGACAAATGTCAGGAAGCTTAGGGCCCAACGGTCCACGAAAATCATCCGGTCAACATTATTATCCTTACCATTATCATCATCATCCGTCACCGGTGTGGAAAGCAACGGGAACCTACCACACCTATGATTTCCTAGAAATGTTGCAAAGCATAGCATGAAAATGCTATGATTGCAGTGAAAGACTTACTCTCGGGCAGAATTACTATGGATGGATGGATATACTGTATGTATATAGCCTACATCTTGAGACTGTGCATCTGAGCAAATTACGAGTCACACAATTAAAATATAGGCCTATATGTAGCCTATTTATTTTAGCCTATAGGGCCTATTGATTAATTTATTTATGAGTCATTCCATGAAAATGTCTACCTAGTGACATATGAAGTTTTTCGAATTTATTGAGGAAAAATGTTTTATTCTTTAGTTTATAATGTTCTAGGATTTGCTTTGAAGTAATTTATAGATAGATAGGCCTATGTAAAAAAAAATCATGTAATAAGAATAAATCTCTTGTGAATACCAAAGTAAGGGTAAACATTTATATTCTCCTTAAATAAGCCCTATAGGCAACAATTTTGTAAGCTATTTTTAATTGTATTTTTAAGATTCAAGCTTACGTCATTCTAGTTATACTTAAAACAACATAAACAAAGTAGATTTTTACTGATCTTTTTATTTGAACGCTATATGAAAACTAGGTTATTTTACGAAAAAAAGTTTAACTTGATCATAGGGCCTAGTATTTATAAATGTGGTGAGAGTTTCTCTGATTTTTCTATATCAACATATTTATAAACAGGTTTACAATGTAATAAAACATCGTCTTGTGCCCAAAAAAGTTTATATTTTTGTCTTTTTTCTCCATTCTTCTCTATCTTCCCACTCTAATTCTTCCCTCTTACCACTTCTTACATCATCCATCTATTTAAATCTAGGTCGACCTCTCTTTCCTTTCCCTGGTGGAATCCATTCCAAAGCTTCCCTGGGTAATCTTTTCTATAGGCCTATAAATTATAGTAAAAGCTCCTTATTCGCGGGGGATATGTTTCGCAAATATGCCGCGAATACAGAAACCGTGAATATGGAATGGTAATTTGTATTGATTTATAGGGGATACGTTCCAAGTTTCCAAAACAAAATAAAAATTATCAAAATAAAATCAATTGATGAGATTTTGAATAATTTCTGTTAATTATTACTTTCAGGCTTAGGCAAGGGCATAAATAAATTAGTATTTGTTTTCCTGTTTTGCCGCTCTTAAAAGTTATTTCAATTCAGATTGATATTCAACTGTGAATTCAGCGATAGAATTCCTAATTTTATCTTCGGATTTCTTGATGAATCGTACAGTTGATTCATTAACATTAAAACAGCGTGATATAGAGACAAACGACTCGCCAACGCGTAAATGGTCAAACATTTATATTTTTACTTTAAGCGACAATACTGCTTTTTTCCGCTTCGGAACTAATTTTCTTTCCTTTTATTCGACATTATAAATTGGCAACAAAGCAGAAGAGACACGTGTTATTCAATCAAAATTATTACAACGAATGACATATTGAAACAATAAAACACTGATCGTGGTGATGGCGGCATTTATCAACAGACAAAGCGGCACTTAAAGTACGATGGCGGTGGCTTTTAACAACAAACTTTAGTCTCAGTGACAATAAGGTTTGTTTTACTTTAATATTAATTTGTCCATTTTGTTCGAATCGTTCTTTGTATAAAAGTCGCCTTGACACGTGCTTGCAGTGAAAAAAAAAAAAAAAGAAAGTTGCCGATGCGTTAATAAAGGATTCCAATGCTTCAAATATACCGACTGGATCCGCGAATAAAGAATTTTTTAGCCGCCAATAAGTTACAGGAACTGTGTCGCAATTATTAACCTGCGAATAATGAAAGCGCGAATAAGAGAACCGTGAATAAGGAGCTTTTACTGTACTATAAAAGAGAACTTCTGAATTTTAGCGAATTTCGAATAAATGAAGCTATTGAGATTGTTCTCATGAAAATGTATGTCATACATAGGCCCACTTTCCAATAAAATATCTAAATAATTAAAAAAGTTGAACATTAATGTGGCGTTTAAAACGAATATAACTTTACAAAATATAGGCCTAATAAAAAACAATAAAACCAAAGTAAAAAAAGGAACAGTTATCAGGTATATATAAATTGAAGTGTGGCAATGTCTATATTTCTCGTATGAGAGCATATAACAGAAATTTAGATAATTCAAAGTATGCTAATCACCTACTCCAATACGATCATTGTTTTGATTAAAATTTTAAAATTGTACATGTTTGTAACAAAGGAAAGAAGTTGGATCTTTTAGAAGTTGTAGAGAAAAGTGGTAATAAGCTGTTAAATTCCTAACTAGATTTGAATGAATCGCCTCTTTTAAATTTATAAAAGAGATCGTTATAAAAATTGTTGCATAGTTGCAGTTGTTATGTACTATAATAACAAAATTCATTCATTTGTAATCATGTCTGAAGAAGGTGCAAAGTACCCAAACAGCTGCTACTAATTTATATTTAATAAATATGAAAATCACATAAAACTTTAAGTTTTATTTTTATTTAATTAAATAATTTATTTTTTATTTTTTTCATAGACCATCAGCGTCATATCTAGCAATCACGAAAATTGGCCATGATAAAAATACGTATCTGTTAACGCTCTAACTACCTATAGGCCTATGTTATCGACGATAAAATAGGTGATCATCAATGTGGATTTAGAAAAATTAGGTCAAAATAGATCAGATTTTTAGTAAGTTATAAGACATATTTTAGAAAAAAAAAGGGAATATAATGGCACTTTTCATCAATTGTATGTAGGCTTTAAAATAGCGTATGATACAATTAAGAGGGACAAGTTAGGCCTATATACAGTAGTAATCTGCTGGCGTTCGGAATTCCTAAAAAGTTAGATGCACTTATACGAATGTGTCTAAATGCCACAATGATCGGTACGTGTAGTCAAACAGTTTTCAGAAGGACAATAGGAAGATAGGAATCTCTGGAAAGCAGGAATTAGGGCCAACTGCTGTAAAGTGGAAAGCCTGTATTAAGTATAAGTGTGTAGGCCTATATGTATAATGTTCTTTCCAACAAGAATATGGAGGACTTCCTCGATGAATTATTAGCTCAAATGTCAGAATCCTTCCGAGACAACACGAACGTTATAAAAAAACATAATTATAGGCTAAGTCTTATTAAATAAGATGAATCTGATATTGATGAGTTTGGGGCTATTTGGGGCTTAAAGTTTCCTATAATTGTTTTACATGTAATAGTACAATCATTTGGTTCTAAAAAAAAGAGGTTACCTGGAAAGTTTTCCGGGAGTTTTGAAAATGGGCAATTTTATAGATTTCGATGTGCTCGTTCCGAATTTCAACTTTGCCACCTCGTATCTTGGAAAAATGGCGCCTAAAAGCAGTTTTTTAATAATATCTCCTTTCCGACTCAATTTACGACAAAAACATTTAGGCCTATATACAAAATTAAACTAGAGAACATTTCCTACAATTCATGTAATAACTTTTTTTTTCGTAAAAATCAATAGTTTCGGCATACGTGCGCCGCAAAAATATAGTTCAACACGCGCTTAGGCCAAAAAAAAACTAATTTCCACACTATCTTGAGGTAGAGTAAGCGGAGCGTTCTTTTATCGTGGTAACCCCAGTAGATCTAACCCACATGCAATTCACTATTCCAAAATTTAGCGCATTTTCCTTCGCTTCGCCGTTCTTGATGGAGTTCATTGTCTTTAGTACCGATCGAAACGTCACAGACCGAACTTTCTTCCACATCATCCTTGATGGGATTACGTATAAGATTCATCGCAATCCTCTTCCTTCTCGATTTCGTCATAAGTTTGCTCGAAAATAGTCTCCGTTTCATCCTCTTCATCGCTATCTTGTGATGGAACTTGCGAGTTACTACAGGTAGCCTCCACTACAATTCGTGCATATAACCGAGCACTTTAACCCAGCCTTTCTGCATCCACAGGCTTTCTGACATCTATTTTTGCATTCGCTGGCGGTTCGAATGTGGTGAAAGGAATTAGCCCGTTCTTGTTTCTTTTCCATTCTTATTGCTCTGCATTTTGTTTATTCCCATACCACTACTGAACCTGGTGATAGGTTGTCGTGCTGCTGCTTCTGTTGGTGGTAGCGACGCAATATTAAATTTACTTTTACGGTATATGCTGATGTTGTGAAGCATGCATATCTATAGCTGTTTAAAGACATACTTTTCTTACATTTCACATTACTGTAACTGTATAATTCAAGAAGGAAGCGTTCTCCAGGTTTAGCAATGATCTCTGGATCAGCATTAGGATTTTTAATACCAGGATAACCTTGTTTAAATTACATTTTTCCTTGATGAAATAATGCTGATGTTGTATCACAGCCACTGAAGGTATGCAGGAATAAAACATGATCTGCGGCTGTTTTATCTAGGATACTTTTTGTGTGAATAAATCACAAGTGGCAACATGTAATGAGAAGGGACAGCCCATTCCTACACATAACCCCAATAGTAACAGGGTTGTCAAATTAGCCATTTTTCCAATGACCGTCTAGAAGAACGGACCATTAAAATCCATAGTATTTGTCAGCTCCCTACCTGCCAGACAAAGAACATATCCTACAGAGGACAGGAAGTGGCAACATAGTAAGGAAGAGAAAGAGAAAAACAGCATGTTAGTTAACATATTTTCCGCCTATGCAGATTACTTGGTGGAGTAATATAGGCCTAATACTATTTAATACATCATGTTTTTGGAATTCAATGTTGAGCGAGAAAGTAGATACAAATTTTGTAGTGTCGTCTCATTTCAGTATTGAAATTAGTTTACGTGCTGTAGACCAGATCTAAGTCTATGACGGGTCACGTCATAATATAGATGGTTAAGGTAATAGGGCCTACGCTTTATAAGTCTACAATGGAATCCAACATTATACATATCTTCCGAACAAATTTGTGTTCAGGGTTTTAAAGGCTCTGGAAAAGCCATTAAACAATGAAACTCTTATCTGGAGAATAGAATAATAGTCACTTTTTCACAGGAACCGTTAGAACAGAATAGTCTATAGGCTATTATAACCCATAGCTAATTTAGAAGATAGGATAAAATGTAAGCTTAATAGATTCTTATTCTACTTGTTTCTATTCTTTCGAATCATTCCTGTTTTTAAGGAGGGAGAAAAGTTAAAATGTATTATCCTATCAATGTTAAACCCAACTAAATTTAGAGAATTGAACTGCATCTTCCGATATTTAAACAAGTTTATATTTAAGAACTCAATCAAAAACAAATTTCTTAACAAAATCATTATTCCCTGAAGGAAAAAAATCTGATACAAAACCATGGTGTATTTTCGTTAATTAACAACTTTAGCCCTGAATTGGGTTCCTATTGAATGAATGAATGAATGAATGAATGAAAGTAAATGCGCCCAAATGTGCAAAAGGATTGGTTATTTAGTCTAGTTTCTAGTGGTATAGTTCTTTGTTGGTAGTTTAGAAGGCATTGAAAGTGATTTTCCCACGATTCCATGGATACACTTCACTCGCGGTCATTGGTCTTGATTTCCTGAGAACTATGTAAGGATCTTTTCTTTCTTCTTCGGTTATTCGTTTTGCCTCCTCTTCAATGTAGTTGGCCTTTGTTTCTTTTATTAGCTTCTTGTATTCTTTATTATGCTTCACGTAACTAGTTAGGTCTTGATTTTTGTTTGTGGTTCTTGCTCGGTGCAGTGCTGTGATCGTTTCTTTCCGCTTGTCGTAGCAATCTATTGACAGATCTAAGCTGCATGTTAATGTTGTACCATAGTATTCCAAGACGATAGCGAGGGAATACTAAAACCAATCACACATTAGCCTATATTAAATGATAGGCCTACTAAGAAAGTATCATAAATGTAGATACACCTAAATATGTTATCTTATATAAAAATACATTAGGCCTATGCCTTGGGCCTATATAATGAAAATTGACAGTTAACACATTTGGAAATTATGAAAAAGTTGCAAAATTCAACAAAAATAAACCAACTCACTGGCACTATAGAACCCGCAGGTTCATGGCCACGCGGACATAGGCCTATTCAAATCCTGCATGGTCGTCTTCTTGGTGTAGGCCTATACTTTAAAGCTTGTTGTGATTATCTTAAATGCAGCTTCCTTGAATATGCATTCTCCATTTATTTTATTATTGTCCGATGTCTTCTACAATACAGACTTCCTCTAGGTGTAATAGTGTTTTTATATTCTCATTCCTCAAATTACATATTCTAGACACTCACACGAGGCTTTCAAAATGTTCGGTAATTATAAAAATCTAAGAAATATAAATTCAAAATGGGGGACGCCGTAGCTTAGTTACAAACTCCATGGCATGGCAGGCCTAGAAGACCCTTGGAATACCATTTGGCTGCTGGCCTCAAATCTACATGTGTTATTCACAGAGGTAGACAATTATCCTGCCAGTGTAGGGGTGACATGTGGTCAGCGTGTCAAGTCCCCTAGCCGTTGTAGCTCAACCTGAAGCCTCTACTTATTGTAGCTACCCAAATTCCTCACGATGATGAATGGGCACCAGTCCCATACTGGTCTAAATTCCATGAGAAAATGCCATCCCCATGGAGACTCGAACCAGAACAAGTCCTGTACCTCTGCGCCAAGACAGCTTGCCTTAACCACTCGGTTACGACGCGAGACCCATAGCATAGTTGGTTACTTACAAACTAGAAGATCCAGGGTTCGAGTTCAGATGGTATCAGGATTTTTAAACTCGTGTAAATATTCTGGAGGCACCATGACCCTGGAATCGACTTAGCCTCTAAAGTAAATGAGAATCAGATGTATTTTCTGGGGGTAAAGGCGGTCGTCCCTCAGGGCTGACAACCCGGCTGACATTTCGTGCCGATTGCCTAAAAGATGGATCTTTAACCTCCTACCCAAGGGTTTCCTAAGGCATGTAGCGGAATTACGTTACCGTATTACTCTAAATAAAAAATTATAGAGTTAACTGTTTCTATTTTGATAAAGTTAAAGAAATCGGTTGTGGTGAAACTTGGGCGAGGTGAATTGTCATTTTAGAATAGATGAAGCTTATTCAATACATACGGGTTGGTTTTATTCACTAAGCCAGTTTGCATTAGAAAGATCCGTCCATCACAGTAAGTTTAATGAAACTTATCCATATTCAAGAGCTCCTCTCATATTAAAATATTCTCGACGTTTATACGAGTAGGCCTACATCTGACAGAATTGAGCAGCAAATGTTACTGAATATTGGAGAAGATTCAAATTGCAAAACTTGACTTCTCATCCATTAATATAATGGAATAGCGTTTAATTTTTCAATTTAATTAATTCACCTAAATTAAGAATATATAAGTTTCTATAACCAGAAATAGATTCCATTTAATAAATTTTAATTTCTAATAATTCACTATATGAATTATTCAAGTCCATTAGTGTCACCTTCATAAATTTAAATGACTATAGATTGTTGCAATTCTAAAATTAGCACATAGGTATATTTCATTTCTCGCAATGCCTATTGTCAACATATAAAACCGATGGAGTTGATACGTAATTTGAGATACATATGCGAAAATTTCTAGATTCAGAATCTGGGATAGGCTAACGACTTTTTTTTTGTGTTTCCAAAACAGATACTGAATTATATTTTATTACCATGAACAACTTAATTATTAATCATTACTTTATGATTAGTTAAAAACTGATGAATATTAGAAGATAAATATCACTACTACAATTATAAACCATTGTCCATTGCAATGTAGCCCTACACCTAATTATCTTAAATGCAATAAGATGTTCAAGAGTCTCGAAATGAAATGCGATAAAAAATATTTCGCTAAATAACCTAGGCCTACAATAGATTGGGAATACTAAATTAGATGTAACATCATTCTACGTAACACCAATGCGTCTGATTTCGGTTTCTTATCAGATCATTTTTCTTCGAAGATTGCATATTTTAAAGGGGGAGGATTATAGACTTAGATCGAAATTCAATGAATTTACTTCAGCCTATGTTTTCTTTTCGTTTGCCCTGAGAAGTTAATAGGCTAATATCTGTCCATAAACAAATTTAAATAAAATTAATTATTGACTTCTATTAATAGGCCTACCTTCTCCAGTCCATATTCATCGTCTTTTTAACTTCATAATTTTATTTTGAGACGCTTATTATTATTATTATTATTATTATTATTATTATTATTATTATTATTATTATTATTATTATAAAACTATTGTTGTTATTATTGTTATGGCCTATGTGATTTGTTTTCTTCTTCATCCAACCAAGTCTTAGGCCTATAGGTTTGTTACGATCTCACTGATGAATTTTGTATGCAGCGTTTCCTTGGACGGCTCAGAGATCTCTTTCCTGTAGGACAATAACGAAGCATGGCCTTGGGAACTCTATCTGAACTCATTCGTCGCAAATGATTCATCCAGTTGTTCTGGTATCTATGTATGTGTTCAATGACCGGTTCTAAACGTAGTTCCTTCAAAGATACGGTACCTATCATCATTGCGTTTGTGATCCCATTTGGTATATCCTGCTGTATATCTCATGAATTTCATTTCACTAGAAGTTATCCTGCTCTCTTCTCCTTTCCTCAAAGTCCATGCCTCACTGCCGTAGCAAAGTGCGGGTCTTGCTAAGGTTTTGTATAACAGCTATTCTGGTATATCTCTGGACTAGCGAAGGTTTCATTAATGAATTTATTATTCCATTGTTTTATTGAAATTAATTATGATTTAATTGTACAAAACGAAATTATGATTGGTAGCGAAATTATTCATGATATTGAAAGTCAAACTCGGAATTTGCCCTGAAAACAGGAAAACCACGAAGAAAAACAAAAATTAGTCAAGTTCATCAGTCTCTAGGTTTAAAATCAGACCTCCCGAAAAATACGATGCTAAAAATCCATGCAGTCTGAGCCAATTCGTTCGTCAATTTTGCTCCTAATTACTATCAGTAGTATAAACGTATCGTCCTCGGTGTTCTAGGGGTTACGTTCCTTGATTCTGGTCGAGGGTAGCGGGTTTAAACCCGGCTGAGATCTTTGGACTTTTTTAGGTTGAAAACATGCAAAGGACAAATGCTCCGGGAAGGATTTTAAGCCGTGGGTCCCAAGTCTGAATTTTTTTCGGACACGTAAAAGAACCTAAAACCTAATAAAAATTTCTTAGCGACATTTAATTGGTCCTTCTCATCGAAGTAATGCCTTAGTTGCTCTGTAGGCCTAGGCATATATTTGTGGTGATGAGAGAGAGAGAGAGAGAGAGAGAGAGAGAGAGAGAGAGAGAGAGTTAAGATAAAATAATTGTTCTTTCTTATAACGATTCAAAAAATTACATCATTAATATTAATCTCATGTACAATTAAAGCTATATATTTGCATTCGCTGACATCTGTAGGGAAATAAGCATAACTAAATTAGATTGGTTAGGTAACTAGCGTAAATGTGTATCCTTTCCCCGCGTGGGCAAGACAGTACAGGCATATAGCCTAGGTTGTGAAAACTTTATTAATATGCCTATGGGTCAATTTTGTGAATATGTTTGCAAGACGGATATCCTCGAGAGCATATTATAATTAGGCCTATAATTATTTGATGACAAGGTATTTGTTTATTATAAAAATAACATTTTGAGTTACATAGTAGATTATATAATTTATAGGATGAAGTATCCTTGGATATCCTAGTAGGAGAGCAAAGTGGCACATCACAAATTATCACAAACCTACATTCAAAAACTGATGTCAGGAAATTCAGAAAAAAAAATCTTATTAAGATAAAATAGCGAGGATGTAAACTGTAAAATTTCTTATGAATTAATTCAGGTCCATATATTAACAAGCTTAATGATGATTGATGATGACGATGTTTCATGTATCTATTGCTGTGATCTGTTAAACCATGTAAAGTCTAGAAAAATATGGTTGCAATGCAAGCCTTGTTTCAAATAATGCCCAATTCTAAGGAAGTACAATTGCCCCAGCAACATCTATGAAGTAATCACAGATTTCCTGAAAGACCGGAGCGCAAACCTAACACTATCTAATTGCAAGAAGGCTGCGTACATCTCCAAAGGCTGCCCACAGGGATCGGTTTTCGGACCAATATTATGGAATCTCATAGCTGACGATCTGATTGAAAACTTATCACAGCTACAAGAACACCTAGAGGTAGTCCTATATGCAGATGATGTAATGATGCTGGTCAAGGGGTCACTCCATAACGATATACCAAATATTATTTCAAATGCTCTTTCCAGAATTGAAGGTTGGTGTAAAGAAAACAAATTGGAATTAGCAAAACAGAAATGTGGTATAATGCCAATGTTTTTGTCGCCAACTACAAAAATATCGAACACACCAAACAATACAAGAGAGCAATATACCTGTCGTCAAACAAATTAATTATTTGGGAGTGACTTTGGATAGCAACCTCACATGGAGTCAACATATTCAGAACCTACATCATAAAACACAGTCCACTTTGCAGAAACTAATTCGCTGCTCAAGATCATCCTGGGGGCTATCATTCAACCACCTAATTACAATATACAAATACTGCCTACTACCAACCATAACTTATGCCTGTAGCGTCTGGTACCAACAAATTCGCTACAAATCACAAATGGACAAACTAACTAGAATACAAAGACAAATCCTGATATTCATGACAAAATCATATCGTTCGGTCTCTACAGAGGCACTCACAGTCATAGCAAATGCTCTCCCAATAGAACTGGAACTCAGACTAAAAAATGACATCTGGGCACTAAATCATAACAAGAAGACTACAGCAATCTTACCCGAGTTATCGAAAGCAGAAAATCCAAAAAGTGAAGAGGGACTGAAAACCCTAGACATCAAAGTAGAACTCACAGGCTCTGGTGGAGATGGAGATTACACCCTCTACACTGATGGGTCAAAAACAGAAGGAAATGTCGGAGCAGGCCTAGTAGTCTATACAGGAAGAAAAGAAGTTTTCTCAAAATCAGCAAAACTCCACCCCGAATGCTCAGTATTTCAAGCCGAGCTGCTCGGAATTCAGATGGCACTAAAATGGATAAAAAATATACAAAAACCTAAAACTAAATACGCCATAAACGTGACTCACAAACGTTGACTCACAAGCAGCACTTAAAGCAATCAAAAAAAGCAAATCAGCCAATCCCATTGTAAGTCAAATCAGGGCAGATCTTCAATACATACAGAGTAACAATCAAGTAAACTTCTATTGGATCCGAGGCCACGCTGGACACTACGGAAACGAAAGGGCAGATTTCCTAGCAAAACTAGACTCAACGTTTCAAAGAACTCTAGTATATGACAGACTACCTATTTCATTTTGTAAACAAAAGCTCCTTCAATACTACACAGACATCTGGAACGCGCTGTACACATCATCACACAAAGGCCACCAAACAAAACTCTTCTTCCCAAACATCCATACCAGGCAAGAAACCGTCCTAAATCCAACTTTCGTACTTACACAATTCCTCACAAACCATGGAAAATTCCAACAATACCTACACAGAATTGGAAAAGCAGCCTCACCGATGTGCCCATGCTCAGAAGACGACCAAACAGCTATGCATCTTTTACTTCACTGCAAGCTACAAGAAAAGAACAGACCAGCGCACATCAAGAACCCAAATATAGTGCTAAGAAAAGTTATTAAAATGCCACAAACAATCAAATACATAAATGAAATATTCCAGACACTGAAATAATCCATATTAATTGTAATCCATTAATTGTTAAACCATATAAAGTGTAAACTAAATATCCTGCGATATACCCACAGGGTAAAACGCAGGTTGTAAAAACTTGTTCAAATTAAAAAAAAAAAATAATAATAATGCCCATACAGATTGCACAGGAGTTTCAAAACTAACCAAATATTATGCATTATGTTAACTTTGCCAATGAACCACTGTCATTGGCCCAGACACAGCTGGCCTGGGTTCGATCCTCGGTCGGCTCAAACTTCTTGGGTGAAGTTTTCCTGGGTTTTACCTCGCTTGTAAGACAAATTTCTTGAAAACATTAAGATAGAAATAATTCCTGAACATCTGGAGCCATCATAATACTATGATACCCATGTCATAGTCGCCTTGTTTAGTATAAATACATAATTCATTTGTGTTGTCTCTGATATCTTCCTGGAATTCATCTAATACTTATACGGAGGAGTTTTCCATGTCAATGTGTTAATACAGTAAAGTACGTAGACCTTATGTGACCCAAAGTTTTTAAAAAAATCCTCTTTCCATATAAGCCCGGGTGATTGCGCCCCGTAAAAGTTGTACAAAGGAGAGGTTAATCTAAGGAAATGAGCGAGAATAATTATCCCAATAATTAATAATAATCTTTAATGAAGTGGGAGAAAAATATTAACCATGATTAGAGTGATACTACGCACGTTATTATGCATTACAGGAACTCTTATAGTTCCAACTCCTCTAAAAAAAATTAAACTGATAATATACAAAACTGTGTTCTCCTGGTTTTATTATATGGATGCAAAACGTGGACTCTTGCCTCAGGGTAGAAAAAAGATGACCTGTATTTGAGAATAAAGTTCTTAAGAAAATGTTTGGAACGAAGGTAAACAGACAGGCGAATGTAGAAGACCAAATACCAGTGAGCTTTATTATAGAAAACCAGATATACAGTAATAAGGACAATTAAATCTCCTAGATTACGATGGTCAGGACACGTGGCACGAATGGGGAATTAAAGAGGGGCATGGGAGCTGCTTGTATGAAAACCAGAGCAAAAGTGCCTAGTTGGTAGACCAAGTATCAGGTGGGAGAATAATATTAACCACGATTTGAGGGAAGTAGATTATATAGGGAATTATTGGAAAACATTAGCTCAGGATACAGATGTATGGAGAGTTTATATCCGCGCGGACATATAGGCCTACCTACGGGTTCGATAGTGCCAGTGAGTTAGTTAGTTAGCTAGTTATGATTTGAGGGAGACGAATTAGGCCTATACAAGGGATGATTGAAAACATTAGTTCAGGATAGAGATGTATGGAGAGCTTATGATCGCACGGTCATGAACCTCCGGATTCAATAGTGCCAGTGATTTAGTTAAAAATATAGAATTATCCTTGCTTGCGTTTAATGTCTAGTAGCCCTTTATTTCCCAATATAGTTAATGCTGTTCTTTTCTAAGATATGTAAATTTTAATTTCTTAAATGTTGAAAATCAAACGCTTAAATGGAATGGCCATATACTAAGAATGTAAAATGAAAGATGACCAAAAATATATATCAATGGTCACCCCCTGGAAGAAATAAACGTGGCAGACCAAGATGGAAATGGAAAACCTACGTCAGAACTATAATGGATGACAGGAATTTGCTAGAAGGAGATTGGAATGATAAAAATAAATGGAAACAGAAGACGGCAAATCTATAAGTGGGGGAAAGCCGTAGAAGAAGAAAGAAGAATTTGTTTAATGAATACAGGCTATTATTTTTTCAAGGCCTAATGCTAGAATAACTTTTCATTTTAGTTGTTACGTAGTTTTGTCGAATCAGAGAAGAAATTTACAGCACGTGAAAAGAACCTCAACCCTGAAATGGATACCTCTGAGAAAATTTTTTCGGCCATTTTACATCCAGATTACAATTGTAAAGACAGTGAACTGTTAGGATTATTAAATAAATTAATAACTAACCAGATATCCTGGTAGTCAATCAAATTATAGGGCTATTTAAATAATCATATTTTCTTAAATTTAATTACTCATTTGTGGGTCATTATGAACGTCACTAAGCACTGTGTCATCCAAATAATATTGCCCTCGGACTTGCCCAGTTTCTAACGGTCTTCTTCTCGAATATTTTCCAATAAAAATTTGAAAACATTTCAGTTGTCACACAATCAGGCTATAAGATCTGCCTATCTTAATCTCCTAAACTTAATAACTCTTCTACTTATATAGGCCTAGTCATATATTTACTCATTTATATTTAACTAGCTAATACCCGGCATGCGCTGCTACACCTAAGTAAATGATGTGTTTTTGCATTAGTTGAATAAATAAAAGGAAAAATAAATATAAATTTATATCGTTATTATTTTTAGATACCCCGTGCTGATTACCTGGCGTTGCCCGAGAATCTATGCATCCCAATGTACTTGGCATAAATGAGCTGAAAGACGAAATTCGTTATTTTGAGTTATCCATAAAAGAATACCCGCCGTGCGCTGCTGTGCTTGCCCGGCAATCTACTTATCCTGATCTTCTTGGCATCAATGAAAGACAAAAATGGTTATTGTGAGTTATCCTTAAAAGATAAACATTTGCTGTCGCGGACTTTTCTGTAGATTTTTTGAGATATTCAATTCTGTGTACAATAATTTTGTGTATTTGTTATGGTTTAGGCAGCATAAGCCATTTAAGCCTTACAAAAAGCGACATTTTTTTCACGTTTTTTTCACTACAGAAGGTGATTTTTAAGGGTGAAGGGATTGAGCATTAAAACTCTCTTATAACCTATAACCTTTCCGGGAAAATCCTGAACATTTTGCAAAAAGCCCCATGACAATCGGATGAATGGTATGGCAGCACATGCTTGCCCGGGAATCTACTTATCCCGATCTCCTTGGCATCAATGAAAGACAAAAATGGCTATTGTGTGTTATCTGTAAAGATAAACATATGCTGTCGCTGACTTTTTTGTAAGAGTTTTTTGAGATATTCAATTCTGTGTACATTAATTTTGTGTATTTGTTACGGTTTAGGCAGCGTAAGCCATTTAAGGGTAAAAAAAGGGACTTTTTCACATTTTTCACCACAAAGGGTGTTTTTAAGGGTGTAGGAGTTGAGTATCTAAACTCTCTCATAGCCTATGTTCATCCCGGGAATCTCCTGAACATTTTGCAAAAAAACTCCATCACAATCGGATCAATGGTATGGCCGCGCATAAAGTACGAACAAACAAACAAACATTCATTTTTATATATAGGCCTATAGTTAGATTTTAGTGGTTATTTTTCATCTTATTAGATAACTAAACTTGAACTAGCTATGATTTATATACTACATTGAACACCGGTAGCTAGTCTGCCAGTTCGCCACACAGCCAATAAAAGGGTAGACCTCCCACTTAAAGGCCCACCCGCACTCAAATAGCACCTACTCGTGAATGTTTCTCGAGTTCCGGGTTTGCGTCCCTACGCTTCTATTTTATAATAATAAGCTTTGTATGGACAGCATGCGGCCCTATTCGAAAAGCTTACAACTTTGATCAGATCTATGTGGGAACATGTTTGCTATTTTGAGTTCAACCTTTAGACAGAAAATTCCATAGAAACGTACGACTCCTAGTACAGTGTTTCACAACCTCCATGAAATTCCTGATGCGGTAAGTTCTATTCCTATTAGTTAGTTATTACAGAAGGATCCGGGCCTAGTAGATTTACTTTCAAATATACCAGTAAATTCTAAATTGACACATTAAACTGATACAGTAAAATTAATTATAGGGGCCTACAAGTTACTCCATGTCCACCGCTGTGGTCTCGAGGTAGCGTGCTGTCTTGTCACGCAGCGGGCCCGGGTTTGATACCCGGTCGGGACAGTTTTTCTGAGTGAAGTTTTTATCGGGGTTTTTCCTCATCTGTGAAACAAATGTCAGAAAAACTTTAAGGACCAAACGGTCCCCGAAATCATATGACCATCATCCTCATCATTATCATCATCATCATCATCATCATCCTTCACCGGTGTGGAAAGCAACGGGAAGCTACCACACCTACAATTCCCTAGTAAAGCTGCAAGCATAGCATGAAAATGCTATGATTGCAGTGACGGATCTGCCCTCGGGCAGAATTACTATGGATAGATGGATGGAAGTTACTCCATGGCACGACAGATCTAAAATGCTCTTGGTCTACCAGCCGGTGGCTGCCCTCGCATCAACATGTGTTAATTACAGAGTATAGGGATGATAGCCTATGTGGCAAGAATGTCAAGTCCCCAACCGTTATACCTGGATCTCTCAACCACAATTATTAATTATTCGCCATTAATTATGACATAGGCTAATACTAATGAGTCAGTTAATTTATTTAGCAAATTTAAATTTACATTTAAGCCTAAATTAGTTATCAGTTATCTATAATGATAGGCTATAATTTATTTTCTTTCATTCATAGTGTTCTGCCCAAGAGCAGGATTTTCACTGCAAACTCAGCATTCTCCACTCTTTCCTTAACTCAGCTTTCCTTTTTGTATCCGCATAAAACAATTTATTTTAATATTGTCTATCATCTGATGTCTCTTTCTGCCTCTAACTTTCTTTCGAGTTGATCATTCCTTCTAGGACATCCGTCAGCAGGTAGTTTCTTCTTAGCCAGTGGCCAATCCAATTTCTTATCTATGAAATTAAAACATAAGGTCTTCTCTTAATTTCACCAAGGGAAAGTTACGTAATAACCTGCAATTGGACTACGTTATGTATCTACCGGCTAAGCGTCATTTTTTAAAAAAATGTGATTTTGATGTCGTCTGTTGCACTGGCTCATGAAGTAAGTGTAGGCCTACGCATAGTTTTAGCGCCAAATCTTTATTATAGCCTTATTATTAAAGAAAAATGTAAACGTCATCATTTCTATCAGAAATTCCATGTTTTGTAACAAACGACTATGAAACCAGATTTTTATAAATTCCAATCTAAATTTTGCATCATGCAGCTAAGCGCCAAATGTTCCCACTCTTAGATTATTGATGCATAACTATCAAACAAGGACACTAACTTGCAGTATCCAGTATTGTTAGTTTGGCGCAACAATAAATAGTGAAAATTGTCTTAAACTTTAAACATATTTTTCTGGAAACTTACATAATGGCGTATATTCGATTGATGCGTAACCCCGTCCAATTTTGAATAACCTGTAAGTTAGACCCAACTAAATGAATCACACCAGATACATAGTCCCTACAAGACTTAATAATGTAAGTTTGAGTAAGAGTTCTAGAATTAGGCTAACTCAATGCCTCGGATGCAACGGGTTCGGATTCGATCCCTTCTCGAGAAAAAATTCCTAGGTGAGGTTTTCCGGAGTTTTTCTCACCTGTAATTTAAATGTCAGGAAACTGCCCAAATAGTTACCGAACACTTTCTGACCATCCTAATCACTTTTACTTTGAAGGAAAATTACAGTGGACTTATATAAGCACATAGGGGCTTAAGTTTTGTATCTTATTTTACTGGTTTAGTGTAAAGTAAAGTCTATGTCCTTAACTTCGCTAATTTAAATAACACGTTTTATATTTTATTATTATTATTATTATTATTATTATTATTATTATTATTATTATTATTATTATTATTATTATTTATTATTATTATTATTATATTATTATTATTATTATTATTATTATTATTATTATTATTATTTAAGAAAATGAAAATAATTTGCAGTACTCTTTACATCAATTAAATCAGTTATGCCAAGAATATAAATTTAAAATATCAAAGGAAAAAACGAAAATTATGGCATTTTGGGGAAGTGAATATATAAGATCAAAAATCGTAATAGACAACAAACCTCTGGTACAAGTAACAAAATTTAATTATTTGGGTTGTAATTTTACTATAAACACAAAAACTGAAACAGACGTAAATGTGAAGGTGTCAAGATTTCAAATGGTATGTGGAACTATAGGCCTACATAAAACATTAAAGAACAAAACAAGAAGAGATACTAGATTGAACTTTTATAAAACATTGGCAGTTCCTGTCTTACTTTATGGGAGCGAAACTTGGGTAATGACCAAAAAATTACAAAATAGAATACAACGTGTAGAAATGAACTTCCTTTGAAGAACAAAAGGCTGCACTAGAATAGATCGGTTAAAGAATGAAGATATAAGAACAGAGTTAAATATATATCCATTAAATGATAAAATCAAAGGATATAGAGAAAATGGTTTAGACATATAGAAAGAATGAACGTAACAAGATTACCAAAAGCAGCATTTAACTACAAGCCAAGAGGTTCAAGGAAAGGAGGAAGGCCAGTGAAAAGATGGACAGAACAACTGTGAGGCGGAATAGGCATTTTGCCTAGCCCGTGAAGTGAAGAAGGAGATTATTATTATTATTATTATTATTATTATTATTATTATTATTATTATTATTATTATTATTATTAACTAATTAACTCACTAGAACCATGGAACGCGGAAGTCCATGACTGCGCACTATTAACATGTAGACCTAGGTCATATCTGCGCAGATATAAACTATCCATACATTCCTATCCTAAGACAATATTTTCCAATAGGCCCTAATTTCATGCTTACTTCATCTCCTTCAAACCATGGTTAATGTCGTACTCTCACATCATTCTTGATCTACCTACTGGATGTGCCCTCTTATATTCCTGTAAGAGTTACTATCCCTACCTCTTTTCTCATTCCACATTCCTGCCACTATTACTATTGTTGTTTTTGTTGTTCTTATTTTTAGTAGTAATATTTATTATTATTACGTATTATTATTATTATTATTATTATTAGCCTATTATTACTTGCTTGCTTGCTTACTTACTTAGGCTACTTACTTACTTACTCACTTACTGGCACATCGAACCCGTAGGTTCATGGCCGCGCGGACATAAGCTCTCCATACATCCTTATCCTGAGCTAATGATTTCCAGTCATTCCCTGTATATCTACTTCCCTAAAATCATAGTTAATGTTATTCCCCCACTTCATTCTTGGTCTTCCAACTGGACATTTTCCCTCTGGTTTTCCTATAAGAAGCTTCCATGCACGTCTTTTATTACCCATATGTGCCACGTATCCTGCCCATTGCAGTCTACGAGACTTAACTGTTCTTAATATATCTGGTTTCTTATAAAGACCATGTAGTTCATTGTTATTTAGTCGTCTCCATTCGCCTATCTGTTCATCGCTCTTGGTATTATTATTATTATTATTAGGGGCCTATTAACTTATTATTATTATTATTATTGTTATTATTATTATTATTATTTATTATTATTATTATTATTATTTAAGGTTAAAATGGATTTATTAACCAGCTGCAAGGTAGCTTCCTACAAACGCTCTCTGAAATAGCTTTTTTTTATCTTGATTCTTCCACCCTTTTGCTCCTATGGGTCTCTTTATAGACATTCCACAGTTTTACAGCTCATAGAGTCTCGCAGAGGGTTGAAGTGTATTTGTAGAAAGAATTTCTTATGGTTGTGTGGTATTCAGTCATCAAACAAATCCTTTCTTATACGATACTTCTGTTATGACAAACATGCTATGTTCAAACCGCCAATTCTTCCATTCAAACGTGAAACACATAGTTCCATCTAAAATTTAATTAACCGAGAAAAGACAGAAATATGCAGTTTTAATATCTATCGCAAAGTACTTTCTATCTTTTTTTATAAATAAAGAGTAGAAGGTCGTAACGTGATACCCTGTTTTTCTTTACATTAGTGTGTCACTCTGAAATAAAATATAATGTCATGAACCTTAGCTTAAAGGTTCAGTTTTGTAACATTTATTTGGACTGGTTAAAGTTACAGTATTGTGCCTAAGCCATTTTTGTCAGCAGTAAAATTGCAACCAACATAATGCATTCTACGAGTGCAAATCTAGTTTCTATGATATATTAAATTTGGATCCAGACAACACCCCTAGATGATAAAATTGTAACTTATTTTTAATATTACATCATAATAGAAAGCAAACCTGTAGATCAAGTAACAAATTTTAATTATTTGGGTTGTAATTTTACTATAAACACGAAAACTGAAAGGGACATAAATATTAAACTATCGAAATTTCAAATGATGTGTGGAACTATACATAAAACATTAAAGAACAAAACAAGAAGAGGTACTAGATTGAAGTTTTATAAAACATTGGCAATTCTTGCATTACTTTATGGGAGTGAAACTTGGGTAATGGCCAAAAAATTACAAAGAATACAAAGCGTAGAAATTAACTTCCTTAGAAGAACAAAAGGCTGCACAAGATTGGATCAGATAAAGTATGAAGATATAAGAACAGAGTTAAATATATATTCACTGTAAGATAAAATCAAAGAATACAGAGATAAATGGTTTAGACATGCAGAAAGAATGAATTTAACAAGGTTACCAAAAGCAGCATATAGCCTAACTACAAGCCAAGAGATTCTAGGAATGTAGGGAGGCCTGTGAAAAGACGGACAGAACAACTGTGAGGCGGAACAAGCAATTTGTCTAGCCCGTAAAGTGAAGAAGAAGAAGATTTTTTACGAGTCTGCTTTACAACGTTAACCAGTCAATTTATTTATTTATTTATTTATTTATTTATTTATTTATTTATTTATTTATTTATTGTCTAATGCCACCAGGTTGTCTTTTATGACATTTCTGGCTTTCTCCCCTGCCATTGGCAAAATTATAATCCATTTCTTAGGTTGGGGCACCTGGAAGGCGGAGTTACGTTACCCCGATGATATGTTGGGTGATAAATGATAATGAAGCGCCAGAAGAGTTCATAACCTAAATTTAACCTAAATTCCAGACCATGGGCAACCACAGGAATAATTCCCTTTAAGGAAAAAATTCTGTGGTTTGACCGGGAATCGAACCCGGGACCTCATGAACAGTAGTCAGGAACGCTGACACTAGCCCATGAGGCTGGTTCCAGTCAATTTATTATGAAATAAACAATTAATGCCAGACCCATGTTTCACTTCTTTTTTTCATCGAATAACTAATAGCCTATATGTGTGTGATCTATTGCCAACACCGCTCTTTTCTTTCTTCGGGTTCCACGTGGGGGGATATATAGCGTTAATATGGTCTATTCACGAAACATTTCGCCAGACTATTTTACATAGATGATGTATTTTTGATTTCTACAGTGAGGAGTATAGATGAGTTGTAGGCCTATTTGTGTAGTGTAAATTGTGTTGTACGAAAGTTGATGATGAAGAAAGGAAGAAGGTAAAACCTAGTGCCGGCATGTAAGCCTATCATTCCACTGTCGAAAAATATCAAGGGGGCGGATAGGCTTAACGTCCCCATTCCATAGACGAATAGCTAATAGCAGCATATGCCTTCTCAACAAATGTACTGAGGAGAGATTTGCAATTGAATGCAGGATTCTGGTGCACAATCTAGTGATTAAAACTTGTACATCACCACTCCTTCCGCGAGATTGAATTTTTTAAATCAATTTTATTTAATTAATTTCATAATTAAAATGTCAATATATAAAACTATTATTCTACCAGTTATAATATGAATACAAAACATAGACTCTTACTTTAAGGGAGGAAAGGAGATTACGAGTATTGAGAATAAATTTCTTAGGAAATTTTTGGACCAAAGAGAGGTGAACAGACAGGTGAATGAAGAAGACAGTGAACTATGCGGTCTTTATAGGAAACCAGATATAATAAGAACAGTTAAATCTCGTAGACTCCGATAGGCAAGATATGTGGCACGAATAGGGAATGAAAGACGTGCAAAGAAGCTTCATGTAGGAACACCAGAGAGAATACGCCTAGTTGGTAGACCAAGAATGAAGTGGGGAATATAACATTAACTATGATTTGAGGGAAGTAGATTATACATGGAATGATTGGAAAACATTAGCTAAGGATAGGGATGTAGGCCTATTGAGATTTTATGTCCGCGAGGCCATGAACTTACGGGTTCGATAGAGCCAGTGAGTTAGTTAGTTACTTAGATAGTTATTAAAATGTTCAATCCCGCAGGGTATCGAACTTAGGGCCCGCTTGTTGAAGAAGTAGACATGCTACTGCCGAGCCAACACATTTGTCTTTTTTATAAGCTTGCTCATAATTATAGCTACCTACCAAATCTCTCCTTTAACTTGAAATTATAAGTTATCTATTATTTTGCTCCTGTATTTAGATTATTCTTATCTCACCACTATACAAAATGAAGTTCATAAACTCGTAATGAACATTAACCCATTCGCTTCAGATTTAAATGCTCAATGCATTTCTCCAGAAACCGGATTAATGTTACCGTAAATTATATTGTCTACTTTCAGACATTCCAAACAAACAAAAGATAACGGTACTTGAGATCACAATATGGGTGAAGGCCAAAACGCATTCCTCTACGATTCATAAGTGTTTTTAAAAATTACCCTGTCAAGGGTTGTACAAAATGTTGCAAAATATATAGGCCTATAACAGCAGAGTTAAGCGAGGGTATCTCGTCTTCTCAGTTGAAAGCCATTTAACTGCCGGCGAGTCTACCTCGTCTTTTGAGGCCAATCGGTTAAATATCCTTAGTATGAGGAAATGATTGATCCAATACAAACTTGATTGCACAGAAGAAACTGGTTACATCCATTTCACAAGAGATAAATTCTCAAATTGGTAAATCGAATGAAGAACTTGATGCATTATGAATAAACGTTGAGCTAGTTATGTAAAAAGTTAAAATAGGCCTATTTAAAATTTTACATGAAAATCGGTCGTCTCAACATATTAAAATTAATTAAAATAGTTAATTAAAAACGCATGATAGGCCTATTGTATGCAAGTTATTTGAATTAAATTTAGGCCTATAATAAATACGAAATAATAAGTAACGAAATAATAATTCCTAACTCATTGGCACTATGATACCAGGAGGTAAATGGTCGCGCGGACATAAGCTCTTCATGCGTCCCTATACCGAGCTAATGTTTCCCACTCTACCTTTATAATTCACCTCCCACCTCAAATAGTGCTTAATTTTATTATCCCCCTTCATCCTTGAACTATCTACAGGGAGTTTTCCCTCTGGTTTTCAATACTCTTCTTCCATTCCCACTCACACCACATGTCCTGTTCGTCGCAGTCTACGACGCTTAAAAGTTCTTACATCGGTTTCCCCCTTAAATATCATTTAGTTCATTATTAGGTAGTCTTATCCATTTACGTGTCTTTTCATCTCTCTGTATTTCAAAACTTTCCCTAAGAACATTATTCTCAAATACTCGTAATCTTTATGTAACTTATTGTTCTTTGTAATAAAAAAAAAGAGTCCCTTGCCATAACCAAGTGGTTTAAAGTTCGATGCCTTGGCGCAGAGCTATGGTAGCTACATGTTCGTGTACCCAAGGGAGAAAAAATATTCTCATGGAATTTCGGCCAGTATGGAACTGGTGCCCACCTAAGGTCGTGAAGAATCTGGGTAGCTAAAATTAGTATCGGAACCAGATTGAGAAAACTAGCTCTAAGGGCTGGGGAACCCGTCATGCTGACCAAATGTCACTCATCTTGATGATCGTTCTCGTCTATGATTAACATTGTGGATCTGAGGCCAACTTCTGGCTGTCAGGCCAAGGGCTTTTGAGACCTGATGTTCATTGTAGTTAACTTAATTTTAAAAATCCATAATATTTTCTCTTGATTTTTAAAGCCATCGAAAACCCCAACCAGCATACTCGAGGTTGAATCAAGCGCTACTAATAAATAAATAGGCAACATTCGTAAAATTTATGAATGTATTGATCGCCTTGTAAGAAAGCAACAAGTAGACTATATCACATTTGAAATTCAGAACTGGTAGAGCCTTGTGACAAACGCCAGTCATGTAACATCATTAGACCCCGGATTCCAGAATTGTGTCAATTTTTTCATTAGCTATAGGCATATAAGTACAAGTTTCGTTATAGACCTCTTTATAGCCTACCACCTGGAAGAGATTAACTAGGCCTACGCAAAAAATGTCCATTTTACCCATTAGTAGGCCTACATATTTTGATCCTAAAAGTGTCTTTTAGAGTTACATTTAGGTAATATGTTCAGCATTAAAAATTAAGATAGGCTATAGGCCTACATAGATCTAATTTTTTTTGTTTTACTTCCAAGCGAAAAAAAAATCAGTTTATAATTATTTTTTAATTTAAGAAATTGTATTGTTTAAATAAAAACATATCTCAGATATATTAACCCTGGTAGAATTACCACTTGATAATTGATCATATTAAAAGTTATAAACTTATGTTAATATATTTTTTGCGCGATAGTGCGGTTTGTCGACTCCTTATATTTATGACATTCTAGCAGATCATCAATGTGGATTTAGAAGAAACAGGTCTACAACAGATCAGATTTTTACTTTAAGACAGATTTTAGAAAATAAATGTGAATATAATGACACTGTACATAAGCTACTGTAGGCCTAGCTATACATAGACTTCAAAAAGGCATACGACTGAATTAAGAGGGAGAAGTTATAGACCCTATAGTATCCTACTGGAGTTCGGAATTCCTAAAAAGTTAGCTAGACTTAAACGGAATGTGTCTAAATGGCACAAAGAGTAGGGTGCGTGTTGGCAAACAGTTTCGGATACTTTTGAAATCCACAATGGGATGAAGGAAGGAGATGCATTATCTCCTCTACTATTTAATTTTGTAGGCCTATTAGAGCATGCCATCAAATCTTTACAGGATGAAGAAGGCCTACAACTCAATGGTATTAATAAGCTGTTAGTTTATGCTGATGATGTAGTACTATTGGACGATAGCGAGGAGATACTAAAATCCAACACGCGCACACTATTGAGTAACACTAAGAAATTGAGACTGGAAGTAAATATCAATAAAAGTAAATATATGGTCACACATAGAAATACATTATATAGCTTAATGGAAATGGACAGCTAATGATAAATGAGGGAAATTTTTAGGAAGTGGCTGAATTCAAATACCTAGGAACAATAATCACAAATAGGAATGAGATATAGACCTACAACGTACGATTGTGAAGTGTTTTACAGAATTCGGAAATTAAAAACCTTGCTATCGCTCGGATTTTAAACATTTTCCTCGCATCGTAATATACTGCAGTATTAATTGCTACTGGCGTTTAAAGCTTTTCTGAACAAAAAAAAAAAAAAAAAAAAACACTAAAAGATGAATATATCTGGTCCGGAGGAACATTTGAGACCAATAAATAGATACAGCCTACTGTATTTAATTAACATCCTTTCTTTACTTTATGAATTTCATATTGATTTTCATAATGATAGTGATATTAGGCCTATTTGATAGGCCTATCACATGTTTTAAACGTATAAAATAGTAGACTATTTTAGAACCTCTTTCCGTTTTATGAAGCCTATTTAGGATCTTAAATATAGTCAAATATCTTAAATTTAAATATCACATGACCCGAACCATAGCCGAGATTTTTTAAGGTATGATGCTTTAGTGTAGAGCTACGGGACTTGAGCTGATTCGAGAACCCATGGAGGAAGACATTATCTCCTGGAATTTCGGCCAGTATGGACCAGTCTCCACCCAGCATCGTGAAAAATTTGGGTAGTTACCATATATAGCGGCTCCATGTTGATAAAATCAGCTATAGCCCTAACGGCTGGTGACTCGACACTATGATCACATGCCATCCCTTTACTGGCTAGATGTTCATCCATCTTTGTAAATGACAAGTGTAGGCCTATGTGAGCCCAGCAGCCTGCTGATAGGCTAAGAATATTTTAGGCCTATTACTCTATGGAGCTATTTATCACATAGAAATATTTCCATTTTTACTTTATCACCACATATGAAGGACACAGGTAACTCACTTTTTCCTTGAACTTGTACATCTATACTTCCTTCCTGTAGGCCTAGGCCTATGCCAAACTTTGGAGACAAATAAACCCCAAGACTAAACTATATTTATTACTCTTTCACACTTCTAAATATTAATGCTTTTCATGGAAAATCTAATGACACCTCAAACTCCATTTCGACAATAAATTTCCGATCCGATTGAGGGTCTTTCCACTTTTCAGCGGTTGCCCTTTTACCAGCCGGCTGCTGGCCCTTCACATCCACATGTGTCAATCACAGAGGTAGATGATCAACAGCCAGTGTAGGGGTGACATGTGGTTAGCATGTCGGTCCCCCAGCCGTTATAGCTGGTTCCTCAACCTGGAGCCGCTACTTATTGTAGCTACCCAATTGCCTCACGATGCTGGGTGGGCACCGGTCCCATACTGGCCGAAATACCATGAGAAAATTTCTTCCCCCATGGAGACTCGAACCAGCGCAAGTCCCGTAGCTCTGCGCCAAGGCTTCCTACCTTAACCGCTCGGCTACGGCGCGGGACCGACAATAAATTTAATATATATATATATATATATATAGGTCTATGTTGATTTCCATGTAGGTTTTAATAGTGCCAGTGAGTTAGTTAATTTATTGGTTTCAAAATAGTAAACAACCGTAGAATGCGTTCAAAAAGTTTGACTTAACAGACCGATTGTGTTGATTATTTGCGGATTGACAAAAATTTTGACAGAATTCAATTAATTTTATAATCTTAGGTCCCTGAAAAGAGGAAGAAATTTGTAAAAACAAAAATGTTAAATTCGTTTAGAAAATCTTGAAATGGTTCGACCAATCTAATGTAGGCCTATAGGATGACATAAGAAAAATATTATTTTTCTTATCATGTCATATTAAGCTTGCATTGCACAATTTCAAAAAAATAATTATAATAGGTATACATAGGCCTATATATAGGCCCTATATATATATGATATATTAGGCCTATATCTTAAAATTATCTACCATATTTCTTTTAGTCTACACAAGATATCAGACTTTAAATAAATAGGAAGCTTATCAATAATTCCTCAAACCTGTAGGTTACTTGGCTATTAGTCTAATTTTCAAGATAACATGGAATTTTAAATGAGTATTGCCGACCTCTCAAATAGCTTCTTGTGTTTGGACTATTGTATCAGGATTTATTTGCCGCAAAAGCCTGGCACACTCCGTGCACAGTGTGATATGCATTCACCCATCCATAGTAATTCTGCCCGAGAGCAGATCTTTCACTGCAATCATAGAATTTTCATGCTATGCTTTGCAGCTTTACTAGGCAATTATAGATGTGGTAGCTTCTCGTTGCTTTCCACATCGTGAAGGACGGTGATGATAATGATAAGAATGATGATGATGGCCGGATGATTTTCGGGGAACGTTGGCCCTAAGCTTCCTGACATTAGTCTTACAGGTGAGGAAAAACCCCGAAAAAAACCTGGCCCAGGAGCATGTCCCGACCGGAAATTAAACCCAGGCCCGCTGCGTGACAAGGCAGCACGCTACCCCGCGACCACAGAGGTGGACCAGTCTGATATTATTATGCATTTATTTATTTTGTTATTAAAATGACCTAAAAACAGACTGGAACTTGTAAATACACCCTGTGAGTTAAGTAGGCCTATTCACATGATGTCAAACCCTCATGTTTGGTAGACTACGTTTCTCACTTGTTGATACTAAACAGTGTTTACTGCTTAAAAACATCAGTTTAATTAGACTGAATATATTGTATCTTAAAACCTGAAGCATTATTATGAAATACATACAATACTAGAAAGCACTTAATCTAGACCTATCTGTGTAACTAACTAATTAGATGGCACCATCGAATCCGGAAGTTCATGGCCGCATGGACATAGGCTACGTTCTCCATAATCCTATTTTGAGTTTAATATTTACCAAATAATTTCTTGTATAAATTCAGCTCCCTCAAGTCATGGTTAATTTTATCCCCTCTCTCATTCTTGGTCTACCTATTGGGCGCTTAGCCTCTGGTTGTATTACTAAAAGTTTTAATTCCCCTTTTTCGTTCCTCTTAAGTGGCACAGGTCTTATCCATTGCAGTGTACTTAACTTTTCTTATTACCTCTGGATTCCTATAAAGATTATGTAGCTCACTTTCATTCCCATTAAGATTAGAATAGCTCACACTTTTCATGTCTCTTCGTCTTTCTGTGGTCAAAATAGGCTATTTCCTAAAACTTTATTGTCAAGTTGACCTTTAGAATTTCCTTATTGCATCTTATAGGTGAGAAAAAAACCCGAAAACAACTCGCTCAGGAAAACTTGTCCCTACCGGGATCGAACCCATTATTCCAGTTCATGTCAACCCGAGTGATATTTTTTATTTGCATAGCCTATAGGCCTACTATCTTACAATCAATTCCTAATAAATTAGGAGGAGCTATTTCACTGCAATATACATTGAAATTTTATGCCTATCTTCCTTCATTTCCAATTTTCGACGAATTCAATTTTATCATCAGTAATCTAACAAGAGGTCGTATTTTTCTGAAAAAAAATCACAAGCGACAAAGTCGCGAGTGATTATGTCTAATGAAAAACTGAACCTCGCGTTGGATTTGGAGTGACTATTTAGCGAATAATACATCAGAAGCAAAAAAATAATTATGTTTAATATTTTACCAAATGTGAGGTTATCTTACGTCCGGGCGATTTCTAAGCCGGCTGTATAGATATAAATAGCATATCTTTACTGTCAAATCTCTTTGGGCTTGGGAAAAATCAATATCAGATATGATTATATGAGAAACAACTATTAACAATATTGCAGATTCATTATACAACATTCAATAACTTTTTAGAGCAAGGGAACTAATATTTTTTTTATAATTTTTTTGAAGTTTTCTTTTGGCATTTCTTACTGTACCATATCGATCGTACATTGTTGAATCAATATCCTTGTCAAAGAAGTTAATTTGCGGAGATACCTCTCATTACGAACAGTAAGAGACAATTTTATCGATCTATGAGATAGATAGTCCTATTAATCAGATAGTATTCTGGCTGTTTTATTTGCGACGAAGTTACCCCAAAACCACAGCATGGACTGGCAGTGTAAAATATGCATTAGGCTATAAACTTTCTTTGTCAAAACAAAAACAGTAATTTAGCATTAGTCGTTGACTTGAAAATATTTAATATATGAAGATATATTGCAGATCCCTTGATTGTTTAAGTGATGTCTATTCAGATATGTATTAAGTTTACTTTCGATAAAAAAAATCAGTGAACACTGGTATACAAACCGCTACTGTTCTGCTTTCGAGTGTGTTGTGACTAAAACAAATAGGACAACGACGAGGTAACCAAACTTAAATTTTCTACCCTATGAACTAAATTACCGAACTAAGTCACTGGCTCTATCGAATCCGTAGGTTCACGGCCGCGCGGCCTTTAAGATCTCCATACACCCATATCTTGAGCTAATATTTTCCAACTAACTCCTGTACAATCCACTTCCCTCAAATCATAGTTAACGATAATATTCCCACCTCATTTTTGGTCTACAACTGAACGTTTTCCCCATAGTTTCCTACAAGAAGCTTCCATGCGCCTCTTTCATTGTCCATTCATGCCTCATGTCCTGCCAATCGCAGTCTATATGAATTAACTGTTATTATATCTGGTTCCTATAAAGATGAGGTAGCTTACTGTTATGAGCCCTAATTTAAAATTCTTGTGAGTTGAAAGAAGTGAAAATAGGCACGTAATTACAAGAGTACTTTGGACATATTTTAAACTCTCATTCCCTGCCTTCTTACCCCATCCAGTTAGCTAACGAGTGGTTAAGGTAAGATGCCTTGGCGCAGAGATACAGGACTTGCGTTGGTTCGAGTCACAATGGAGGAAAACATTTTCTCATGAAATTTCGGCCAGTATGAAACCTATTAAATAGAAAAATCTGGCAAAAGTAAAGTAAATAATTCAAGCAAGAATAAAACTTTCCACCCAATCGTGAGGCATTTGTTGATTAATACCATTAAGTAGCAGCTCCAACTTGAGAAAATCAGCTATAACGGCTTGGGGACCCGATATTATGATCATATGTCACCCCCACACTGGTTGGATGATCGTCTAACTCTAATATTAACACATGTGGACGTGAGGCCAGCAGCTCAAACTTGAAAAAATCAGCTGTAACGGCTTGGGGACCAGATATGATGATCATATGGCACCCCCATACTGGTTGGATGATCGTCTAACTCTAATATTAACACATGTGGATGTGAGGCCAGCAGCTCCAACTTGAGAAAATCAGCTATAACGGCTGGGGGACCCGATATGATGATCATATGTCACCCCACACTGGTTGGATGATAGTCTAACTCTAATATTAACACATGTGGAAGTGAGGCCAGCAGCTCCAACTTGAGAAAATCAGCTATAACGGCTTGGGGACCCGATATGATGATCATATGTCACCCCCCCACACTGGTTGGATGATCGTCTAACTCTAATATTAACACATGTGGATGTGAGGCCAGCAGCCGGATTGTAGACCAAGGCCCTTCTAGGCCTGTCGCGTCATGGAGTTTAGTTTAGTCAGATGGCTCGGTGTAATATAAAAATGATTTGTTAATATAAATTGTTAAATGAACAAACACACAGACATGTTTATTTTTAAGAGGACTGTGGCTGCGGGAGTATTTTATAAAATTAAGTGGGTTCCATTTCTCACGCGTATTGTGTATACTAGGGGTCGATTCTGTTTTAATTCAAACTAAAATTAAACCGGGTTTTGATAAATCGGCGTTGATTAAACTATGGTCAGTATCCGTGCTCGTTTATTATTCCATTGTAGCAGCAGCAGCGCTGACTCAATTAGCGACCGCCTGCTCAACTAAAAGCAGATGTGCACCAGAATTAACTGGAGGTTGGCCAGCATCATCAGCTGTTACCACTGAATCATTCACCTGCACCACCTGCTCCTTTTTTATCGACTTTTTTTTTCACGCCTTTCAACTCTCCAGAATTTTACTATCATTTTAGTTTGTCTAATTGCTGCCAACATGCTCGCTCTAATGAGTAACACTAAGAAATTCGGACTTGAAGTAAACATCAATAAAACCAAATAGGCTATGTGTTCACACACATAAATACATTATACAGTGGAAATGGGCAGTTAATGACAAATGAGAGAAATTTTGAAAAAGTGGCTGAATTCAAATAGGCCCTACCTACCTAGGAACAATAATTACTAATATGAATGTAAAAATATATAAAACTGTTATTCTCCCAGTTACATTAGGCCTATATAGATGAAAAACATGACCCTTACTCTAAGGCAGGAGAAAAAATTACGAGTAGACCTATTTGAGAATAAAGTTCTTAGGACAATTGTTGGACCAAAGAGAGATGAACAGACAGGCGAGTGGGAAAGACTACATAACATGAGCTGCTTGATCTTTATGGGAAAACAGATATAATAAGAACAATTAAGTATCTTAGACTGCGATGAACAGGACATGTGGCACGAATGAGGAATGAAAACGGGGCTTGGAAACTTATTGTAGAAAACCAGAGGGATAACGCCCAGTTAGTAGCCTACATCAAGGATGAAGAGGGAGAACAACATAAACATTGATTTGGGGAAGTAGATTATACAAGGAATGATTGGAAAACATCACAGGATAGGTATGTGTGGAGATCTTATGTCCGCACGATCGTAAACCTACGAGATTGATAGTGCCAGTTAGTTAGTTAGTTAGTTAGTTGTATGTCCTCTTCGACAATTTCAGTATAGGCCTGCTGAAATAAAAATGTATTTTCATAACATATAGGCCTACTTGAGTTGGTATACTTTACGTTGATCAAAACAGATCAGAATTGTTCGAAATTCGTATTCAGATCCTGGATTCAAATTCTGAGACCGGTCTAACCCGATTCGGATTTCCCCCTTTTTCCCAGCGTTATCAACAACGGTTTATGACAGGGTAATCCGCTAACTGGGTTCATTGTTAAAAGATCTAAATCATAGGTACGAAGGAATTAGGCCCAGATACAGAATTAAAGACGGAAATTCGTTTTACTAATTAGTTTAATGTCCTGTTTCTTGTTCGGTTTTTTATCTTACATTCTAAGGATTAAAATTTACAAAACTGAAATCAATACTTCTAAAAGCTTCGGACCTCCACCCCCCCCCGACATTGTATTATATTGGTACTTTTCTTCATATTTTTCTTTTTGTAGTTTTGTCAATGTAAAACCAACGATATTTATGAAAATACATAGAAGAATAGAATCGATATAACACAATGTTGGCGGGGGGGGGGGGTTCCGAAGCTTCTGCATTAAATATGTTAAAATTTACAAAACAGTAACCTTGCATACAGCACTTAATGGATGTGAGACATAGTCTCTTACATTAAGGAAAGAAAACAATCTACTGTAAAAGTACTCTAAAATAGGATCCTAAGTACTCTAAAATAGGATCCTAAGACGAATATTCGGCGCCATAAGGGACGAGAATATAGGAAGATGCACAATATGGAGTTCCTTAATGTATAGGCCCTATGGTTGTCCTAATAAAGTCATGTTTAGAAGATTGAGATGTGTTGTCATAGGCCTATAGCAAGAATGGATAATAATAAAAATGTTTATCTTCTTCTTCTTCTCCTTCCTTTCATATGATAGACCTAGTGGTCTGTTACGGTCTCAGTCCAAGGTTTGAAGGGTCTGCCCAAAGATCTTTTGCCTGGTGGCTGGTAATTTATGATTTGACGTGGCATTCTTGTTCTGCTCATTCTTCTTACGTGAGATTTCCAGTTGTTTCTGTATTTTTGTACATATTCACTGATTCTGTTTGTAATTCTTTGAGAATCTCAGAATTTGTAGTATGGTCTGTTCTTCAGTGATCTGCAGTATGTATCATAAATTTCATTTTTGCCGCAGTTAGTCTTTGTTCATCTACACTGCGAATTGTCCAGGCCTCACTGCCGTAACGTAATATGGGTCTGGCCAGTGTTAATTTTTTATTGGGAAACCCTTCGGAAAAATACCAATTGGAAAGTCCAGACTATTGAAAGATAATAAGCCTGTTTGGAAGGATCTTAGGACACTAGATTTCGGAGATATGGATTCGATTCAGTTATCTAAGGATAGAGATCAATAGCCTAGAGGTTATTGTAGTGAATGTGGTACTGAACCTATGGTTTTCATGAGCTATAGGGCCTAAAGTTAATAATCAAGGTACAAAATGAGTTAAAATGTTATCACCAGGAGATATTTCATCAATCACATTATATCATATCAAAAAAATAAAATAATTCCTAGGATCTGCCGTCCTGACTCGGATTTTGTATTAAATGCAGGATTGGAATTTATTAAGAGTAGCCATTTCAGAAATTAATTAATTAGAAGCCTATATTTGATACAAATTAAAATCAATGGTTAATTAACAGAAAAAATAATAGGCCTATAACTTAATAGGCCTATGGACTGTACTAGACATAAATAATTATATCAAATAATTAATTTAGCATGGTTTTGTAAGTTTTTTATTTTATTTTATTTTTTTGTTTTAATACTTTAAATATTCATTTGTGCTTTAACAACTTCCTATGAGTAGACTATTTATAAGATCATCATCATCATCATCATTCTTCTTCAATGGTAGGCCGTCGGCCTGTTCCGCTCTCAGAATTCATCTCCCCATCGTCTTCTAGGATGTCCTACATCTCTATAGCCTTGAGGTTGGTACAACAGTGCTTTTTTGTTAGCCTAGAAGAGTCCATTCTTAAAATATGTTCATGTCATTTTTGTTTATAGTTTTGTATTTATTTCATTTAGATTAAAAATGTTGAGTTCTTGCCTAATTGTTTCACTAGGAATATGGTATCTGTGCATTTAGAAGAAACAGGTCTACAACAGATCAGATTTTTAGTATAAGACAGATTTTAGAAAAGAAATGGGAATATAATGGTACTATACATCAACTATATGTTGACTTCAAAAAAAGCATATGATTCAATTAAGAGGGAGAAGTTATATAGTATCCTGCTGGAGTTCGGAATTCCTAAAAAGTTAGTTAGACTTATACGAATGTGTCTAAATGGCACAAAGAGTAGGGTGCGTGTATGCACAGTATTCGGACACTTTTGAAATCCAGAATGGGTTGAAGCAAGGAGATTCACTATCTCCACTACTATTTAATTTTGTACTAGAGCATGCCATTAAATCTTTAGAGAATGAGGAAGGCTTACAACTCATTGGTATTATTACTCATTCAAAGTAGGCCTATCTCTGCAGGCGGAAGAATCAGGAAGCTCTGTTTGTTGCTACACGTGACGTCATATAAGGCAGTGTGCACTGTCAGCGTTCCACGTCCCATTCCCCTTTGCACTCTTAGATAGCAGTGTCACGTGGTCTATTCCTGCATAAACACGAATGCAGTGCCCTCCGTCAACAACTGCGCTTACTCCTTAAACGGGTAATAATAAGCTGTTAGTTTATGCTGATGATGTAGTATTATTGGCCGATAGCAAGGAGATACTAAAGGACAACACGCACAAACTATCGAGTAACACTAAGCAATTAGGACTGGAAGTAAATATCAATAAAACTAAATATATGGTCACACATAGAAATTCATTATATAATGGAAATGGACAGCTAATGACAAATGAGGGAAATTTTGAGGAAGTGGCTGAATTCAAATACCTAGGAACAATAATCACAAATAGGAATGAGATGCACAAAGAAATGAAACATAGGCTCAATTCTGGAAATGCGTGCTATTATGCATTGCAGAGACTCTTGATGTCCCAACTCCTTTCAAAAAACGTTATACTGAAAATATATAAAACTATTATTCTACCAGTTGTATTATATGGGTGCGAAACATGGACTCTTACTTTAAGGGAGAAAAAGAAATTACAAGTATTTGAGAATAAAGTACTTAGGAAAATTTTTGGACCAAAGAGAGATGAACAGACAGGTGAATGGAGAAGACTGCATAACGATGATCTACATGGTCTTTATAGGAAGCCAGATAGGCTATAATAAGAACAGTTAAGTCTCGTAGACTGCGATGGGCAGGACATCCTGCACGTATGGGGAATGAAAGACTTGCATGGAAGCTTCTTGTAGGAAAGCCAGAGGGAAAACGCCCAGTTGGTAGGCCAAGAATGAGGTGGGAGACTAACATTAACTATGATTTGAGGGAAGTAGATTATACGGGGAATGATTGGAAAGCATTAGCTCAGGATAGGGATGTATGGAGATCTTATGTCCGCGCGGCCATAAACCTACGGGCTCGATAGTGCCAGTGAGTAAGAGTGTTACGCCTACACTAAGGCCTAAATGCAATAATAATAAAATACTATAAAAAGCCGATAAAGAATAGACACATATACATGTGTATTATACCAAAAAATAGGGCATAAATATTCACCCTTTAAATACGGATTGAAATCTCCATCCAAATATATATTAGTATTTTATAGATAAAAAACTAAGGAAAAATTATTATAAAATGACTATTTCAATTCAATATATTTGTCAAACAATGAAGACACACTTACGAAATCTTATATAATATCAAAAACAACTTATTAGTTTCAACCTAATAGGAAATTCTTACGAAACCTTATGCAACCCAAACACATTAGGGAAGAAGTTAAAAACACCTTATATGTGTTGACCATGAAAATACTAGGAATATTACAACAGATTGGGCAAGAAATAGGGCTTCCATTAGCTTTAGGGGATGGTGAAAGGTGAAGATAATCATATAAAAAGCCGGGATTTTGAGATGAAAAGGCAGAAGGGCCGTGGGACCGAGTGCGGTCCCCTCAGCGGGGTCCAGCGGGACGGTGGCGTCTACATTGGTAATATGACTTCTCTTTTATTATTTTTGGTCATTTTAAGACTCAGAATTAAATAAGGACCAAATGGTCCAAGGAACTTCATTCCAAAAATAACCAAAGTTGATTCTTTTGTATATTTTATTAAGATTGTTTTCTCTCTGAATATTAGCATTTCAATACTTTGAATATTTGGACATTCGACAATGTGGCGATTCCAGCTGTTTCTAAATAACTGTTTTTTTATGTTAATAATATATCTTCAGTTTGAATTTATTCAATAAATTAGGTTTATTTCGTTTACTCTGATTTAATATGTGTATTTCACATGTTGTAGAATCTTTTCCTACAAAACCAAGGCCAACCGCTCGGGCCAAATACAACCTAAACAATAGGAAACGTAACGCTACCGTTACGCAGGGGCTTAACTGTCGCGGCGCGTAACAAACTGTTGGCAGCTTGGTGGAATGTTCGTGAAAATAATGTTCTATTATATTCACGGACAAAGAAACGAACCTTAAACCACAAAATTAACCTTCAATTCATATACAGTAAAAATCAACATGTTTTTTTTCCTCGTCAATCAGAGTCACTTTCGGTACAAATAAATGGACTATGTCTTTTAAAACAGAGAGAAACCAGAAAAGCTTCAACTTTGGGACATTATTATTAAGAACTGGCTTAGGTTATCTTATCTTGTTTTTTTTGGATCTAATTTTAGGATGTTTAGGGACAATGGGTAAAGTTGAATATATCGCTGTTTTTTTTTTAGGTTATATTTTTTGGTATTGATGTTTTTTTCGATAATTGTTTTATTTTCTAGGCATAATTAAGTTTTTTACAAGGGGTAAACTTTGGATATATAAGACAAATGGGTATTGTTAATCATTTTTTTTTTGGTGTTGTTTTCTTAATAGGCAGACATTTATATATGTACATTACTTTTCTAGGCTATGTTATATGAACTTGATTTTATTTTTTTGGATGCATATAAGGTTTATGAATACAAATTGATGTGTTTCAGTTAGAGTATATTTTTTTTGTTGTTGTTGTTTACCTAGGTTATGATATTTTTATTTTGAATATTTGTAGAGGTTTTAATGAAAGTGAAATCGTATTTTTTTTTGTGTGGCAATATCTCATCCAATGGTAAAAATCGTACGGGTATAATGACAATAATTTATTTACTTCGTCTATCGGGAAGACGTGGCACGAACATAGGTACACATAAATCATTTCTGGAAGCATCAAGGGATCATAGGTTGCTTTACACGCCACTAAATGGAATTTTTTTTGTTTTGGTAAATTGAAATGTTGATATTTTTTTGTTTGGGAAAGGGTAATAGATTAAAGCAAACAAGATGGCGGACACATCTTATACTTACGCCACTAATGCACTAAACACTCGTACCACGTTTGCACTATGTAAACATTCATTTTTATATATATATATATATATTTACGTAAAAACACGATCTTGGATATATTACTGAATCATGGATAGAGATAGGATACGGAAAGTCAATTTATGGCTTATTAACTAGGTAGATGTTGTTAGGCAGTGGGTGACGTGTAGTTTTCCTCAATTGGCAACAGAGGCATTTAACGGAGTCAATATTAAACATTACGGCACTCAGCAGGAAACTAACCCATCTCGATCAAATACAATTCTAATTATATCCGGGCTAATAATCAAAAAATATTATTGACAAAATACAGGGAAAATAAATCGATTGATACTTAAGTCCCCATGCTGCAACACGAGCATCCACACTGGGAATTAATCTTGGCCCACGTAAGGCTCAAGGAACCGCATTATGACTTGCAATGAATGATTTATATTGGGAAAATAAATTAACAATTATTCTGATATTGTTATATTATGCGGAAATAACCGAAAACTAGTAGGAAAATAGTTAGGGAGTTGGAAAACATAAAAACGGAGGATTTGTAAATAGAGTAAGAACAGTGGAAAATAAAGTAACATTTAACCTAACATATCACCCCTACCGGAGATCTTGAGGTAACGGAAATGTTAGGGCTCCCAATATTTTTAGACAATCAGCACTGAATGTCAGCTGGGTTATCAGCCCTGCGTGACGGACGCCCTCTCCCCAGAACAAGAGTCTGGTACTCATTTCAGTTAGAGGCTGAATCGACCCCAGGGCCGTAGTGCGCCTGACGATTTGGATCAGGGTAAAAATCATAAACATACCGGGACTTGAACCCCACACTTTTCGGCTTGTAGCGAGAAGAAGTACTTTAACACACTAGGCTAGTAGGAATAAATAATCATACTAAATATATCGAAGGAATTTTAAAACCAATTAAAGTTACAACCGCCTACCGTGCGACATTAACGGACAGGGCATGAGGCAAATAATACCGATTTACGCTGGAAATGTATTCTGGGTTATAGGATGACGAGCCCGTATTAGCTTTAGGATCGTTTTCAGTTAAAAATCGAGGGAACTACTGGCTGCGCGATTTAAAATTAATAATAATAAAAACACACCATAAAATAATAATCATCACACAAAGTTCGGGTACAATCATACATTCATAATGCAAGGTAATGGAAGAAAAAGGGATGACACATAATAATAATAATATTAGGGAAGTCCAAGAATATAGAAGTTCTGAATAACAAATATCAACTCACCAGCGTGGAAAATAAATAACCGCCATCTTGAGAACTATATTAAAATGAAACACGACCTTCATTTACATGCAGAAGACTGATATCATTTAGAAGGTCAACTAGCTGTAAGCTCTCAGCTGATTCTGGAATGTGTTTATTTTGGAAGTGAAAGTTTGACTGCCTTCAGGGTAATATTCAATTGTACAAACATCTAGTTAGCAGATAATGCAGAGGGACACCCTACACATACATGCAATAAATACTATTATTTGTTGGTCGTAAGGAAACGTAATGGGGAATAAATAAATGATAGATATGAATAACAACTTAAGGGATTAGCAGTTAAGGAAAAGTGGCATTTTAGTAAAATACAGACTGGAAAAGGGGCCTGGAAATTTAAAACTTAGAGAAACATCGAACAAAGAGGGGAACGGAGAATTAACACAATTAGAGAAAATAAGAACGCACCTAATTAGGGAAGTAAATTCTAGATCCGAAACCGAGAGTATGAAACAGGGGCATGGAAACTTCGGATAAATTAGAGAGAACTCGATCAAAAGCGGGAATGGAGATTAAGGAAAAAATAAAGCAGACATCACACGCCTCCCTAAGGGAAATAACATTACTGAGGGAATTCCGATTCGAGACTCATAGAAAGGAAGACGACCAAACTTCAGGTAAAATAATAACTTAAATTAAATTTTTTTTCTGTTTATTAACCTCTCATGCGGTGTTGAGAGATTCACAACAATGCTGGCGAGCGCATTCTGTGAAAATTTCGACTACAATGGGAAACGGTTCTAAATCATGAGTCAAGTAAATCGAAAGTAAAGTCAAGGAGGCTAACGCAATTAAGGGAGGACTCGCTTGGTCAGTAATTCAGATTTAGGTTTCGGAAACAACATTCTGTATAAATAAGAGAGCTCGAATGGAAGAGGAAAACGAAACTTACCGACATATTAAAATAAGGTTAGACTGATTGCTTACAGAGATGATATAAAGGAAGGGTAGACTTATTCCCAGAAATATTTTCTTTCGGCTGTAACATGGTTGTTTTTTTGTGGGGTTGAAATTAGGATACTTGACAAACAAACATCGACGAATAACCCTCAAGGATAGGATGCTAGAGACCAGTTATGATATCCACGTGAGATTAATAGGATGTAAACAGAGAAATAAAACTATTAATATTAATGAAGATCCTGAAAATTAGTAAAAAACATGATAATAATAATAAATCACCAGGAAAGTAAATAATGATAATAATAAAACTCAATAAATTTATAACTAGCAATGATAATAATAATAATCATAATAATAATAATACCGATAATAATAATCATCATTCGCGATAAATTAATAATACCGATAATAATAATAATAATTCGCGATAATATTACTAAACCACAATAATAATAATAATAATAATAATAGTAATGATAATAATAATAAAAATTCACGGTAACTTAATAATACCAATAATGTTAATAATAATAATAATAATAATAAATCACGGTAATAATAATTAATAATAATAATAATAATAATAATATTAATAACGAAATAAGAGCGAACTAACAAAATAAGACTTAAGTTTATGCATAAAATGAAAGAGAACGGAAGAGGGGCATGGAAACTTAGTAGGAATTACAATGCAGTGAATGATGCACTTAAAATATAAAAAGCGAAATTTAGGATACTTGGCAATCTGTGAGGTGTTTTATTTCGATCTAGTAGAGGGTGGAATTTCAAAAGGGAACCCAGGGGTTACACAAAATACTATTACTGAGTATGACACAACAAATAATACGCTCTGCAGGCAATGGTTCCTGCTGAGATGGACTGGCTTCGTAAAGTTTGGAGGGCCTAAGGGCCCTAGACTCTCCTGTACTGCGAGCTTTGTTCCATGTCAGTTAGGACTAGTGACCAGTCGAGTAGTAGACACACACACATATGGGATATGACATATTTCGAAAATAGATGGAAACTAGATCGCTTAAGACTCTTCATATATAGGCCTCCAAGGGATAATAACAGGACAGGCTACAACTTAGGTCAATCTAGGCTAGGTAACGTGGAGAAATATACACACAGACATGAAACTTTTACATAGTCGCACACGGGGATACAAGTTGGGAAGGACTAAGGACCCTTTTGGAGAGGTTTTGGCCTCGAAAATTTGGCGAGTTGCCTGAACACTTCGCCAACAAGCTAGGCAGGTGCAAGTCGGAAGGTGGGGCACCCCCGTTATGACATGATCTAGAGACTGAGAACTCCAAAATGATCTTGGGGCACTGGCCATAAAACCTTGCCGGCTTGGCACTGACGTTAGGGACCATATGGAACATCGTTGTTTAGGGAGTGATATGGCATCGGGGAATTAACGTTAAGAGGAAAAAAGGAAACATAGGAACAAATGAAAGCACAATACAATTACGGGCAAGGAGACCCACGGAAAACTGTCATGATACCCGGGTTTAGGAAGAGATGAGGGCGATAGGGGAACCCCATCAAAAAGAATAGGATAAAATCCACTTTTCCGATGAGGCGGCGTCCATGAGTTCAAGAAGGCTCTCCCTAAGGTAATAGAGATCCTGAGGCAGCAGGATGAGTAGGATGGGGACAACTTGGGCCCCGAATGGCAGGCGGTGCCCTCCCTTGAGGCGATCTCCTTTGAGGGATTTGCTCGAGTTTTTGGGCCCCGAAGGGAGTAAGGAACAACACCACCTCCATTGAGGCGATTTGCTCGACGAGTCCGCCAGAATACGAAACGGGAAAAGCGGGAGTGCGGTAGGGACAACTTGGGCCCCGAATGGCAGGCGGTGCCCTCCCTTGAGGCGATCTCCTTTGAGGGATTTGCTCGAGTTTTTGGGCCCCGAAGGGAAGGAACAACACCACCTCCATTGAGGCGATTTGCTCGACGAGTCCGCCGACTTGCCAAGGACTAAAAGGTCAGAAATAAACTAAGCACGAGAAGAGATAGCAGGGGTCTATCCAGAGTCGAGAATGATGCCAGGAAAACCGCGAAGAAAAAGTCGTACGCACACATGGATATGGTCATAACGAAGGGACAACGAATAATAGTCAGGGACATTCAGAAACGTTGAGACACTAGATGAGAATACAAAGGGAAACACATAGATATTACGATTGTGCGATAGACGAGTAGAGCCAAGAGAGACAGATTGACCTAAGTAGGGATATTACATAAATTAGAGGTTAAACTCATATGGAGTATAGAAAATTAGAAGTTAAACACATAAGGTACTACAAGAAATTAGAAGTTAAACACATAGGGTGATACAAGAAAGTAAAAGTTAAACACTTAAGGAAGTGCATGAAATTAAAAGTTAAACACATAGGGTTGGACATGAATTTAGAGGTAAAAACCATATGTAAGATAGGGAATAAGTCTACACGTATGAGACCAGAAATTAACTCAAAAACGTAAATGGAACATAAGAGGAAACCAAAGGATAAGAAATGAGAAGGGAGAGGTTAAACCCATAGGTAAGATGGGGACCCAAGACACGGAATAAAGTCCACGCATAATCGGGAGTTATGAACAAGAAAATTAAATACAGAAATTCAAGGAACCAGATGAGATATTGCGAACGAATCAGGAAGGGCTTAAGGGAATATTGGCGAACGAATTTGGAAGAACTTAAGGAAACAACACCATTTAGACGCATTTTTATTAAGTTAACTTTGTAGGCTGTAACACAAGAATTCGACAGACAATTAGGAACGAGAGTATTTAAGACGCAGAGACGCATTTTTTTATTAGTTTAACTCAGTGGGCGTAATACGAGAAAACGACAGGCAGAGTAGAAGCGAAAGAATTTAAGATGCAATACGCATCCCGGGTTAAAGAAAGGAAATGCTCTCCCAATCAGGACCTCACGAGGGAAAGATAGACGGATTTCAGGTTACATAATCGTACTCAGAAGTATTTACATCTTAAAAACACTAGCGATTTATGTGTAGACGAGCACACTCGATCGAACCCAGGACTCTAGAGTAGGAAAAGCAAATTGTAATGTTATCCAAACAATGGAAAGTTGAAAACCAGCGGTAAAATACAGGGAGATACTGACAATTTTTGGAACCTAGTAAACCTGAGATGCAATAAGGGCGTAAATGATTCATGAGAAATCATAAGACCAAAATCATAAGAGCATTTCCTTTGCAACTTGAGGCTAGCTATAAGGGACAAATAGGAACTTGGGTGCACCAAACTAAACGATACATGTAGATAACAATGAAATCTAAAGCCAGGACGACTAATATAATAACGGAGATATGATGGCTGAAAATGAAGCCTCTAAGCAATAAAGTGAATTAAAATGACCAAGAATGAAAAGAGGGTTGCGGACCCATGTAGTACGGACTAGCACCAAACCCATAATCAATGTTTTCCCAAGTTTTCACAATGCATAAGGTTGCAGTTTCACGCCTGGACCTGCGGCCACCACCACAACACTACACGATGGGAAGAAGATAAACGCTGCAAGGACCAACCACACCCTGTACATCTAAGGACGCAGGGCAGCTGCCAGGACCATCTACACATCTCGGGTCGGAGCATAAGAAGGGTGAATGTCCAGTCTCGAAATCAACTGAGGCAAACACCTCTTTAGCAATGGAGAACAAACCCAGGCAATTGTAAAACACAATAATGATCTTTTCCAACGCCAAACCTTGGCCTAACATCCTACATTCCAAATTTTTTCTATAGAAGAGTCAAGAAAACAAACTCCACATCAAGATTAAGTCCTATTAAACCTTTCACAAGTTCTCCTTGGACCTAACTGGGTTTTGTTCAAAGAAACAAGGCCTAACTAAATCCACGGCCTACCTGGACCAACGGCAGCTGTAAATGAACATTGGACACGAGCATTAGAGCATCGCATCCTCCATCGTGGCAAGCAGACATGAACCGGGACCTCCAAGCTAGCAACAACAGACACCACAGTTCTGATAATTTTTTTTTTCTTTTTTTTTCTCTCAAGTAATCCGGTGCACGAAATCGAACCGTCAAAGTGTACCACAAAAGAAACATAACTGAAAGTAACAAAATGTATTTAAGTGCATCGGAAATAACAGTGTAAGCGAAAAGTAACAAAATGTATTTAAGTGCGACGGAAATAGCAGTGAAAAGTGCGACGTTTCAAAATAACCCACAGAAGGTTAAATACGGAAGAAGAAAGAAGACGCGAAGAATTTTTATAAACGATATTATTTTTGTGTTGTTTACAGCCATAAACATTAGTGTGATTTTTGTGTTTTTTTTAAGTATAGTGTTCTCACTAAGTAAGCTGATCTTACCGATATTCGGAGAAATTAAAGGTATCCGGGGCAATTTACAAATAACAAAAAACGATCTAACCTCTTAGGATGAGAACAATATACTTCCAGGACAAATGGAATCGCCAATTGACGACCGTCAGTTAAGTTAATAAGATAAATGACAGGACAAAACCCCCGAGAGGCGAGAGATATCCTATAAGGAAAAAAGACTTTCGGTTTTTCAACCCTACAGTCTTATTTAGGGGGGGGGGGGAATTGTTACGCCTACACTAAGGCCTAAATGCAATAATAATAAAATACTATAAAAAGCCGATAAAGAATAGACACATATACATGTGTATTATACCAAAAAATAGGGCATAAATATTCACCCTTTAAATACGGATTGAAATCTCCATCCAAATATATATTAGTATTTTATAGATAAAAAACTAAGGAAAAATTATTATAAAATGACTATTTCAATTCAATATATTTGTCAAACAATGAAGACACACTTACGAAATCTTATATAATATCAAAAACAACTTATTAGTTTCAACCTAATAGGAAATTCTTACGAAACCTTATGCAACCCAAACACATTAGGGAAGAAGTTAAAAACACCTTATATGTGTTGACCATGAAAATACTAGGAATATTACAACAGATTGGGCAAGAAATAGGGCTTCCATTAGCTTTAGGGGATGGTGAAAGGTGAAGATAATCATATAAAAAGCCGGGATTTTGAGATGAAAAGGCAGAAGGGCCGTGGGACCGAGTGCGGTCCCCTCAGCGGGGTCCAGCGGGACGGAGGCGTCTACATTGGTAATATGACTTCTCTTTTATTATTTTTGGTCATTTTAAGACTCAGAATTAAATAAGGACCAAATGGTCCAAGGAACTTCATTCCAAAAATAACCAAAGTTGATTCTTTTGTATATTTTATTAAGATTGTTTTCTCTCTGAATATTAGCATTTCAATACTTTGAATATTTGGACATTCGACAATGTGGCGATTCCAGCTGTTTCTAAATAACTGTTTTTTTATGTTAATAATATATCTTCAGTTTGAATTTATTCAATAAATTAGGTTTATTTCGTTTACTCTGATTTAATATGTGTATTTCACATGTTGTAGAATCTTTTCCTACAAAACCAAGGCCAACCGCTCGGGCCAAATACAACCTAAACAATAGGAAACGTAACGCTACCGTTACGCAGGGGCTTAACTGTCGCGGCGCGTAACAAAGAGTAAGTAAGGAATATGGTCTCTTGGAGTAGGCTATATCCTGCAACTTATCTGAGGAACTTCATGTCTGATGTTTCTAGTAACCTTCTGTCTGATCTATTCATGGCCCAACTGATCCATATGTCACAATGGAAACTACGATTACCTTATAAAACTTTAGGATTGTTTCTTTTGTTGTTTTTGTTTGTAGTTTCTTTTAATAGTCCCACTCATGTTTTTAAATTATTTATAAACTTCCCATTACATTTTAATATATGCTTAACTGAGTAACTAACTGGATCAGGCCTATCATGTCCGGAGATTAATGGCAGTGCGGACATAAGATCTCCATACATCCCTTCCTGAGCTAATGCTTTTAATTATCTCCTGCATAATAATAATTTATCTCCCTAAAATCTTGGGGTGCTTACAGGCGCGTTCACTCTGACTATCCTAAAATAAGTTCCCAAGTCCTATTTTTTTTTAATTCCCATGTTAATATGTATATTACCTCACTACTGCATTCCCCACAAATATTAATTTACTTGTTTTATAGAGATGAAATCATTTAATAATTTAATGTTATAATTAAAGCTCCGATGACCCCTGTTAAGGTTCATGGTCTTTTATCAACTAGATGGAATGGGTGATTTTTATGTCTAATATTCTAACACTCCATGTTACTAGGAACATGTCCCTATGTTTAAGCAATTTCCATGAATCCCCTGAAGTTCCCCGCCTGGGGACACGAATAAGCGACTATTTTATCTCCGAAAAATTTTACTTCAGTACAACCCATATAACGGGGGGACTTGACATGCCGGTCATCCCTATTACTATAAAAAAATAGGTAAATGATCCTCCATCTCTGTCATTAACACATGTGGATGTGAGGCCAGCAGTTGGCCGGTAGACTAAGGGTCTTGTAAGGCTTGTCACACCATAAAGTAAGAACCCATGTTCGCCTTTCTTGTCGGATGTGTTTTTACAGTGAAAGGACGTCAGTAACTTATTTCTACTAAGGTAGGCCTATATACACTACAGCCACTGTAACTCCGGCTCTGAAGTTTAGGTTATACGAGGGGTAAAGGGAGAAACTCGCTCTGTACTGCCAATAAGGAAATGGGTGACGTAGGAGTGCACGTCAGCCACAACCAATCACTGCTCTTGGCGCTGCTATAGCGCGCTAGTAAGGTTTGAAATTGCTGAGATGTTGTCAGCTGTATGTCTGCTAACTGCATACATAAAGCGGCCACTCCAACTGAATATCCATATCGGCAACACTGTCGTGAAAACATCAGGGCCAGAGAATCAGTGGCTGGGGTATAAGGCAAGTTTTTTTTTTCTGATTTATCGCCTTCGACCTATCCGGCATGGATAACTCTCCTCCCAGCAATCCTGCCGCAGGGTCATTTAAGCAAGCCCATTCAACATTGGGGAAGGGTTATTTTAATAATAAAATACATTATTATTATTATTATTATTATTATTATTATTATTATTATTATTATTATTATTATTATTATTATTATTATTATTATTATTATTATTATTATTATGTATTCTTTTTGTGTTTATGTCGTCGTCCATTAAATCCGTCCGGCTGAACATTGTGAGAGAGATGAATTTGGATATTTTTACGTGGTCGGGTTACCAGCCCAGACGCACAACCACATTCCCTGGTAGATCGGGGATTTATTTCGGAGTTCTCCTAGACAAGCCAAGAGGTTCAAGGAATTTGGAAGGCCAGTGAAAATATGGACCGAACAGCTGAGAGGCGGAATAGGAAATTTGCCTAGCCCGTGAAGTGAAGAAGAAGAAGAAGAAGAAGATTATGTATGATAATAATAATAGGCCTAATAATAATAATAATAATAATAATAATAATAATAATAATAATAATAATAATAATGTACTTTACCTGATGAAGATAGTCCTATACAGTAAAGTCTTCTCTTCCACTTCACCACAGTTAAAATTTTATGTTTCAGATATTACCAATAACAAAAATAAACGAAATAGATGTGACTATGAAAGTACAAACTATTTTACAATGATATTAATATAAATTAAAATATTAATGTGAAATTTAATATTTTTCTACCACAATTTAAGCATACATTCTAATTCGCTCAGTAAAAATTACGACCGCGACAGAATTCGAACCTGCAATCTTCGGATCCGAAGTCCGACGCCTTATCCGTTAGGCCACGCGGTCGTATTGCTTTTGTTTTACTTACACCAAGAGTAAGATGCAAAGTTTTCTGCAGTAATTTAATACAAAGGTTGTATTACACATTTCTATCCGATAGTTTTATTTGTTCAGCTATAATTGTTTCAAGATTTAACTACAGATTTACTTATTTATATTCTATTTCTTTGTCTCTTTCTCCTTATACTGAACTACCCACGGACAAACAAAAATATTTAAAATCTGCCATCTTAAATAAATCATTATTATTAGCCTATTATTATCATCATCATTAATATCTGGATCTATTATTGTTAAATCTTGGAAAGAACAAACTCTAGGCATACGGATAAAATCAAGAATCAATTTATAATTTTGAATTCATCTTAGATAGTATTACTCTTAGTATTATTATTATTAATATTATTATTAGCCTAATCTATGGATCTATTATTAAGTTATATAGGCCTATCTACTTTCTTTGTTAAATTTTGGAAAGAACAAACTGTAGGCCTATGGTTAAAATCAAGATTGAATTTATAATTTTTAATTCATCTTAGATAGTATTACTGTAACTATTATTATTAGCCTATTATTATTATTATTAGGTTTTTTATTATTATTATTATTATTATATTATTATTATATTATTATTATTATTATTTATTATTATTATTATTATTATTATTATTATTATTTATTATTATTATTATTATTATTATTATTATTATAAATAGCGTAGTGGTTAAGGCACTGCGCTATAAGCCGGAAGGTCGAGGGTTCAAATCCCGGTGGGGTCATGTTTTTTAAACTGACCCAAACCTTCTGGCGGCACTATGCCCTGGGGTCGACTCAGCCCCTAACGGAAATGAGTAGGCTACCAGTCGCTTGTTCTGGGGTTAAAGGTGACCGTCACGCAGGGCTGACAACCCGGCTGACATCAAGTACCAATTGTCCAGAAAAGTGGGAGCCTTAACCTCCTACTACCCTAAGGGCCTCCTGAGGCCTGTAGTGGGATTGCTTTACAAGAAGATATTATAAATATATTATACGATGTAATATAATTATATTTATTATCTTAAATTACCAGCCACCAGGCAAGAGATATTTGTGCAGACCCTTCAAACGTTGGATTGAGACCGTAACGGACCACTAGGTCTATCACATGAAAGGAAGAATTATTGTTGTTGTTATTATTATTATTATTATTATTATTATTATTATTATTATTATTATTATTATTATTATTATTATTATGCCCACCGCTGTGGTCTCGAGGTAGCGTGCTGCCTTGTCACGCAGCGGGCCCGGGTTCGATTCCCGATAGGGACAGGCTCCTGGGTGAGATTTTTTCGGGTTTTTTTCCTCACCTATAAGACAAATATCAGGAAGCTTATGGCCCAACGGTCCCCGAAAATCATCCGGCCATCATTATCGTTATCATCATCATCATCCTTCACCGGTGTGGAAAGCAACGAGAAGCTACCACATCTATAATTCCCTAGTGAAGCTGCAAAGAATAGCATGAAAATTGCAGTTAAAGACCGGCAGAATTACTATGGATGGATGGATGGATTATTATTAGGCCTACTATTATTAGTAGTAGTAGTAGTAGTATTGTTGTTATTATTGTTATTATTAGTATTATTATTGTTATTATTATTATTATTATTATTATTATTATTAACTTATTATTATTATTATTATTATTATTATTATTATATTATTATTATTATTATTATTATTACTAAAGGACTCAAAATCTCGTTTTAGATTCCGCTACCGTTAATAAGCTAATAGAAATACCCTCGCCCTTCGTTTTATTACTGTTTCGAATTTTGCTACTGGTTTTCCGAAAAAAAAAAAACCAAAAGCAGAGCTTGATGAGTGTAATAAGGACAGGAAATATGACCTAATTCAGTTCCGAAATTACACTTTATATATTAACACACTTCACTCTCTTCCTCTACATTATTTAAACAGATTTCGTACTACTTTACAAGCTACAGAATTATTTATTTCATTGAAACGAAATGTGCCTCCAGTGCAATGCATATCATTTCCCAAGTCACTGTATTATCATAAATACTGCACTACAGTTAATAACCTATGTTGTCGCTACGGTATATCAAAAACAGGTGCGCCAACATTTATATATTATTCATCTCGTGTTATTAGGCAACTAATCTTAAAATAAAAACAAAATTCCATAATTTTAATATGAACAGCTATGATATGCAGCCCATAAATAACAGATTTAGCTGCGCTGCCAAAACAAAAATTTCAAAATTTTAACTATTCTAAATTATTTTCTTATAATTTTCAGGAGAGTCTGAATAGGTTCTAGAATAGATATTATGGATCTATTGGAAGAAATGAAAATGCAATTTTTAAACCAGTCCAGTACGTTATTTTAAACCATGATTGAATGGCAGAACTTCGAAACTCATTAGTAGAGATAAAATTTTCATACGTTATTATACATTATCAGATCATAAAAGTTACATGTATTCAGACACTGTAAATTTTTCAAATAAACACAATCAATTGGAGAAAATAGCAACAGGCTACATACAAAATCAATTTTGGTAATATTTCATATTCTACTTTTTTTTATGCATGATTATAATTGATTTCATAAATTGCTAAAAAGATTTTTTCTGTCGCTACATGTTATTACTTGTTACTAATGCTCTTCGTTTATTACATATTCGCTAAGGCTTCATATAGGCCTATAGGCCTAAATATTTATTTGTAATAATCTATATGTATTAATTTTTTCTAATTCTTCATATTTGTAAGTTACATAATTTACTGACTGGCACTATCCATCTAATAAGTTCACATCCGTGCGAACATACGCTCTAGGCCTACACACTTCCCTATTCTAAGCTAATGTTTTCCAATCATCCCCTATAGCCTATAATCTCCTTCCCTCAATTCATGGTTAATGTTATTCTCCCACCTCATTCTTGGTTTACCAATTAGGCGTTTTCTCTCTGGTTTTCCTATAAGAAGTTTCCATACCCCCCTTTCTTTCCCATTCGTGCCATATGTAGGCCTACGGTCATTCGCACTAAGAGACTTAGGCCTAACTCTTCTTACTATATCTGGTTTCCTATCATAAAGATATGCAGATCACTGTTATGTAGTTTCTCAATTCGCATGTGTGTTCTCTCTTTGCTCCAAAAAATTTCCTGAGAAATGTATTCTTAAATAGGCCTAGGCCTATTCGTAATATTTTCTCCTCCATGTTTCGCTTTCACATAGCCTAGCCCTAATATAACTGGTAGAATAATAGTTTTATTCATTTTCAGTTTAACGTTTTATGAGGGAAGTAGGGACGACAAGAGTCTCTGTAATGGATAATAGCCTGAATTTTCAGAATTGAGCCTATGTTTAATTTCTTTGTGCGTAGGCCTACTTCTATTTTAATTATTGTTTCTAGTTTGAATTCAGCCACTTCTTCAAAATTTCCCTCATTTATCAACTGTCCATTTCCACTATATAATGTATTTCTATGTGTGAACATGTAGACCTATTTAGTTTTATTGATGTTTACTTCCAGTCCCAATTTCCTAATATTACTCAATACAATGTGAATGTTGGCCCTTAAATCTCCTCGCTGTTTGCACGTTGGCCCTTAGAATCTCCTCGCTATCACCTAATAATAGGCCTAGGCCTACTGCATAATCAGCATAAAATAACAGCTTATTAATTCAATTGAGTTGTAGGCCTTCCTCGTCCTCTAAAGATTTGATAGCAAGCTCTAGTACAAAATTGATTAGTAGAGGCGATAGTGCATCACCTTGTTTTAACCCATTGTGATTTTCAGAAGACATATTTATACAAATTAAAGAAATTGGACTATTTAATTGCGCGGATGTTAATTGGCGTAGGCCCCTATACGAATTATTTGGGATAATCATCATCGTCTTGAACATTTTAGGTGTAGATTATTTCTCTGAGCATGTTTCTCACTCTCTAAATGCCCTTGATAAGCCCATCGTTATTTAGATCTTCCTCTATTTCTCAATAGTTTAGGTTGGTAAAATATTTGTTTTGTGAGTTTAGGTTCATACGCTGCAAATAGTCTGCAGTTAGGCCTACTTTTAATAAATATTTTAATAATAAATAGGCATAGGCTATGTCTAGGCGGGAAATATACATTTATTTATTTATTTCAGCATTACATTTTGAATGATGTTAATAAAAATTATATAGGCCTAGATGTTTATTTATGCATTATAGAGCCTATTTTAAATGAAGGTAGTAGGCCTATTTGGCTTTCCTTTACTTACCTTAGTTTAATCTCTCAATTTATAGATAGGACCTACTTTTACAAACTCCACGCTACACGGATCTCACAGGGACATGACCTGTCGGGAAAAGATTTGAAACTATTGATCTCACATACTTTTTTACCATAGAAAAACACAGAAGTCCCCCCTGGATGAGTGATAACTCAATGCCAGGGCTACCTCCGAGACAACATGAAGATTTAAGAAGAAACTCACCATTTACCCATACATTAATACTAAATAAGGTGAATCCAATATGATGAATGTGATGTCTAGATGTATTAGGGAACTATTTGGACCTTAAATTTTCCCAACATTTGTCTTACAGGCGAGGACCCACACCCAAAAAACTTGTCCCGACAGCCTTTAGATAACTATCTCAAACATTCATTGCGTGCTATGTAGGCCTAACTATTAAAGAAAACTGTCTATTCATTTTTAACTCATTTTCTTAATGTACTGATTCGGTCGTGATGACGTAATGAGACATACGATAGGCATATGTAGGTTTATAACATGTAACTAGACCCTACTACTTCTTGGCGCCAGAGGTCTAGAAGGTCCTTGGGCTCCAAGTCGGCTGCTAGTATCACATCCACATGCGTTAATCAAAGAGGTGGACGATCCAGCTAGTATGGGGATGACATGTGGTCAACATGGCTGGTTCCCCAACGTTATAGCTGGTTTTCTCAACCCGAATATAAGTAACAAGCCCTATACATTCATATAGGCCCTATATGCACTAAATCAAATTTAAAAGATAAGCTGCTTCTTATGATTCAGTGGATTTAATTAATAGCTCAGTTGTATAGGCTTTTTGTTTTTACTGTGAGAGAAATGAAAAGGCGTTACGCTGTAGGTTGTGTAAAATGCATTTGTTTTAGCGTAAGAAGCTTTGACCGCCCTTGTGACCTTGTGGACAGGATTCTTGGTTACAGAGAAAGGGGTTCCGGGTTTGATTTCCATTCTTGGACATGCAGATTTTTCCCTAAAGGGAATTGTTTACAATTCATCAGGGTCTAAATTTTTGTTATTGTCTTTGTTTGTAGACTATGTGTGGCCCACCTTTGAATTTAAAAAAAAAAGGTAAACAAAAAAAAAAGGATAAACAGCAGAAAAACAATGAAAAGGAAAACCTTTTAAAATACAATCTAAACACGTGAAAACAAACACAACATAGGCCTAATTAAAAAGAGGCTCTAATATGTCTACTTCGTGTATTTAGGTTATTTTATCCAACTGTAAATTTATTTTTAGGTCCTATAAATTCACATTGTAGAGTCTAAGAGAGTTTCTGGACTTCTCGGATTAGATGCTAGAAGAGTCAAAACTGCATTTTTTAAATAGGCCCTAATTATGAAATCACTATTCAAAAATTTCCACTTCAAGCACCCCAAAATGTTCATCATCATCATCAACAACAAGGATTAAGCCCAATGGCCTGTTCCGATCTCATTATAGGTCGAATTGGTCCTTCCATCTCTTCAATCGTCTTCCCAACATTCTTCTCCCTTTTGGTTTATAATTATTCATTCTTCTTGGTATGTGCTGTTCATTCATTCGTAATACGTGCTGAAGATAAGCATTTTGATAATATTTTATTCTTTCACAGAGATTAAATAGGCCCTATATTAAGTTCTATTCTTATAGGTATATCTTCGTTTTTCTTTTTATCGGTCCTTTGGTATCCTGCTATTGCTCTCAACATCTTCATTTCAGCTCCCCAAAATGTTAATAGACTAAGGTAGGAACCGAGAATAAACAGATTGACATGGTCTTAGATTCTGCCTCGAGTAATATAAGCTAGTTATATGAGAGAATGTGGTAAAATAGGCCTATAATGTGCAATAATTATATTTTGTACTGCTTCTTCTTTTTCTTCTTCTTCTTAATTTGTAGGATTTTCATCCTGTTTATTTCCAAAATCACTCCTCGGAGGAAGACATATTGGATGTGCATTCACTGTCTATTCATCTCTTAGCTGTCTTCCTCTTGTTCTTCTCCCGTCCATTGGTCTATCATCTTCTTTAGCTCTTTTAGTAAGTCGGTTGTCTTCTTTCTTTCTATATGATCCTTCCAATATTTTCGTCTATCTATAATAAATTTGGTTATGTCTTGAATATTACATTTGACCCTAATTTCTGTGTTGTATATTTTATCAAATGATGTTTTCCCGCCATAGCCTGTTCCAAGCCAGGTTGTAAAAGGTTGAGGGAGAGGAGTAACACCTCGTAAAAAAACCTTGGTTCAGCTTGCCCAGCTGATAGTACTTTGTGAGGGTCCCTTGCCAGGGTTACGGTGAAGACCTCTACGGCAGATACAGCGGAAAAGAGTCCTTCGGTACGGTGTACCTGGCGAAAGTGGCAACTCTTGTAGATTGACAAACGGGCGGATGGGGTTCGTTAGTACTGCAAGACAACCCATCTAGGAGAGTCAACTCCGAAATAAAACGGGACAGGCTGAGCTCTGGAGCTGGGTGAAGGCAATCGGCCTAGAGAGGAAACATCGAATAATAAAACCGCCATGAAAACGGGCTAGCAACCCACTTCAAGGTGTATCTTATACATTGCTCGCAGTCCCAATGATCATGCCTCGGATCAAAGACGGAAACAAAATACGACAAACGCTAGGAAAAGGTCTACGATTTGGAAAAAGAAAAACATATTAAGAATTGCTACTTGGAATGTTATGTCCTGGTTTAAAAGGAAAGAAAAAGTAATACAAGAAATAAAATAAATTAAAAAAGTTTTAGTCTATTTGTACTGTATTTATCAAAATTGATGGTCACCTATTTTAGCAGTTGTAATAGGTCTAGGCTATGTTATGAGTAGGCGCCATAAAAGTAAAGCCGATTACAATATCGTTCCTCATAGAGTCATAGACCAATTACTCGTTGAAATTCTCAAGGAGTTTGACATTTCCTACCGGTATTCCACATTTAGGAAGTTCACTTTGGACTTCTCTTCCATCTATTGATTTGACCTAAGAGTTCTGTGACATGCTGTAGGTGTATATGTTTATGATATATTTGCATTATCATTGTGAGTTGAAACTTTAAAAGTTGGTACAATGCATGACATTTAGAATCTCATGAAGTGAAAGCACAGGAGATTCGTATTTTCATTCGGTTCTTTCTCATTATGAAGCTAGAAAACAACAAAGATAATTTTTCTCAATAATGTTGTTCCTGTTATGAAGTGGGCATTACATCGTATTTACCTTACATAGGTAGGGCCTATACAGTTTTCTATTTCATGAAGCAATTTCAGTAACATAAATTTATATCCTCTTTATCACAAAACTCTTAGAATCTGTGTTCAAAGACAAAATGTATTTGACGATAAAATTATTTGTTCACTCCTAGAATAATAATGATCTAATTAGGCCTATCATTCTGTTTTTAGGGAATTAAGTTGAATATATCAGAGAGGCCTTGGTATCCATTGACAACGGCATGTAATAGCTCAACTTAGCCTACTTCCTTAGGAAAGAAAAGTAATTGACTTAATTAATAATGTAAACATGTTACCAACTTAAATATTTATTGAGTAGGTACTAATACAATACAATTGTATTGTATGACACTTATTTCTCACTTTACTGGTAGCCTAATAGAAAAATGAACCACAGCATTCGCCGTTTCCTCTAGGCCTATATCATAATTAATCATATGCCTATTTGTAATTAATACGCAGTCTGAAACTGCTTTTTAAAATGTCTGTCACTAAATCAGACAACAATAAACAATTGAAGTTGTTTTATCAGCATTTTCTTGTTATCAAACAATTGAAGTATTCAAACCAAGATATTTATAAATTCACACAAAATATGAAAATTAAACATAATTAGGCCTATTAGTAAAGGGGTGAATAAAATTATGTACGCAATTCGGGAAGTAGGCCTAAGTACATTACTAGTCTCGAACTTATTTGCTAGTCCTCGCTAAATCTCGGTCTCAACACGTTTTCGACTAGTAATGCACTGCTTACTTCTCTTGTTGCGTACGTAACTATTAACGTTTTATTTACAACAGCAACATATTGACTCAACTGTTATGTTTGAGTCTCACATTCTAGAAATATCGGCTTTAAATCCCGATGCCTATCAAACGAATTGAGTTTTTCGTGGTTTAGAAGTTGTAGAGTCAAATGCTTAAGTGGAATTTTATTTCCTCATCCATTTCATTATAAACCTTCATGGCATTACATCATCAAATTAGACGAGTGTACTAGGACAGACAATAGTAGGCTATAGGCCTATTACAATGCGAGCTTGGGAAGTGGTTTTTACAAAAGCGAGGATATGATTAAAAACATCGCTCGGTTTTTTAATTTCCCAGATTCTGTAAAACGCTTCAGAAACGCGCGTTGTGCATTATTTTTGCGCAATGGTGTTTTCAAAATAATAAATAGTAGGCCAAGTAAAATAACATAACTATTTGTTGGAAATATTTGCGTTCATTATAACAACTGACAAAGTTAACAGTGTGACCACTGTTTATACGGTAAATGCCGAAAATAATTTATTTGAGACTATAGCAGGCTGTGACAACAATCAGTCACAAAATGGCGGCAAGTACGAATTTATTGTTTAATATTGTTTCAGATAAAGTTCAGTTCATTTAAAATTCAGTGATTTGTATCGTATAGGCTAATGTATAAGTTATTAACATTACCTTTTGCGCGTAGTATAGGCCTACATAAAGGACAGTGGTTTTACTTCCCGCACGAGGTAGGCAATATGTAGGCCTAATATTACAGTATAAGTAATAGTTATATAGGTTGGCAAACCCTAAATTTACGAAATTGAACTTTCAATCATGGTCGTCATTGCTGTAAGTACGACAGAACGCACTTTCGCGCAAAAATAAATTATTACATACAACAATAGATAGGCCTATACACAGCCTACCTGGATAGGCTATAACCTATGAGCATACAAGTGTTATGACTTAGGCCTATAGAGCAAATGCAGCATTATAAGCATGACTATGTTTGTTGGTTTTATGTAGGCCTACTCGTAGTAGATATTTAGGCTATCTTCTAAGGCTAGTTACTATGGGTGTGAGCTCCTTCACCTGGAAATTTTAGAGATAGATACAGCCTATACATTATGCTTTCCTTGTTATTGTAAATTATAAATAGTATTTTTTTATGAGAGTAACGAAAGAGAATGAAACTGAAGCATGCATCAGTAGGCCTATATCCTACCATGACTAATAATAGGCCTATATTGTATTCAAAGCCGAAATATAAAAAAAAGGTTAAATAAAGAAACAAGTCTTACTTCTTGAGGTTTAACAGAATTTGGTGTGATTTCAGCTTCTCCCTTTATCGCTGCGAGTTATCGATTAGCAAGCTATTGGTCGAACGAGGGATGTGTTAAACGCGTGTTTGTGCGTCCAGAGTAACGGGCTATCATGTTAACTGACAATCCTCAGCACGACGCAAGAGCATCTACAATCAGTTCACGACAGAACATTTGTAGATATAATGTACAAGAATGTCCATATTCTGAAAAGCAAAATATAGAATCTAATCTAACCTGAAGGTTCGTATTCAACGACAGATGTAGGTCTAATATGACGTCATGTTGTTTTATAATATCGATGTCAGGATAGCTTAAATCAAGAATGTAGCTATTTATTATTCTATAGGCCTATTTAATTAGCTTCTTCACGTGATGAACTATCGGTTACCATATTTACTCTGGTTCCTAAGTTCGCGGATTCAAACTCGGTGGTAACAATTAATTTTTCAGGGAGTAGGCCTACAAATCCTGGGCATGGACTCCTTCGGAAGGGAACTAAGGAAGTAGGTCCCATGACGTAGATTTCTTCTTCTTCTTCATCATCTTCTTCGGCTTTCCCCCACTTATAGGTTTGTCGTTTTCAGTTTCCATTTATCTCTATCATTCCAATCTCCTTTTTCCAAATTCCTATCATCTATTATAGTTCTGACATTGGTTTTCCATTTCCATCTTGGTCTGTCACGTTTATTTCTTCCAGGGGGTGACTAATGATATATATTTTTTGGTCATCTTTCATCTTCCATTCTTGTACATGGCCATACGATTTAAGTGTTTGATTTTCAATCATCTTAACAGCAGATGTGGTGACATTCATTTCTCTCCAAATGAATTAATTTCTTACTTTATCCTGTAGGCCTATTGTTTTTTTGGAGGCTTCTTCTAAAATAATCAAATTCAACTGTTCTAATTTTATTCTTTTATAATTCCGTCAAACGTATGACGTAGATTTACGGCACAAAAAAGAATCTCAAGGCTGGAAAAACAGACCTCAGAGCAAAATGTGTCGATCCTTTCACAACCAGATTTGAATTACGATACTAATGACTGTAGTTGTTAAAAAGCGTCTTTAATAGAAAATATACATTTATATCGTTAATATTAAACACACAACAATTAAAAACCGTAGGTAGGCCTATATAGAACCCGTGACTACACATGAAGGAAGCCTACACAGCCTATTGATTGTAACCTATATTTTTAGATGCGAAATGACTTTAGATGTTAAAGCTCCTATAAATAATAAAACGAAACAATAAATGGAATTATATAAACAAAGTGTTTAGAATATGTTTTAAATTCTATTATAGTTTTCCAGCGAATAAAATGCAGTCGTACTGCAGATGCGCCATAATTCCATGACACAATACTGCTCGCCTTGCAGCCAGCTTTTGCTGGAATTTCCTGTGATCACGTGTTTTACATGTTGGGAGACGTTCGATAGCATCGGCATCGTTGTTATTGATTATTACGTAGCATAGTTTTAAGAGTGATACCAACTGTAATTCAATCGATAGGTTTACGGGTATTTACGCTCATTGGTGAAAAAAGAGGGGTAGAGGAGAACGCCTTACGCGTAGTGAGAGAAGCATTTTGTTTGCTGCCAAGCTAGTCTCGAATTTTGTAAGAATTTCAGTTGGCCACATTTGTTGGTGATACACTAAAATAAGTTCTGTTTACAGACTAGTGTAGGCCTGTTGAAACAACGTCATAATTAGATAGGCCTACTCTGTGGCTTTTATATACAAATATAAATATAAGTTATAGGCCTATATATCGCTATGCTCTATTTATTATTTTTTTTCAAATTGCCCGGTTAAAATAGGCCTACTTTTTTTTTTATTTACATATATGTTACAACCCGTGTTTCACCAATGGTATATCACGGGATATTTACAGTTTTACAATTGTTCAATTATTATTCTAGTTGTTCTTGTAGTTGACGGAAGATCCTCGTAAGAAATTCTGCAACGTTGACTGTGTTAAAGTGGAACTTCAGAATATTTGGTGGAGTAGCAATTTGTAGTAGCTATAGCTGGTCGATCTCTGGAGAACATGTTGCATTCAGTCATCAGATGGTGGGCCGTCTGCAGTGATTTTTCTGGGCAGTTGCAATAAGGTGAAGCAGTTTTGTTAATTTTGTGTAGGTAGGATTTAAATAGTCCATGGTTGGTGAGAAATTGTGTGGTTATATAGTTAGGCCATAAGGATAGGGACAGTCTATAGGGTATGTTGGGGATGAATATTTTGGTATGGAAGGCGTCATTTGATTTGGTGTAAATTAAATTCCAGATTGTTTCATAGTATTCTTTTAATAACTGATTGCCTCGTGTTATAGGGATGGAGTTATAGTCGATAGTATTTTTGTAGCTAGCGGCTATTTTAGCCAGATAGTCAGCTCTTTCATTCCCTCGAAGACCTGCGTGACCTTTAACCCAGTGGAGGTCAATCTTTCTCGTCTTTTTGAGTACGATTAGCTTTTCTCTGGTTTGGATCGCCAAAGGGTTGGTTGATTTTCTATTGGCTATGGCTAGAAGAGCGTCTTGTGAATCTACGTGGATAGCATATGTTGAAGTTACATCTTTTTGTAGTTCAATCCATTCAACTGCCATTTGAATTCCAAGGAGTTCTGCCTGGAAGACTCAGTATTAGACTAAGATAAAAAATAAATCTTAACTACAAACCTCCCGACATGTCTAAAAAGGTCCTTGGCCTACCGTCCGGCTGCTGGCCTCCCATCTGCATATGTTAATCACAGAGTTAGATGATCATCTAGCATATGTAGGGGTGACATGTGGTTAGCATGTCGGGTCCCCAGTCGTTAATTATAGCTGGTTTTCTCAACCTGAAGCCGCTACTTATTGTTGCTATCCAAATTCCCCACTGTGCTGGGTGGGCATTAGTCCCATATTGGCCGAAACTCCATGAGAAAATTTCTTCCCCCATGGAGACTCGAACCAGTGATCTGCGCTTAGGTATCTTACCCTAACCACTCGGCGATGACACGGGACAAAATAAATAATAGAGCACCGAAAATAAAACAGTCATCATTCCCGTTCATTCCAGACGCAGGCGATTCTCTATTTTACTAAGTAGGCCTGTTTTTGTCACTTATTGTTATTAGGTAGGCTCTACATACAGGCCTATTCAGGATGTTCTATTTATACAACAATTTACCAAACATGGACTGTGTTATAGCTAAAATAAGCATTTATTTTATGTTCGTTCACCATTAAATAGGATAGCCTATTAGTTCACTGCTTGATTACATGTCTCTAAATTTACATTAGATGCTTTCAAAGTTGTTACGTCAATTTTGGAGAATGCTTTTCGCCTGAAATACGCATAATAGGCGTATATGATTCCGCATAAATACAAATTGTATTATATCATAAGCCTGTCCACTGCTCAATAGGTCCTACCGAAGGAGAGAGAGAGAGAGAGATAACTCGCAATTAGACCCTTATAAGAATATTATGCAAAGTCTATAGTCTGTAAGGTCGTACCATGTTCTCCACGTATTTTATATGAAATTCATAAATTAATCATGTTAACGAAATATTAAATATAGGCCTATCCTATCATCGAATATCTCATTCTTCCTCTTCTTATTTTTCACTGTTTACTATTGGAATTCAGCAGTTAAAATCAGAATCTGCAAAAATTTACAATAGTCTATTTCTGAAAGCTTATAGGCCTATAGCCTTGCCAATTCAAATAAAACTTTATTATTATTACAAGGTCTATTATTAATTAATATTATTTAATATATTATTATTATTATTATTATTATTATTATTATTATTATTATTATTATTATTATTACTAGGTCTATTATTATTAATGTTTTCTTAAAAGTTTTAAAGTGTTATTTTTGTGCATATGCGTATGTTTGCTTCTGATAAGTCTATAAAAATATAATTTTAAAACAAGCTATAGCAAACTTACAGGCCTATCTCTAACTCACTAGCACTAGCCTATCGAACCCGTAGGTTCATAGCCACGAACATAAGCTCTCCATACATCCCTACCCTGAGCTAATGTTTTCCAGTCATCCCCCATATAATCTACCTCCATCAAATCATGGTTCATATTATTCTACCACCTTATTATTGGTCTACCAACTGGGCATTTTCCCTCTGATTTCCCTACAAGAAGCTTCCATGTCCCTCTTTTAGTCCCCATTCGTGCTACATGTCCCGACCATCTCAGTCTTCGAGATTTAACTGTTCTTTTATATCTGGTTTCCTGTAGACTACAAATCATAGACCCTATTTCTCCTCACCTGTCTGTCCATCTCTCTTTGGTTCAACAATTTTTTCCTAAGAACTTTATTCTCAAATACTTGTAGGGCCTAATATTTTCTCCTCCCTAAAGTATGCCTAAGGGTCATATTTCGCATCTATATAATACAACTAGGAGAATAACAGTTTTATATAGGCCTATTTTCAGTTTTTAACGTTTTTTAGAGAAGTTGAGAAAACATGACAGCAAACATATTCAATTGATAATTTAATTTTTGCCAATAGGTGATTAAGTCCTATAGGCCTATTCCTTTATATTGACTCTAATTAAAATCTAATTTTAATTAAATTTGTTATGTGGTGTGCCTTTAGAACGATAAGGGCATTTGATTTAGTCCCATGTTGCAGTGAGTTATCACTTGCCGTTTATGTTGGTTACAGAAAGAGCAGGTCACTTCCATCAATTTGTCTCTTATTTTCTTTATTCAGTAGTCAGGACTTTTGAATGTAAAACACAAGTTAAACTTCACAAAGCTTCTGATAAATGTTGAAATATTTAAGAGAGCACTAGTGTGTGAATGCAATTTGTTGCATCATACAAATTAACAACAAGATTGATACCACGAGAGTGCCAAAGTGAGATTACTACTTTTGTTAATGGGAATCATTGCACTGACTGCAAAAGCATTTTCACATATCACTGTACTTCAGCCAGTGGACACATTTCATTCTTTCTCTTGATGGACGTTACTTGCAGATGTCAAACAGGTAGGCTATTTCAAGAATGTAACCTATAGGCCTATGCCTACAATCTTACATTACATTCTAAATTATAGCTACTACAGATCACAAGTTTCAAATAGTTATAATGCGAAGTAACTTACTACTACGTATAATAATATAAAATAATAATATCCTCAATTCGTTTCCAACTCAGGATCAGATCGAGGGATGAGATGAGATGAGAGGTACTGAATAAAAAGAGAGCCGGCCGACCACGCCTGACGCACCATCACATGGGCAGATGAACGAAATGAAACGAAATGGATGAGTTGAGTATGGAGAAATGGTGGAATGAAATTGTGTCACAGGAAAATGGGAGAAAACTACGAGAAAACCCTGTCCAAGGTCCGTTTCGTCCACCCCGATACAAATAGGCCTAGGCCCCCTATATAGTGAATGTAAAATACACTCCCTCGTTTCCAGCAGATATGCGGTAGGGGTCTACAATAAATAGAACGTTGAAAGAAAAAATTAAAAAAAAAAAAAAAAAAAGGAAACTCAAAAATGAAGTTTTACACGGTGAGAGCAATACCAGTTCTACTATATGGTTCAGAAACTTGGACCATAACACGAAATGACATTAACAAATTGCAGGCTTCAGAAATGAGGTTTCTGAGATCAGTTAAGGGTTGTATTAGGTTGGATAAATTTTAAAATGAGGATATAAGAAAAGAAAAATGTAATATCATTAGAGGAAAGGATTCATCATTATAAAGATCAATGGATTGAACACCTAGAAAGAATGAGCTACAGTCGTAGGCCTATTCCTAGAAGAATTCTTGATTATAAATAGCCCATGAAGGAAGGATAGATTTGGGAAGACCACGGAAACGTTGGTTGGAGAATATGTGAAGCCTGAACAGGCTTAATAGCTTAATCCCTGATTGAAGAAGAAGAAGATTATAGCTACACCAGAAATTATGTCAATTTATATGAGTTATGGAGTCAATATCAATTCACTTTCATCATATGCAAATAAACATATTTTGGAGACACTATAAATATGTGAAGATGTTAACTTACAACCGAAAGAGAACATGAGCTTGAAATGCATGACACATTAATAGTCTACAAATATCAGCAGACATGATAGAAGAAAGCACTAATCTATGCCTACTATTTGTAATAGGCCTACAATGATAAAGTAGCAGGCCTACTAAAAGAGTAGATTATGTAGGTCCATGGCTGATAAGTTGCATGTGTTAGCCATCTCTCTCTCTCTCTCTCTCTCTCTCTCTCTCTCTCTCTCTCTCTCTCTCTCTCTATCTCTCTCTCTATCTCTCACTCACTCTCTCCCCTAACTTAATTTAACTTCTCCCTTTGTAGGTACTTTTACGTGTCTCACCCACTCGGACCTTATAAAGACACAACATGTCAGGAGAGAAATACGTAAGAAGATTGGTGAGCCTCCGTGGATGAGTATTAAGTTTGTCAGGGCTACCTACGAAACAATAAGAACATTTAAGAGAAGACACTCATTCTTTCATATTCTATAATCTTAGACAATATTATATGGATGATTGGATGGCTATATGATGTTCGGAGACCATTTAGGTATTAAAGTTTCCCGACATTTGTCTTAGGCCTATAGATCAGGGAAAACCTCGAAAAAAAAGCCTTACCAGGAAACTTGTCCCGACCGAGGATTGAACCCGGGACTTTTGCGTATGAAGCAACGGTGTTACCTCGAGAACACAGCAGTGACAATGTGTTAGGCATTCGGAAGACAGTTCTTACACACCTTGAATCCCGTAGCTCTCTTTCCGAAAAAAATCGAAATTCTTCATTACACAGGAGTTTGTATAGCCTAATAGTAGGAATAGTAGGATTATTAATTATAGTTATTTTAGGGGGTTCTATATTAAGATGATTAATTTTTCCTACGCCTTCATTTATTTGTTTACCTCTATACTTAAAATTGTTAGTAATTTTTGTTAGAATCATCGGGGGACAAAGTTCAAAGGTAGGCCTATTCCATTTTCTCACGTGAGAGACAGTTCGTTTGGTTGGGCCTATAGATCTAGGCCTATGATATTTCAAAGCCTTCAATATGGGTAATAATTTAAGCTAGTAGGCCTATCTCGCAAAGTGGTGTCAAAAATTTGTAGGCCTATTTTTTTCCCCCATGTCATTGGATTATTTTCATCATAACTATTTTTTACCAATAGAAAATAGAAATAAATTATTATAATAGGCTATTTACAATATCTAATCATTAAAATATTTTTATATTTTTGTATTAATCAAATTATATGTCACTATAATATTACAATGTCTAACTATAAATCAGAACATATTTTTTTATTAATTAAAACTTTATCAAAATCAGAAAAAATAAATTTTAGACTTTATGTACATGTAGGGCTTACATGAAAAAATTAAACAAACGATACGCCTACTATTTGGTCCAGGCACTAACATTTCTTCTCGATAGAGTATTAATTTATTAAAATCTTATTAACAAGAATATAATAAGAATAAAAATAAATTTTATTCACAAATAAATGTTGTAAACATTATTGACATCCCAATGAGCAAGTGTTCGTGTTCAGGTGCAGTTCAGTTACTGAAATAATAACTTACTTCGAGAATATAGCCTATATCCTATATTACAAAGATTTATGTAAAGTGGGAGGGAAAACAAAGTATATAAATTTAGGAGCCATTTTCAAGACATAAAATGAAATCTGGTGCATAAAAATAATTTTAGATACAAAGGGAAATAAAATAAACAAAACTGAAGTTTAATAATTTAGTTGAGGACGACTGACTTACCAGGTACCAATTTTGTATTTAATACCTTATTACATAACCTGAACGGTGCTTTAAAATGAATTTTAAAAGTGTTGAATATAGAATATAGGCCTATTAGTAGGCCTATCAGACGGAAGTAATTAAAGTCATTAGAATATGAAAGAAAACAAATTTAGGACAAAGTTTGAAAATACAAAACGAACTTTGGCACATAAAGAATTGACGAAAAGAGAGTTATAACCTATAAACGAAACATTAAGCCTACATAGGCCTAATAGAAAGTAGCCTAATTAATATATTAGATAATAGTATAGGCCTAAATTAAAACAAATTTAGAAGAAAATTTCAAAATATAAAATTCGCTTTAACATACACAAAGAATTAATGCAGTGGAGAATGATATAGGACTAAGCAAAATAATAGGCTAAGTTATAAACAAAATAATGCAAAGCCTAGACCCCTGATAGACTGAAGAAAGTAATTAAATGCATTAAGAAATAACAATATAAACCAAAATAGGTTACAATTTAGGCTATTTACAATTTTAAAATATTTTAACAATTAATATAATTAGGCTAATTATTAAAATTATTAATAAATTTTAATAATTAATTTAATTGCTTTCTTAAATCTATCTGTTATTAGTTTGCATTAAATGTAAGTTTATTCTAGAGTTCAAAGAAACTCCATGGCACGACATTCCTATAAGGCCCTTAACTACCAGCCGGCTGCTGGTCTCGCATCCACACGTGTTAATCATAGAGGTGGGCAATCATTTAGTCAGTAGGCCAATAAGGGAGACATGTTTTCTGCATGTTGGGTTCCCCAGCGTAATACCTGCTTTCCTCAACCTGGAGTCCCTACTCGCTGTAGATATCCAAATTCTTCATGATGCAGGATGATCACGGAAATTCCGTCATAATTGTTTCTCCCTATAGGGACTCTAACCAGCAAAAGTCCCGTAGCTCTGCACCAAGGCATCATATCTTAAACCTCTCTGCTAAGGTTCAGGTCCTAGAGTTAGTAGAACAAATAAATTAATTTTTTGATAGAACAAAAGTCCACCGCTATGGTCTCGCTGTAACATCACATCATTGACTCAGACGCAGTAGGCCTATCCTAGGATCGATCCCCGGTCGAAACAAGTTTTCTGGATGACATTTTTAGGTTCCTACAGTTTTTTTCGTCACTTGTAAGAAAAATAAGTTATCGGGAAACTTTAAGGCCCAAATTGTCTCCGAACACCTTAGACCTATTAATACGCTATGTCATAGACTACTCGCCATGTTTGTTATTCTATGAATGTGTTGATTAGGCCTAATGGTAGGCTATGTCTTGTCTTAAAGTTCGGTTGTTTCGAAGGTTGCCCTAGCATTGAAGCTGATCACTCATCAATGTGGTCAAAAGAAAGTAGGCCCTATGTACATTTAAAAATCCTGTCTTGACGCCCGAGAGGCATAGGAGAAGTGAAATAAACTAAAATAAAAGAAATGGGCTATAGACCTAGAACAAATAATTAGGCCTATAGTCTAATTAACAGTGAACTAGGCTACATGGTCTTTATAGAAAGCCAGATAGGCCTATGATGAGAACAGTTAAGTCTCGTAGACTACGATGGACAGGGCATGTGGCACGAATGGGGAATGAAACACGTGCATGGAAGCTTCTTGTAGGAAAACCAGAGGGAAAACGGCCAGTTGATGGACCAAGGATGAGGTGGTAAAATAACATTAACTATGATTTGAGGGAAGTAGATTATACAGGGGATGACTGGAAAACATTGGCATAGGATAGGGATGTATGGAGAGCTTATGTCCAAGCAGCCATGAACCTATGGGTTCGATAGTGCCAGTTAGTTAGTTATAGGCCTAGTTTAAATAACAAAACTTTTCATAGAATGAATCAGTAACAAAATAGGCCTACCGAATATTGTCATACACAACTTATAGAACATACAATAGGCCTATCCTAACAAAAAAAAAAAAAAGACTGACAAGGGAACTATTAATCATTGCATGCCAAAACCTACCTTGAAATTTCTTCCAGAGAAGCGTTGTGGTGTACAAAGGCTGTGTTAAAAAATTAACTGTATTTTTAACTGCAAGGCATTAAAATCCAGCGTCGAATCTTTCATTTAAACCATAGGGAAGTAATAGCTACACTCGATAATTGGTAGATTGGATAGGCCTAACCCTCACTACCTGCTGTCCGCACCGCGTCCCGCCTTACTTTACTCCACTCTTACTCATGCAGGGAGTCAATCTGCTCCATATAATGGGTTGCCATTACTGGATTCTAGCTTCGATTTCTGTGCTTTGCAGTTAAAAACGGCACATTTGTTTTTAGACACGGCCTTGGTACGTGACAACGCTACTCTAGGAGAAATTTCAAGGTAGGTTTCTGCACGCAATGGTTGACAGTTCGCTTGTGAGAAGTTAGAGCTTGAGACTCGTATTATAATGTTTCTGAGTTCAAATACCGGGACCGACCAACCTGTTTGGGACCTTTCCACAGTTTTCCTTTAGAATTTCATTTAAAATCTCATTTCATCATCAATCATAATTTCTTAAAATCATTAAATTTAAAACAATGAGCAACTTTCAAAGCACATGACTGTACTCTGGAATACAAATAGGCCTACACAGCTATTAGATAAACTACAGCCTAGGTTCTACAGGTAGACTATTAATTATAGCCTACTTACTTACTTACTTACTCACTGGCACTATCGAACCCGTAGGTTCAAGGCCGCGCTGACATAAGCTCTCCATACACCCCTATCCTGAGCTAATGCTTTCCAATCATTCCCTATATAATCTACTTGCCTTAAAACATAGTTAATGTTATTCTCCCACCTCATTCTTGGTCTACCAACTGGACGTTTTCCCTTTTTGGCTTTCCTACAAGAAGCTTCCATGCAAGTCTTTCATTCCCCATACGTGCAACATGTCCTGCCCATCGCAGTCTACGAGACTTAACTGTTCTTATTATATCTGGCTTCCTATAAAGACCATGTAGTTCATTGTTATCTAGTCTTCTCCATTCACCTGTCTGTTCATCTCTCTTTGATCCAAAATTTTCCTAAGTACTTTATTCTCAAATACTTGTAATCTCTTTCCTCCCTTAAAGTAAGAGTCCATGTTTCGCACCCATATAATAGGCCTATAACTGGTAGAATAATAGTTTTATATATTTTCAGTTTAACGTTTTTTGAAAGGAGTTGGGACATCAAGAGTCTCTGCAATGCATAATATCACGCATTTCCAGAATTGAGCCTATGTTTAATTTCTTTGTACACCTCATTCCTATTTGTGATTATTGTTCCTAGGTATTTGAATTCAGCCAATTGCTCAAAATTTCCATCATTTGTCATTAGCTATCCATTTCCATAATATAGGCTAATGTATTTCTACGTGTGACCATATATTTAGTTTTATTGATATTTACCTCCAGTCCTAATTTCTTAGTGTTACTCAATAGTGTGTGCGTGTTGGCCTTTAGTATCTCTTCGCTATCGGCCAATAGTACTACATATCAGCATAAACTAACAGCTTATTAATACCATTGAGTTGTAAGCCTTCCTCACTGTCTAAAGATTTGATGGCATGCTCTTATGATTTGAGATATTCACGAATAGGCTATATTTTAAAATGTAAATACTTGAGACTTGAAATGGTTCCGATCTCTAACAGTCTACTTCATACTAAAAACATAGCAGTATTCTGAAGAAGCTGGTAATTTTATTCTCTATTAAAAACACGGAGGAAAAAAAAAATAAAGAAAAAAAAAAGCTTTCAAAACGCACGCCCCCAGCTACGTCTTTTGTGGATATCACGGATCCCTGATTATACATTAATCATACTACATAACAAACACATTTATAGCGAAATGGGTATTTCATGTTCATTTGCGAAGCCGCTAGTTCTTCTCGTTCGGTCTCTCTTCCTCCCCGCCAACCATGTTTCCGGTCTCATCGTCCCCTTCACAGCTTCATGCGTTCAATACTGCAGCTCTTCTTTCCTCTGCGCATGCGCAAATGTTATCTCTTTCTCTCTAACAAAACACATCACAGAAAACGTTGCTCCAAACTATTTGTGATTGGCAATCACCAAGTCCTTCCCCCTTCAAGTCCAGCTCCTCCCCTGCTAGGGAAATCTTTTTGCAAACAAAGACATAGTCAGCCATTAAAATGGTTAACGGGAAGAATAGAAAAGGAAGGAGGAATGTGAATGGCTGTAAAATTGTTGCTTTATGTCTGTGGATTGAACCAATTTGTTTAGTTGGCATATGCGAGGCACGCGAACCGTGAAATCAATCCTGTTAACCCCTAAACTTATGTTTACTGCTCTTGCTGGTTGGTTTTAACCTCTCTACACAGCAAAATAATAAATAACACTTTATGGGAGAATTTCTTTTAAATAACACGATTTTAAAACAATAAAATGTTACTATGTTGACTGCATGTGTTTGTGTGTGTGTGTAAATTGTGTTTTATATATAGCCTATGCCTATAAATTTAAGTTATATTTTATCATAGGGCTACATATAGAATTAAGTTAGGCCCAGTGTTTTTGCATGACACTTAACAAGGGTCTATCCTATTTTTGTCGGTGGATTTTTTAATAAAATTAAAAAATATCGTAAATTCTAATCCGATCTCATTTCAACATGGCAAAAAAACAATATTCCAATTATTAATTTAGGCCCATAAAATAATTTTATTTCGGAGTTTAGACATATAGGCCTACAAAGAATGAACGTAACAGGATTGCCAAAAGCAGCATTTAACTACAAGCCAAGAGGTTCAAGGAATGTAGAAAGGCCAGTGAAAAGATGGACAGAACAACTGTGAGGCGGAACAGGCCCGTGAAGTGAAGATGAAGAAGAAGAAGAAGAAAATAATTTTAAAATAAGATACAATAGAGTAACTTATTACTTAAGTTAATAAAAATAACTTACTAAAATGAGTGCCACTTAGTAGAAGAAGAAGAGAACGGACAAAAATAACGTGGATTGATGGTGTTTTGAGCAGCATGAGGGAAAAAGGATTGGACGATGGAGATTGGAATGACAGAGATATGGAGGAGAATGACAGTGGATTAGTCTAATTGGGCGCAGGAAAATATTGTGAAACATTGTGAAACCTGTTAAATAAATAAATAAATAATAGAAATCAATCATAGCATTTTTTTAAATTCATATAAAAATCTATCTTCACATTAGGCCAGACATATTTAGGTAATTTGATAATCCTTAGCCTATTATCTACAACAGTCTTGTGTAGGCCCTATCTAATTTGAGTTGGGAAGTTGTCAAGTAGTTATTTATAAACTATTGAAAAATATTGTTGGTTTCACAAAATTTTTTCTACTATCCAATTTTAAAATATTTAATACTAAATAAACCAATGATACATTGTTTAGATTCGCACTAAGCTGTTTTAGTGACACTTAGTTCATAATTTAAAAAGAAAATCAAACAATTGTCCCCATGGATTTATGATAGGCCTACCAATTTATACCGGTGTTTATCCATTTAGTGAAAGGACATACCGCCGAATTTATTAAGAACATTTCTGTTTTACATAGCCTCTCACCTAACTGAGTGGGCTTCAGTGTGGAAACGGTAAAGCTAAAAAAATCCTCCATCATTCCACTGCCCGGAATCGTAGGCCTACCTGAGTCGTGCAATCGGTGGTCAGACTGAGATCCCTGACACACATAATTACTGGTAGTATTATATCCACTATCGAACCCGGAGGTTCATGGGCGAATGAACATATAGACCCGTTAGAGGCTGAGTCGACCCTAGGGCCATAGAGCCACCAGAAGGTTTGGATCAGTTTAAAAATCCTGACCCCACCGGAACTCGAACCCTCGACCTTCCGGCTTGTAGCGCATTGCCTTAACCTCTACGCTACGACGTGCTCCCACTTATTTCCCTACAGATGTCATGAATGGAATGTGGTCAGCATACCTACCCAAAGCGACATCTAGTAAGGAACTAGGATATTATGCTACTTGGATGTTAAATGTTAGTAAATTTTGCTTAGAGATTTCTTTTTTCGTGCTTAAGATTATTTTACGAGCCTAAAAATCTTCAAGCTCGGAACCCACGGAGGATTTGTTCCTTGGATTTTTCCATCCTAAAAAATGTCATCGACTTCGGCCGGGTTTAAATCCACGACCCTTGTGACTAGACGCAGGGAATAGAATCACTATCGTCCTCCTCCACTGAGTTTAGCGCTCAAAGGAATGTGGTGTGGGGATGGATACTGGATGACAACACCAGTCAGGAAGGAAGTACAATCATATTGAAAACATTGGTCCTATTTTCGAAAGACACAGTCACAGAAAACCGCAAACTGAAAACTGCATATTTGTTAATGAATAATACTTTCCTTCCTGTAAGAGTACTAAACCGAATGGCAAGAATACCCTACTTTCCAGCGCTAAACTCATCGGAGGAGGACAGTAGACATCGTGGCCGATACAAATAGAATAGAATAAGCCTAAGATTCTACTGATTCGCAATTTGCATGTACACATTTATGTGTCATAAAACTGACACTGTTCTATGCATTAAATATACCTATAGTGGTATTATAAATAGGCCTATTAATAAAATTTCTACTAATTTTCCCAAATGCGGGACTACGTAAATATAAGATTGATTTTACTTTTTGTTGGCTGTAATATAGGCTTCCATATTAATTCTTAATTTTATATTCCTAAACTTCCCCGAGTTCTTCAGCCAACAGCGAGGTAGTAAAAATGGGGTTAAGGTAGAAGTTTTAATGGTGCAATTTATAAACAACCTAGTAAGAGTGTGTTAACATAAACATTAATTTTATTTAAACCATCCTTATATATGACATTATAGGAACTCTAAAACTACCACCGACTTTTCTTTCCAAATCATCTTAATTAAGGTATGCCTATACTTTTTTATTTTAGATTAGACCAGTGTAAGAGAACTTACTTGTAGGTACAGGCGTCCAGAGTGAAGGATTATCATAACTAATGTCACGAGTGATTTTATCTAGAGGATTTTGAAATCAAGAGTGGCATTTGTTAAGACTATTTCACGATAAAATTAAGTTGTTTAATTACTCAAGAATCATTATTTAAATATTAAATATAAATATTTTAAAATATTTATATAGGATATTTAATGTAAACGGCGATGTTTTGTAAACAAATCAGAAATGTGTGGTTATGTTTCAAATTCACTGCAACTTGATCATATTATTTATTGCCAAATAGGATCGCAATATTGTAGGAATGTATACCCTAGTGGACAAAAAATGAAGCAAATCAAACTGTATGCCTATATTATAACCACCATATGAGATTTTTTTTTGTAAACAACCAGTAAAATCATTATATAAAAACACGATTGAGGGGTCTAGAGAGAGGGAGCTATGCCACTTTGAGAAGAAATGTAAATAATCAGTGATATTTGTGTTAAAATTTATATTTTTCTTTTTGCATAGTTTACATAACATTAAGTTAAAGAAGAAAGAAGTTACCCTTTACTGTACAAATAATTTCGTAATATAGCATAATGCTTAATAAAAACCCAATTATTTCCATTTCTTCTCAAAGTGGCATAGCTCCCTCTCTCACTAGACCCTCAATTATTGAACACACACTTAGGCCTATCAAATGTGTAGTTCGAAGGAATCTGTTTATTATTTGCTATATTCAATGTATTTGTTGGAGAGTCAGTCACTGCAAAATGTTGCTCTGACCTGTTCAGAATATTAAAAAGGAGGAGCTTTCTTTATCACAAAAGCAGAAGCTGGTAAGGAGAATTCTATAAATAGCGAGGTGAAACACGATTGTCATTGGCTGTAAAACAAAATTCATTGAAACGTGATTGGCCATTGACTCCCATTTGGGGCATGAGTTAAATAGTCAATAAAATACTAATAGGCTATATTATTTCTTACGTTAATCTCATATTGTGTAACCTAGCTAGGCATATAACCTATTTGTTAATAGTTCCATCCATAGTAATTCTGCCTGAAGTCTTTCACAGCAATCATAGCATTTTCAAGTTTTGCTTTGCAGCTTTATAGGTGTGGTAGCTTCCCGTTGCTTTCCACACCGGTGATGGATGATTATGATAATGATGTTGATGATGATGATGATGATGATGATGGCCGCATGATTTTCGGGGACCGTTGGGCACTAAGCTTGCTGACATTTGCCTTACAGGTGAGGAAAAACCCCGAAAAAGAACCTCATCCAGCAGCCTGTTCCGACCGGGAATCTAACCCTGGCCCGCTCCGTAACAAGGCAGCACGCTACCGTCAGACCACAGCCATGGATTTCTTAAAGGTTAAAAACATTAAATTAAAAATATCTGTGATCACAGTCGTGCTCAACCAGGCTAATTACAATTTCAGTTAAAACAGTAGGCTAGATCTTTCGGAGCATATTACAGCCTATGTCATATAGCCTATATATATATATATATATATATGTCCACCGCTGTGGTCTCGAGGTAGCGTGCTGCCTTGTCACGCAGCGGGCCCGGGTTCGGTCCCCGGTCGGGGCAGTTTTTCTGGGTAAGGTTTTTATCGGGGTTTTTCCTCACCTGTAAGACAAATGTCAGGAAAACTTTAAGGCCCGAATGGTCCCCGAAATCATATGGTCATCATCATCATCAATCTTCACCGGTGTGGAAAGCAATGGAAAGCTATCACACCTACAATTCCCTAGTAAAGCTGCAAGCATAGCGTGACAATGCTATGATTGCAGTGAAGGACCTGCCTTCGGGCAGAATTACTATGGATGGATATATAGGTCTATAATGTGTAGTTGAAGTACAGGTTGGAAGCCTGACTTCGCCGGTTTAGGATCTTAAATTGCCCTCTTCGGCTTGTGTACTTACGACATTTTTTTTTTTTTTTTGGCGTAGCCTATGATGTTGTGTGTGAAATTTATGAATTTTTAATTGTCGAGTCGTGGGAGGGTAGGCGAGGACAGTCGCTCAGGGAGGGTGAAGAAAAACAAGAAAAAGTGTATGGTCCTTGTGTGTTAGTAGACAGGGTCGGTACGTTTTTGAAATGTAGTGTTTCTGTTAGTGTTAGGTGGGTTATTAAAAATGTGATCTAGATATGTCCGTGTATTTATGTTGTTTATGAATCTTGTGTTAATGTTCTGAATGTGTTCGTGTAGAGGTTTCATGTTGATGTCAGAATATAGTAGTAAGTTTCTGTAATAGCGTGGGGGTTTGTAGATTTTTCTGAGTAGGCTATGGCGGTTTCAATTCTGCTAATTTTAAGGTTTTGTGTACGGCTGATGTGGGGTTATATCATCAGATTTTCAAAAGGTACTTAAGTTAGTACCAAATGAAAAGAAAAATAACCGAACATGTTCCGAAAGATTCTCTAACTGTTTTACCTTTTCAAAAGCTGATGATGGAACCTACTAAGTAGGACCTATTTTAACGTAAGTAGGCTACTTTAACTGGAAATGTAATTAGTAGAGGGCGACTGAGATCTCAGGTAAGTTACTTATTTTAATACTTTCAATCTTTGATATAATAACTTGAACGGTGCTTTACAATTACTTCTAAAGTAGGGCCTAGGCCTATTGTATAGGCTATTTTAGGCTATCATTGGATAAGTTAAAATTTATTGATTCTGGTTGTGTCCGCTTTCGGCGTATGTTACTGTGATTTTATTATTATTATTATTATTATTATTATTATTATTATTATTATTATTATTATTATTATTATTATTATTATTATTATTATTATTATTATTCCGGTATCATGGCAGCTGCCGCCGTCTTCCGGAAACCAAACGCCATTCCTCTATGTCCATCCATTGATCTTCCTCCATTCCTCTGATATTCATTGCTGCTTGTACCCCTTCTATCCAGGTTTTCTTCGGTCTTCCTCTCTTCCTCCTTTCCATTGGGATCCATTCCATAACAATTTTTGGCAATAGGCTATATTATTATTATTATTATTATTATTAGGCCTATTATTATTATTATTATTATTATTATTATTATTATTATGATTATATTATTATAGGCCCTACTATTACTATTATACCTATTATTATTTTATTACTATTATTGTTATTATTATTTTTATTATTATTATTATTATTCTTCCTCTACGCATGAAAGCTGGCAGCTTGTTGCGTGTTCATTCACTACAGATCCGGTGTATGGTGACATCCTTCCATCGTAGTTGTGGTCTTCCTAATGGCCTTTTCTGCTGAGGTGTCCAGTCACGTACTTTCTTCACTAATCTACTGTTCTCCATTTAGTCTTCTATCATTTATCCAAAGGTTTATAGGTTCAATTTCACATTCTTCTCTAATAACAGAGCTGCGAATTTTCTCTCTCAGCGATTTTCCTATGATTTTCCTTAAAACTTTCATTTCGGTTGTTTCATTGATTTGTTTTGTTTTCTGAGTTTCTGTACGGCATTTACAACCATATGTTAGAACTGGTCTTATGACAGATTTGTAGGCTATATTCTTACCTTTGTATCTATTCTTAAATTGTTATTTTTTCGAAACAGTATTGTTTAAATATCCCGATATTTTGTTTGCATTATTTGCTTGATGGAGGATTTCATCTGTTATTCTGTTGCTGCTATTAATTCCTACTCCTAAATATTTGAATTTCATGATTTGTTCTATACTTGTCCCTTCTATTTCTAATTTAATACGTCATGGGTCCTTGGACATTGCCATTGATTTGGTTTTATTTGTTGAGATTTTCATGTTATATTTTGCTGCAATGATTCTAAATTTGTGCAATAGCATTTGTAAATCATCTTCACTTTGTGCAATTAGAACTGTGTCATCAGCATAGTTTATTATCTTCAGCTCTTTGTTACCTATTTTAATTCCTTTTCTAACTTCAGCTTTTAGCTCTTTGATGATTTCATCCATTATTAGTGTGAACAGTATGGGACTTAATGAGTCTCCTTGTAGTATTCCTTGCTGGACTAAAATTTCTTTCGATTTACGATTTCCATATTTAATAGTTGTACTGTTTCCTGAGTAAATTTATTTGATGATTGCTATGACGTTTTTAGATACATTCTATTATTTTTATTACATTTTATTATATGGGTCCGAAACCTGGACGTATGTAGAAAACACGCCAACAAGCTGTTAGCAGTAGAAATGGATTTTTGGAGGCGATCGACAAGAATTTCAAGAAGGGATAAGGTCAGAAACCGCACAATAAGGGAAATTATGCAAGTTGAAAAAGCATGTCAGGAAAAATAGAAGAAAATCGTTGGAAATGGTATGGACTCCTCATATGAATGGAAGAAGCGAGAATTCCAAAGAATATCTTAATTGGAAAGCTAATGGAAGAAGTGGAAGAGGCAGGCCTAGAGAACGATGGATGAATGGAGTGAAGAGAAGTATGGAAGCTAGAGATTTGAGGGAAGAAGGTGCTTTAGACGGGAACCTCTGACGACAAATCACTCTGGGTTGAATTGAGAGGATTAACAGAGAGTGAAGCAGATAATAGGGATGTGTGGAGGAGTAAAATTGCAATGAGCTGTAGGAAAATTAGTGTAGACTATTGTAGAAAAATTCCCAATAAAATTATTATTATTATTATTATTATTATTATTATTATTATTATTATTATTATTATTATTATTATTATTATTATTATTATCATCATCATCATCATTATCATTATTATCATTATCATCATTATTATTATCGTTATTGTTATTATTATTATTATTATTATTATTATTATTATTATTATTATTATTATTATTATTATTATTATTATTATTATTATTATTGTAGTTGTTATTGTTATTGTTTTTATTGCTGTTGTTATTGTTATTATTAAAGGGTGTTATTAATTTATTGTTCGAAGAGCTAGTTCAAGTGATAGGATGCTTGTCTCCTGGCTAGCGAGGCCGGATTCGATACCCGGCGGAGTTAGAAAGCTTCAGAGTAAAATTTCCAACCTTAGAGCCAATTTTTAAATGTTGGATTATGCATATGATTCCTGGATTAAATTCCAAACCATAGGCCTACCCCAAAACAAATATTCAGAAGGCGTGTGTTGATAATTATAGATTTCTCCGTCACATGGGGATGTTAAGTCTGGCGGACCCCTTGGTGCTTTTCGACAGGACTATGTAGGCCTACCAGCCCTGGATTTCGCATTCTCTCGCATGATAGGCCTACGCTTACATTTATAAACTATTAAGCAAACAGTCGCCCTACATATTCTCTCTGTAGCCTACACATTACCAACACAACGTTATCTGCCGAAGTAGTGTGTAAATTTAAAATAGACAACATGAATATCATCTATCCACCTAGATCGAACCTCGAAGAACGAAGAAGCATTGGGTGACATTTGAACGTAGATACTACACATTAGGCATAGGCCTATTATTATTATTATTATTATTATTATTAATATTATTATTATTATTATTATTATTATTATTATTATCATCATCAACTAATTCACTGGCACTACTGAACTTGTTGGTTCATGGCCGCGCGGTCATAAGATCTCTATACGTCCCTATCCAGAGTTATGTTATCCAATCATCAACAAGCTTCCGTGCCTCTCTTTCATTCCCCATTTGTGCCGCATGTTGTGCCCATCGCAGTCTAGGAGATATACTGTTCTTATTATAGGCCTAACTGGATTCATATAAGCTCATGTAGGGCCTACTTCACTGTTACGTAGTCTACTCTATTTGCCTGTCTGTTCTTCTCTCTTTGGTTCAAAAATTTTTGTAAGATCTTTATTCTCAAAAACTCGTCATATTTTTTTCTTCCTTTAAAGTTATTATTATTATGATTATTATTATTGTTTATTATTATTATTATTATTATTATTATTATTATTATTATTATTATTATTATTATTATTATTATTATTATTATTATTATTATTATTATTTTGTAGACGATTAGACAATCCATAGCTCTTCAGAAGGCAATTTACAAATAGCAGCGAATAAATTTAATGAAATAGCAAATAAATTCAATATGACAATCTCTGAAAGTAAATCGAAAGTAATGGCATTCAACGGGAAAGACCACATGAGGTGTAAAATCAGCATTAATAACACTACAATACAACAGGTGAACAATTTCAATTATTTAGGATGCAATGTATCATACTGCCGTCCCGCGCCGTAGCCGAGTGGTTAAGGCAGGAAGCCTTGGCGCAGAGCTACGGGACTTGCGCTGGTTCGAGTCTCCATGGGGGAAGAAATTTTCTCATGGTATTTCGGCCAGTATGGGACCGGTGCCTACCCAGCATCGTGAGGCATTTGGTTAGCTACAATAAGTAGCGGCTCCAGGTTGAGAAAACCAGCTATAACGGCTGGGGGACTCGACATGCTGACCACATGTCACCCCTACACTGGCTGATTATCATCTACCTCTATTATTGACACATGTGGGTGTGAGGCGAGCAGCCGGCTGGTAGGCTAAGAGCCTTGTAGGCCTGTCGCGCCAGGAGAGAGTATCATACTGCCAGAAGAAAGATATTAATATTAAATTTAATTAATTTGATAGAATGTGTGGCGCTATAAAACTTTGAGGAGTACACACTTAAAATTTAAAAAAAATTATGGCAGTGCCTGCCTTAACACATGCAAGTGAAAATTTGACTCTTAACCGTTTAGACAGAAGATAAATAGGAACTGCAGAAATGAAGTAGCAGGTGTGAAGATATTGGAAAAGACTTAAATATTTTTAATTTAACAAATATAATTGACAATGAGAAACAACTGGTATGAACATATTTAAAGAATGCCTACAGATAGAATCCCCCAGCTTTTATTAAAGTACAAACCAATGGGACATAGAAGTGTTGGACGCCCATTTACTAGATGGAAAGATTCATTAAATCCCACTTGACGTGAAAACAGGTCAAAATGTCTAATTTCATGAAGTAGAAGAAGATTAGGCCTATTATTGTTATTATTATTATTATTATTATTATTATTATTAATTAATATTATTATTTATTATTATTATTATTATTATTATTATTATTATTATTATTATTATTATTATTATTATTATTATTATTATTATCTATATATCAAAGCAGATCTACCAGAACACTATGGTAATTATTAGACAATAATAGTTTACCAGCATTAGACCATTTGGTGACTTGTTCTATATTTTTTTAGTCTGGTCGGCTCTCCTCTAACTAAAATGAGTAACCATGACAGATGTAGCCTATATTCCGGGGGTAAAGCCGGATTGACAATCCGTCTGACATTTCTTGGCAATTGTCTAGAGAGGTGGGGGATTTAATCATAACCTCTTACTACTCCAAGGATTTCTAAGGCATGTATTTTTTTTCACTTTATCTTTACTTAGGCCTAGCAATAGGCTTATAATTTGTGACCAGACGTTATTTTCAAACAAGTTTGATGTTTTAATTAGTAATTTATATTAGAACATTGATTTTATGGGTTTTTATATCCATTCCTAGCAAAATCTGTCTTTAAAGGGGATAGTCGCTGAACAGGGACAATCTTTAAGGCATTAGAACACAGAATAGGATGAAGTATTTTTCCTAGTAAATGGAGAAACAATTATTTCAAGATATAAGTTATCAGTAGAATTAAGTTATAACAAAATAAAATTTGAGCATTCCTGTAGGCCTATACAAATGACTGCACTTGGAAATTGGGATCGGTTGAAACTGAAGCTAAAAGCTTGAGAGACACTATATACCCACCCTCCCTTGGGAGAGGGGATGCCACCCCTGCTACATACGTCTTCAATAATTCATGACCCCGCCATCTTGTGGGGTTCAGTCGGTAAGGAAGCCACAAGTTGCAGGCTACAAACAAAACAGCTTTTAGAAAGACATTGCCAGAAAATAGGCGCTCTTAATGTCTGAAAATATATTTTCCTATCCCCAAATCTACCACAAATCAGTCAGCAAGCTTAAAAGAGTCTACGCCCTAGACTGTGTTACGGTTTATCAATGGTAGGGCCTATATTTCACGTGCAACATAATTTCTTCAAATCGAAAACATTTATTTGCTACGTTGTTGATATTAGAATTTAGGCTATTGCACTTTCACTTTACTTTGCTTTGTATCCATCATAGTCCACCGCTGTGGTCTCGAGGTAGCGTGCTGCCTTGTCACGCAGCGGGCCCGGGTTCGATCCCGGTCGGGACACACTCCTGGGTGAGGATTTTTCAGGGTTTTTCCTCATCTGTAAGACAAATGTCAGGAAGCTTAGGGCCCAACAGTCCCCGAAAATCGCCATCCTTCACCGGTGTGAAAAGCAACGGGAAGCTACCACACCTATAATTCCCTAGTAAAGCTGCAAAGCATAGCATGAAAATGCTATGATTGCAGTGAAAGACCTGCCCTCGGGCAGAATTACTATGGATAGATGGATTTCCATTATCTATCTATAATGTTCTGTCCGAGGGTAGGTCTTTCACTGCAATCGTATTATTTTCTTGCTATGCGCTGCAGCTTTACTAGGGAATTTTAGGTGTTGTAGCGTCCCATTGCTTTCCACACCGGTGAATGATGATGATGATGATGATGATGATGATGATGATGCCGATGATAATGATAAGGATGACGATGATGGCCGGATGATTTTCGGGGACCGTTGGGCCCTAAGCTTCCTTACATTTTTTGTCTTACAGTTGAGGGAAAACTCACACCTTTGTCCCGACCGGGAATCGAATCCGGGGCCTGCCGCGTGACAAGACAGCACGCTACCTCAAAACCACAGCGGTGGATATCCATAATAAAAAAGCAATAATTGATCTAAGTAAATTTAAAACTTAGGCCTCTGCTTTCACTTTCAAACTATGCATATTTAATCGCTTAGGCTGTAGTCCTAACCATAGACTAACTTAGCTGAATGGTTCTGCAGACCTTATAGACTCTGAGAGTTATCTAACCAATCAACCAGCTGTTGTACTCACTAACACATCTGCCATTTACAGTGTTAACAATCATCCACCCAGTAAAGGATGACATTTCGGGTTCCCCAGTCTTAACCCGGAGCCGCTACTTGTAATAGCTACCAATTTTACCCATAGTTTTGGTTAGGGCACTGATTCCAAACTGACCGAAATTCCATGAGAAAATGTATTCCCGCATGGAAATCGAGTGCACATTCCTTAGATCTGCGCAAGGCATGATGTTTTATACCGTTCGCCTATGCGCGGAAAACCACGCACTAGGCCTATAGGCCACTATAAGTAGTTTAAGATACATATTTCATTCCCTTGTGTTGAACTTCTACTTCGTGGGCTTGTTGTTTAGTAGTCTATATTTTGTACCTCTAATATTTAATCCTCTTTCAATATAGGTCTAACAATGAGCTACATGGATTTTTAATAGGAACATAGATATAATAGGAACAGCCAAGTCTCGTAGACTTTGTTGGGCAGGGTATGAATTAGAAATGAAAAGGAGGGCATGGCAGCTTCTTTTTTGAAAACCACAGGAAAAAACGCCCAGTTGATAGACCAAGAATGAGTTGGGGAAAATGACATCACCATGATTTGAGGGAAGTATAGGCCTATTATACAGGGGATGATTGGAAAATATATTAGCTCAGGATAGAGATGTATGGAGAACATATCCGTGCGGCCATGAACCTACGGATTCGATATTGAATTTAATTCTGCAGAAATAGAATTTTGCAGGTGTTCATCTGAAATTTCAAAAAGACATAGCCTAAAATAAGGAACTGAGTGAGGTGAATTAGCTAAACAGAAGATGAATAACCTATTGAAACTTCAATTGTAGATTCCCTGAAAATTAAATGTTTTAAAAAAATGACAAAATACATATTCCCAAGAAGAAATCTAGAAAAGAGTGCCACTTGTTAGAAGAAGAAGAGGAGGCAAAGAATATCGTGAATTATGATGTTTTACGCAGCAAGAGGGGAAACAGGATTGGACAATTGAGATTGGAATGACAGAGAGATGTGGAGGAGAATGACAGTAGATTAATTGGGCGCAGGAAGATGTGAAAACTGCTAAATAAATAAATAAGTTGTTATTATTATTATTAGGCTATTATTATTATTATTAGGCCTATTATTATTATTAGGCCTATTAACTTATTATTATTATTATTATTATTATTATTATTATTACTTTTATTAAAAATTAATGAGTAGCCTATATATTTGATAATCAAGTTCTTAGGAAAGAGAGACGAACGGACAGGTGAAATGGACAAGGGTTCGGGAGGAGAAGACCGCGGATTTGTGTAAATTATTGCCTACATCCATGAAAGTTGGGCGTCAATATGGATTGATAAAAGAGAGTTAGTTTGTCGACGTTAGGCGCAAATACGGAATCGAAATGGACTATAGACCTAGGTTTGGGAAAATATAATTAAGGGTAGGCCTATGTTTCAGAAATATTACTAACTCAGGAACGTAGTGAGCAGTCTTCGCCTTTTTGTTATAATATCTCCATCGAAGATTTTCGGGTCACTCTCCAGATCTACGTAGGCTACTTGTACAATTTTTTCTGCGGTAAAGCGTTGAGGTTCTTTGGGGTTAGCAAACATTGCTTAATTTTATACTAACAAGAAAACTGGCAATCATTAGGCCTACATGCCGAACCCTACCTTAGAATTTCTTCCAGAGAAACGTTCTGATATAGCCCACCGAGGCCGTGTAAAAAAGTCTACCTTTTTAACTGCAAGGCATTAAAGTATTGCGCCATATCTCTCATTTAAACTATAGGTAAGTAATAAAAGTTCTAAATTGGTAGATTTGATAGGCTATCCCTAGCTATCTGCCGTTCGCGTCGCGTCCTACCTCCCTTCACTTCGTTCTTATTCAAGCGGGGAGTTCATCTGCTCCTTACAGTGGTTTGCCATTGCTGGATTCTAGTTTCGAATTTTGTGCCTTACAGTTAAAAATGGCAAAGTGTTTTTTTTTTTTGGAATGCCCTTTGTACATCACAACGCTTCTCTTGGAGAAATTTCAAGATAGGTTTCGGTATGCAATGATTAACAATATTCCTTTGTAAGTTAATTGTGAAATATATAATCTATTTGACCTGGAGTTTAATTTCAGACTAATTGTTTTAAAAAAATGTTCTGTACTTATACATGTAGCCCCCACATAGATATTTCACTGATAAGGCAGGCCTTTTACGAAAAAAATGAATTTATCGCAATTTTATTTTAATTTATTAGTAGGCTATTTACTGTTACTTTTTTATTAATGATTTTCTCTACATTACAGTACTTATCCTTCAGCTAAAATTTATTTTGCTTCTGCCATAGATTTCTATCCTCAGCACCATTTCCTTTGAGGTCTCTGCTGATAATGTTTGGGCCTGTTAGCATTGCCTGTTTTTATGTAAGACGGGGTTATAGCCCTTCGCTACAACCCTAACCTAGAGGACCAGGTTATTTGTTTTAGAGGTTTTCTTCGCCTAGCCTTTGACGAGCCTACAAGGCAGCAGTGTCTGTTCCCTAGTCAGGGGCACTTACTGGGTAGGCCTACTATCAGCCGGGCGAGCAGAACCCAGGTTTTTTTAACGATGTTGTTACTCCCCCCCCCCTCATCTTTTCTCAACCTGGCTTGAGACAGGCTTCGGAGGGTTCATTATTATTATTATTATTTTATTATTATTATTATTATTATTATTATTATTATTGTTATTGTTATTGTTATTGTTATTGTTATTGTTATTATTATTGTTATTATCATTGTTATTGTTATTATTATTATTATTATTATTATTATTATTATTATTATTATTATTATTATTATTATTATTATTATTAAATCTATTACATCTAGATGTGTTATTTCAGTTAGCCTATTGTTTTTTCTTAGGAATTTGCCTAATTGGGAACGCTTTGAAAAATCGTTTGATGCGATGAACAAAAAGTTACTTGTGAATCCTTTATACAGTAGGTAGGTAGTTAGTGTAATAGGAAATGCGACACATTCTACTTTGCAGTGCATTTTATTTTTACGTGTGATATCGTGGTCGAACGTTTGTCAGTTGTAGGTCGCCCGGCCAGTTTTAATTAAAATCATTGATTGAATTCGCAGAACGTATAATGAAAATGTCTCCCCACTACCTGTATGAATGGTGCAAGTCTGCAACATGCATTCCCGGCATACTTTAACTTTCCAAATTTCAATTAATTCCATCCATACAATCGTAATATCCAATTTAAAAAATCATATGCGCTCACTCCGAAATAAATTGCGAAGATATGTTTGTCTCTTAAATTTGAAAGTCGAGGACTCGGTCTCTCCCACCACAATTCCAAAAATTCTAACAAGGGAACTGTCAACCATTGCATCCCGAAACCTATCTTGAGATTTCTCCCAGAGAAGCGTTTTGAAGTATCAAGGCGTGTCCAAAAATTATCTGCCTTTTTTAACTCAAAAGCACAGAAATAGAAGTCAGAATTCAACAATGGCATCCCACTATACTGTGCAGTTGGACTCCCTGCTTATATAAGAGCGAAGTGGAGTGAGGCGGGACGGTAGGTAGTGATGTTATCCGATAAAGCAATTCACGAGATGCATTACTTTCCTATAGTTTAAATGAGAGATTTCGCGCTGGATTTTAATGCATTGCAGTTAAAAACGGCAGACATATTTTTGGACACACCTTGGCACATCACAGCGCTTCTCTAGAAGCAAAGGTTGACAGTTCCTTTCTAAGTAAAATTCGATGTTTCAGAACGTGTTTAAAAATTAACTTTGGCATAAGCAGACAAATAGGCTATTAGTTTAAATCCTTAGCGCTCAGCCACTGTAAAGTTGTTGCTATTAATGGGACCGAATGGTGAATTTGAAATTTCTTTTAGTTTTCATCTGATTGTTTTGACATTTTTATCACATCCATTGCGTGCTTATAGAAGCGGTTCTGTGAAGACCTTAAGGCCTTAACTCTGCCAAGTAAAATAAAGCTATAAGTAGAATAGTTTCAGAATTATGATTTTTTAAACTTTTTTTTATATTTTCTTAAAAATGCTCCTTACGATGCATTTTTAAATATTCTCTGTTGAAATTTGAGATTCAGAGTCTTTACGATTCCACTAAACACATTTGCTATGTAAAAAATAATTCATAAGGGGAGTCACTAACGCTTATTATTTTTTTTTCATCTTTTGAAAAAAAAAAAATTATCTATCACTTAAAATATTTTTTTCCATCCCTCATGTAAAAAGAACACATGTGTGTCTTAGAACTAGTACCTGTGCAGCACAATTTGAATTAGAATTTATTGGAGAGTCTAACCACAAAATTTCACTTTGATAGCCGACAAAATTGCATCGTAAGTAGCATTTTTAAGTTTTGGAAAATGTCAAAAAAAATGGAAAACAAAAAAAAGGCATATTAAAATTGTAACTAGTCCTACTGGGTATTTACACTCTTACGTCCTGTGTAGTCAATTTGTGCTCCCTACAATAAAACTGTTTACAATGAAAACGAGCCTACGGAAGCAGAGGTTATTAACAACATCACATAAACACAAATGTGAGCATTTGCAAGTCAGATAAAATACAAATGGAAGAACTGGAAGAATCGCTCAAACTAACAAATACTAGAAAAGCTAGCGGACCAGATGACATCACTTCAAACAAAACGAATTAAATATGCAGATACATTATTTAAATTAAAAATTACGATTCTTGAAATTTTCTTAATATGATTTGGGAGAATCATAATATAAAAACCGCACATGGAGTCAAAGTCTAGTAAAACCAATTTACAATAAGTAACATCAAAACCAACCATCTAATTACAGAGGCATTTAACCCCTCCTAACTAGTGTATATAAAATCTATGCTAGAATAATAGCAAAACGAATACACCGAATTACTGAAGTTAACACGAGCAGAAGAACAAAAGCGTGTTCCGAAAAGGAAGATCTTGTACCGATGGAGTATTTCCCCTGAATCAGATAATAAACACAAGACAAGACAAAAACCCCTGAACACATTTTGTTATTTATCGACTTGGATAAAGCATTTGATCGAGTAAAAAGGGTAAATGAAATATTGTGGAATATCCTAAACGAAAAGGAGGGAACAAGGCCTCCCTATTCAGATTATATAAACTGTTAAGAGTCTTGTAACTATGGAACACCAAATATTTGTATTGACCCGCAGTTGACAAAAAATAAGACATTTTTTTCAAATAAACCAAGGAGTACGACACATGGTGTTCACTCTCAACTATATTATTTAATATTTATATGGACGATCGCCTAAAAGAATGGAAGAAGGGTTTAACTAATGAAGGAATATTAATCGATAATAATCGATAACTAAAATATAAATAAATGCGTTTAATTCTTCCGCTGACGATGTTGTACTTTAGTTAGCAAATCTGAAAATGATCTGAAATGAGCTCCAAATGTTAGCATATCAATTTAAATTAATAGCCCATAGATCTACTTGTAAAATATCAATAAATAAGTCAAAAGTCATATGGCATTTATTGGTAAATATGGAATTAGATAAAAAATTGTACTGGATAACAAAATAATAGAAGAAGTATCACATTTCCAATATTTAGGATGTGATATAACTTATAGAGAAAATAAAGATATAGAAAATAAAGTAAATAAATTTCAGGCTATTTGTGGAACCATAAAAAGAACCTTAGGTCGGAAAACAAGGAAAGATGCGAAACTTAAATTATATAAAACAATGGCTGTTCCTTTGTTGTTGTATGGAAGTGAAAATTGGATAATGAAATCAAGGGATAGAAGCAGGATACAGACTGCGGAAATGCTGTTTTTATGTAATGTGAAAGGATGCACAAGAGCGGATAGAATAAGGAATGAAACTATACGAGAAGAATTAAATATATATAAAATTGAAGATAAAATCAGCGAAAATAATAAGAAATGGACAGAACACTTAATGAGAATGAACAACGAAAGAATACCAAAAAGAACCTTCCTGTATAATCCCAGAGGAACAAGAGATGTTGGCCGACCACGTAGAAGATGGACTCCACTTTTAACTTCGCCGGAACAGGCTGCATAGCCTAAACCTTGTAGTAGAAGAAGAAGAACAACAAAAAATGCATTTTTTGCCATTTTTTTGGACATTTTCACCAATCGGTCTCTTTAAAGAGAGTGACTTGGTTAGTGACATAGGCCTTACACTTTTTAGAAATATAGAGTGGGCTTAAGATAAGAATTATGTTATTTGATTGGAACCCCCAAGGATTGAGAAAGCGAAGAGGAAGATCTAGGGTGATATGGAGTAATACCATCAGGGATGAAGCTGAAAAGGCAGGGATGCGTTGGAATGAAATTAAGGCATTGACAAACAAACAGAGTTCGTTGGCGAGCTTTTATCAAGGCCATATACTTCCCAATGAAGTAACCAGGACTGCTACTACCACTTACGATAAAAATTAACTGAGGCTTACTGCAAAATGTAACATATAATTAAGAAAATAATAAGATTTTGAACGAGTGTTAAAAATAAGTAGGCGATTCACTAACAATATTTAGATCTATATAAACTTTAGTAAGGGCCTATTAATTGTGTACACGTTAACCCATTATTTCTGCGGACCTTAGGCAAAAGAATTACGGAAGAGGCAAGTGAAATGCTGTGTGTGGAATGTAGCATTGTATGGTGACTTGGACATTACGACGAAATGAGGAAAAACGACTGGAATCTTTTCATATGTGGATATGGAGAAGGATGGAGCGTATAAAATGCATAGACAAAATAAAAAATAAAGATGTAGTAGACAGAGTGGATGAAGGAAGAACAATGCTCCTCATAAAGAAGAGGAAAATAAATTGGACTGGCCACTGTCTAACAACAAACTGCCTGCTGAGGATATCCTAGAAGGAATGGTCTACAGAAAAAAGGTTAGAGGCAGAAAAATACATTAGATTATAGACAATATTAAAATAAAGTGTTTATATGCGGATACAAAAAAGGAAGGCTGAGTTAAGGAAGGAGTAGAGAATGCTGAGTTTGCAGTGATAGACCTGCTCTTGGGCAGACCACTATGTATGTAGCCCATATAAACTTTAGTAGGGTCTATTAATTGTGTAGGCCTACACATTAACTCATTTTTAAAATTCGTCTTTCCCCTTATCTTGACCATTTTTTCATTAACATATATTCTTAAAAAAAAAGTTAGGCCTACCTTTTACTTCATGATTATTCCAGTAATTAACTTAAGTTATAGCCTACTGATGAACTAATAGGCCTAGCCTAATACCTTTTTTGCATCAAATAAGATATAAGAACTAAATTAAATGTTTCTAAAATTATTCTTCTTTCAAAGTTCATGTAAACCTAAAAGTCATGGTATTTCAAAAGTGATAGCCTAGTCCAAAATATAGCTCATGGATTGGAATTAAAAATGAAAAGAAGGAAAAGCCGTCTGTCTAGACCAAGGACATCCAAACTACGGCCCGCGGGCCGGGCGTGCCCCTCCATTAGTTTCTATCCGATCCATGTAGGCCTGTGGCATTCTATCTATCTATCTTCGAGTTTTTACAGCTGCTGCCGTCTTCCCGTGCATCTTCAATGCATTAATGCTTGCTTGCATTAATGTCTTCATGATTTCCTTCCATGTTAACTTTGGTCTCCCTCTTTTCTTCTTTCTGGTCGGATGCCATTGATATAGTTGCTTTGGCCATCGCTCATCTTCCATTCTTAAAACATGTCCTAACCATTTTAATTCCTTCTCCTCAATTCTTTCAATTATGCTTTCTTCTGATTCCATTATGTTTCTAATTTCCTTATTTGTGACATGTTCTAATTTTGACTTTCTGTCACTTCTGCGTAAATAATCAATTTCTAGAGCTATTAGTCTATTCTTGTAGTACTTATTGATTGCATTCTAGCATTCTAATAAGTTAAATAGCCTATGCTACGGATACGCCTACAATATTAGTCTATCAGTAATGGAACAAGAACTTGCGAAATATGTTATGACGACATAACAAGAAAAGTAGCAAATCAACACACACACAATAATAATAATAATAATAATAATAATAATAATAATAATAATAATAATAATAATAATAATAATAATAATAGATAATAATAATGATAATAATAATAATACGTGTCCCTGTTGTGGTCTAGAGATAGCGTGTTGCTTTGTCATCCAGCGGACCCGGGTTGGATCCCCGTCGGGACAAGTTTCCTGGGGATTTTCCCCACCTGTCAGGAAACTTTAAGGCCCAAACGGTCTCCAAACATAGGCTAATACTCATAATCATTATCAAACATATTCATTAAGCTTAGGATAAAGGTCTCACATCATCATCACATACGGTATATCATCGGGGTAGCGTAACTACGTCTTCCAGGCGCTCAACCCCAGAAGTGGGTTACAATAACGCCAGCCAGAGGAGAAAACTAGAATGTCGGAATGACAACGTGGTGGCATTGAATAATATTAATAATAATAATAATAATAATAATAATAATAATAATAATAATAATAATAAAATGGTATGGTCATGTAAAAAAATCACAGAATACAGATTCCCAAGCAGATACTAGAATGAGTGCGACTTCGTAGAAGAAGAAGAGGACGGACAAAAATAATATGGATGGATAGTATTTTGAGCAGCATGAGAGAAAAGGATTGGACGGTGGATATTGGAAAGACTATAGATTAATTAGGCGCAGGAAGATGATGTGAAACATTTTAAATAATAATAATAATAATAATCCACAACAGCTATAACAGGGCCTATGGTCCACGCTACCTTGATGTTTCTTCTAGGCCTATTTGGCCAGCGATACGAAAAGGTTTGGGCGGCTCTGCTCTAGACATTTGCAACTGTAGTAGGCCTATCATACATTTAATTTTAATTCTAAGCTTAATAGCCTGTACAGATAGGATACACACCATTTGTAGTTAGTTTAAACCTACAGCGTAATGTCTGTGCTAAGTCTAACATGTAAGCATACGAAAAATTATTATTATTATTATTATTATTATTATTATTATTATTATTATTATTAATATTATTATTATTATTAGGCCTGTTATTATTACTATTATTATTTTAATATTAGGTAGGCTATATTAAGTGCATAGGTTAAAATTTGTTCACCGTTGCGGTTTCGGGATAACGCCATTGCCTAGCACGGAGCGAGCCCGAGTCCGGGTTCCATCCCTAATCGGAACAAGTTTCGTCGGTGGGGTTTTATTCGGAATTTTTCCTCACCTGTAAAACAGATTCAGGAAAATTTAAAGGCAAGTGGATGGTGAGTCTAGTCTAAAATGTTCGTATTGTCTTGGGGGTGGCCGTGGCATTAAGTTGATTACTCGTCTTACAAGATCCACCATGTTCTTGTATGGTCGGAAAGTGTGTGTCATCCAGAAATAGAAATCCTCTCTCGGAAGGATACGTTCCTGTAAGGCCGGAATTGTATATAAAAGTAGGCTTCCTACAAATGGAGAGGTTAAACTAAGGTAAAAAGAGAGAGAGGCTAAAATATTCCATTAGTTTATCAAAACTCGCCACATAATATAATAAAACATACAACAAAAGTTTACCATAAAAAATTCTTTGTTATGCTTCCTATGTGGCATTTGCAATTCATATAGGCCTATTTTATCCATTCTCAACCTCAACAAACGCGGCGCTACATTATTTTGGTCGGTATTGTGCCAGAAAATTGATATATTACATTTCAATACGATAATGGAATTTTAGAATCAAAATCTTCTCTAGGCCACTGTTTCCCATTTGTCTTTATTTAGTGCATTGTTTCGCTACAATGAATAACAGGTGATTGGTTCCACTACATGCATTAAAGAAGCACGGCGCTTTCATTGAAATATAGATCCACGTAGTTTTATCTTTACATAGAGGTTCCTACCTGATAGTCATTACAGCAGACGAATAAAGTGTTGTTGTTGTTGTCTAATGTGCTGCATCTAACACTGAAGTCATTAGCAGTCTTGCTCTCCAATACTTTGAAGTCTTAGAAAATTCATGATTGACAGCGATACAGTTGTTCAGATGACCTTCGTTCATTTCTTCATAAGGGGATTGCATAACATGCATTTCGGTGAAGGCAGAACATTGATTTTGTAAAGATGTTTTGCCAGACAGTCGTGGCCCGTTGTCATTCTAAAATGAGCTACTGCTGTTTTTCTTGGTATGTCTGGTAGGCCTATATCAATATTTTTATTAGGCGTTTCCATTTTTTTGTTTCTGGCCACTGTTTGAAGTCTATTGTCATTCATAAATTTGGATTTTAACTTTGTGTGGCGTTTCACTGAGGAGTAAAGTGTTGGTTTAGATCCAGGCAATTGTTCAATGTGAGATCCTTTTTTGGCGAGGAAATCGGTTGTTTCATTACCGACAATCCCATAGTGGGAGGGTAACCATTGGAAGACACGTTCTTTGCCAGAGTTTCGCAGGTCAGTAATAATGTCATAGCATTTTTTTGCAGTCAAAACGTTTTAGCCAGTAAATTGCCTACAGGGCCTATAGCTGCTTTGGAATCACAGAGGAGCACTAATTTGGAAAACATGGCTTTTAGTGTTAATAGATTTAGGAGAGAGATTTTTATAACATGAATTTCACCATCAAAATCTGTTGTTCCTCGTCCAGCATGACAGTAAAACGAGAAAAGGGAGCATGTTCCTCCTGCTCCGCCACCAGTTTCAGCATTTGTGAGTGAACCATGAAGAAATAGTTGTTTTCTCTCACGTTATGGTGACATTTTGACGCAGTAATTCTCTTCATGCCCGATGTTGTAGTAACATTTTCAAGAAGGATTGGTGTCCCAAAAAGAATTACTGGTTCAGGTTGGGTTTAATTTTCGGTAGAGCCGGATTCTCTTCTCAAGGTCGGAAGTTGGTACACTGGATAGGAAAACACTTCAAAATCATAAAAAAAAATTCTTGTAGAAATAATTACAAATGTATTCACTTTGTAGGTTCCCAGGAGATTAAGTAAATGTAAGTGGTATTATTCTTCACTATCAATTAAAATAAATTATTTTCTTTTCTGGAATCACTTATTCTTGTATTAAATATTACATTTTATCTTGAGAACTCTTCTTGCTTCTATCTTTGTGGAAAGTTATATGCAGAATGACTAGTGTAATTCTTTTATCATTTTAAAGAACGTTATTATCTTCACATTATGGTAATTTTAAATTCTATTGGTTAATAGTCCATTAAATATAAGGTTTAAATTTGATTTGTTAAATCAAAAGGTTAATTGTTTTAACATCCAATCAGTATTTAGTTTACTTTCATTTAAAAATATGAAGTAAAGCAGGTGTTCTTATTACAGTTACAACAGGGTTAACTAATTGCCAAAAATCCTGAGAATGAAAAGGGAAGGTAAGTAAAGCCGGCAAGTAGAAGAACCTCAAGTCTGAAATAATATACCGTACATTTTTATCCCATGAATGTACAGTACCGGTAATAACCGGAGATATATTTGGTTCCTCATGTTAAAGAATCGCCCAATAGACCCTTTCCCTTAAATACTCCTGAACGATTGTAAATATTTCTTCTCTTAATTCTGAATATGTTCACCGCTGTGGTATTCAAGTGGCAAGCTACCTTATCACGCAGCGGGCTCGCGTTCGATTCCCGGTCAGGACAAGCTTCCTGGGTGAGGTATTTTCGAAGTTTATCCTCATCTGTAAGACAAATGTCAGGAAGCTTTGAGACCTAAACGGTCCCCGAACATCATCTGGCCATCATCATCATCATTATCCTCATCATCCACATCCCCAGTGTGGAAATCAACTGCAAGCTACCACACTCGTATAATTTCCACCTTAGTAGGCCCTAAAGCTGCAAAGCATAGAATGAAATAGATTACAGGGTACCGTATATGTCGTTGAAAAGTGAAATATAGTAGCCTATGTACGAACGACTTTGACGGTAACGCGCGAAAAAATAGTCCCGTTTCGTCATCGTTAAAAATGTCACTTAGGCGCGTATCCTGCAATTAAAGTATGCAGTTTCGGTTTCCGCTCACTAACTACATTTTCGTCCACATCCTTTGATTCCCAGCAAATTTCATTCCATACTACATTGTGTCTTTTAAAACTGTCCAGCGAACCTAAAGATGCATTGAAATCATTATTTCCTAGGGATTTAGCAAGAGCTAGAGCTTGACTTTGGAACATCGGTCCGGAAATTAGGAGATTTATCTTCAATTAATTACTTTCACTTTTTTCGTTTAATGACAATGATACATATGTTTTAGCCATCTGTATTCCATAAATTCAGAACGTTACCTGTGATAGATCAGTCTCAAAACTTAGATTAATTTAAGATTTTACAATGCAATGGTTATTTGTAAGACAGGTAAGTTATCTGTATATCGCATGACGGGTGTGCAGTGAGGCCGAAAGAAAATTTCAGGTACAGAATCTCTACTTCACTCGACGGCAGGAATCATTCCTTATTGTTTTCTTGGCCTAACGGGAATTCAATGAAGTGGAAACTAATTTATTTATCTCTGTCTTTCCACCTTATAAACATTTTTTTCATTAATTGTGTACAAATATCCTTCCGTTTTCGCGTTGGACAGATTCCGTTTTATACTAAATAAATACACGTATTATTAGTAATATTTCCTCGGAACAAATAAATTTGTTCACATTGGACATATTCCCACATTAATCACGTTCCGGATTAAACAAGTTTTACTATACTATTAAATGATGAGAGTATGATAAAATTTGCCCTAGTAATGAAATTCAGACCCAGCATTTATCTAGACGACTGAGAAAAACCAGGAAGAAGAAATCTCTCAAAATTTAAGTTGGAATATTTCTAACTCACAATTATCAATAATTGTAAATTAATTTAACTTTCACAGTAAAGATTTTAAGTTAAATTAAACTAATAACCTTCAAAGTTATAAATAGAGAAGCTTCTTTAAGTCTTAAGTTCTAGTTCCCCTTGATCCAATTCGTTGAGTTAGGCCTATTATAACTTACAGGTCTGACAATTTAACTAAATACAATTTTTATTCATGTTATATAGGAGGGTTCGGGTAATGTGGACCCTTCTCTTTGAGTGGACCCTGTTAATATCTTCTTTAACTGGTGCTGCCCTCATACAGAAAATATTTTAACTTCTTCCCCTCATCAACTGTGACAGGTTCAAGGACAGTTTCGTTTATTTTTTGTGCAAAGAAGGGTTTATTGTGACTATTTAACTCATGCCCCAAATGGGAGTCAATGACCAATCACGTTTCAATGATTTCTGTTTTACAACCAATCAGAGTCGTGTTTCACGAAATATTTATCAGTGTTATAATTACCATATATTAAACAAAGCTCCTCCTTTTTAATATTCTGAACAGGTCTGACCGTTTATTTGCAGTGACTGAGCCTATAAGAAATACGGGTACCAGATTGTATATATAGTGCATACATGTCAACATTTGTAGCAATTTATTATACCACCAAAAAAAGAAACCACTGTTTGACTTTCTTAAATGTATTTTTTCCCAGGTAATAATCCAGAAAAATATAATTGTAATATTTACATCATACGACATCAGAAATTAATTAATATACAGATTGATGTTTCATTTTTTCTCCACTAGAGAGCATTCTTACAATATTGCGTTCCTTTGGCAATAAATAGTATGATCTGGTTGCAGTGATAAACAAAAGAAGCAGTAGAAGCGTACCTATCGTTTCTCATTTGTTTTCAAACATCGCCGTTTGCATTAAATATATAAATATTTTGAAATAACTACAGTTAAATAATGATTTGTGAGTAAACAGCTTAATTTTATTCGTTAAATAGTCCTAACAAATGCCACTCTTGATTTCCAAATTCTCTAGATAAATTCACTCCTCACTTCGTGAGTCGTGAATTTATCGATAATTTGGAAATCACTCGTGGCATTACTTATGATATTTATGAAAATGATCACTTTAATAGTTTTCAAGCTAAGAATCAATTCTTAATTTCTGCTATTGAATATTACAAATGTTGAAAACATTCCTAAATATATTATATTATGTAGGCCTAGATGCTGTTTTAATACACTGAGTTTGGTTTGATATTATATGGCATGGTGGCTGTATAAAATAATTAAACAAAAGAAAGGAATTTCGTTAATGTGGACCCTTCACAAGATTCTTGTTCCACTTTACAAAAATACTAATATTTTATCAATGAGAATGCTATCTGTAAAAACCATTCACTTAATTAATTTTATTTAATATCCTTGTAATTTTACTAAACCCAAAGACCGTCGCTTTCTGCAGTAATGACTGACGTATGTATGTTATAATCAACAATATGTTTTTCAAACTATTAAATAAATATCAACGCTTTATAATCATGATCAGTCATATATATTTTCAGATTAATCTCTGCCTGTCCGTATAATTCAATAGAGTAAATAAACTTAAATATATACTAAAAGCTAAGGTGGACTCTGGGGTCCACTTTATCCGAATATGGAGGTTAAGGTGGATCTTTCTTATAATGTAAAATAGTTCATAAATTATGAAGATGTTTCCATATTTGAATAAAATAACAATGCTATGTCGTAGTTGCAACAATAATGATAATCACTGTAATTAAACAAAATTCAAATCCCTTAATTAAAGGAAGAAAAATAACAAATTCAAAACAGGGGTCCGAATTACCCGTCGTTCCTCTACATATTAGATTACAATGTCATATAGGCCTAAATGTTTATTCATTTTATACATATTAGATTACAATTTAATAACATTAAAATGTTGATTAAAACCGTTTAAGGCAGCCCTATAGCCTATATTATTTTAATAATATTATTTCATGAATGTTCAGATAAGAGTATTTCATTAGACAGGTATGCTTGAAAATTAAGTTCATAAAGTGATTCGAATTATTACTTGAGTAGACGTTACAAAGAATTTATCTTAATTAAATTTATGAGCCTGTGAAAACATGAATGAAGTTACAAAACCATATAGGCCTAACCCTACAGTACTCAAAAACATTGTAGGCTTCCTTTAAACTTACTACTATGTTTCGTTAGTATATTTGTGTCAATTCTTGTGAAATATTCTGATTCTCAGTAGTATTTTATTTTCTCAACATGTTTCATGATACAGTTAATCATTGACTGCCGTAGACCTACTTATACATTTTATCCAACTCATTGTTTGTTTCTTCTTCTCTGCCCTTCATACCCTTTCAAATATATATTTAAATGCATAGTAATTCTGCCCGAAGGGGCAGGTCTTTCACTGCAATCATAGAATGTTCATGCTATGCTTGCAGCTTTACTAGGGAATTGTAGGTGTGGTAGCTTCCCGTTGCTTTCCACTCCGGTGAAGGATGATAATGATAAGGATGATGATGATGATGGCCATATGATTTCGGGGACCGTTTGGGCCTTAAAGTTTTCCTGACATTTGTCTTACAGGTGAGGAAAAACCCCGATGAAAACCTCACCCAGAAAAACTGCCCCGACCGGGGATCGAACCCGGGCCCGCTGCGTGACAAGGCAGCACGCTACCTCGAGACCACAGCGGTGGACATATATTTAAATAGCTTGTATTAATTAATTGATAACCCATATCATTCAAACTGCTGTATTTTCAAATTGTATAATAGGCCTAATGAATTTTAAATGTTATTTTTTTAGGTTACCTGACATTGTAGGGTAATAAGTAGACCTAATATTAGTAATTTGTTAACTGTTTAATTAAATTTACAGTGGGAGGAAACACTATGAGGTATTTATATTAATAAATGAGTTGGAGAAAATGTTTAACATCTCACCTCACAAAGTTACGTGTCTTCACGATACCGGTTTCAAAAGTATAGTAACTTATTACTTCCATCTTCAGTCAAATTCCAACTGTTGAAATTTCGTCGTTAACATCTTCTTCTGAACTGCCATCTGGTGTAGATTTTATGTACTTGGAGATTAAATTATTCTCGTCGGGGATATCGAAATTCATTGCTTTATATTTATTTTTCTGAATGTAGCCTATATCTTTTCCCAAATTGTTAATTCCAAGGTTTTTCCAAATGTTTCAAAAGTTTAGTGTATTTTCCGATTTTATGATTTTCTAGCAAACTATGAGCCTAACTTTTGAAACTTTTGAAAGAACCTTTAGAATTAACAATTTGGGAAAAGTTATACATTCAGAAAAATAAATATAAAGCAATGAATTTCGATATCCCCGACGAGAATAATTTAATCTCCAAGTTCATAAAATCTACACCAGGTGGCAGTTCAGAAGATCATGTTAACGACGAAATTTCAACAGTTAGTATTTGACTGAAGATGGAAGTAATACTATACTTTTGAAACAGCTATCGTGAAGACACGTAACTTTGTGAGGTGAGATGTTAAAACATTTTCTCCAACTCATTTATTAATTGTTAACTGTTACCAAAAGTAGTCAGCATTAATAAAACAGATGATAAAACTCCGTTGAGGCATTTGTCACAAAATTAAGATTAACTTATAACTTTCTTTTTTCAAATGCACCAGGTTGTCATTTCGACATTTCTGGTGTTCTCTCCTGGCATGGCGTGCTTGTAACCCACTTCTGAGGTTGGGGCGCCTGAAAGGCGGTGTTACGCTGCCCCGATGATAGGCTATGAGAGTTGATGATGATGGTATTGATGCGACAGGAGACACCTTAAACTAAACGTGAGCTAATTAGGCGAATATGATATTGATGATATGATGGCCAGATGGTATTCGGAGACCATTTGGGCCTTAAAGTTTTCTGACATTTATCTTACAGGTGAAGAATAAACCCGAAAAAACCTCATCCTGGGAACTTGTCGACTCGGACCCGCTACGTGACAACGCAGCACGCTACCTCGAGACCACAGCGGTCGACATAATAACTTAATATAAAATTGTTAGGTATAGGCCTATTATAGGTCCGTCTCCTCAACTTTGCAAAGTATTAATTATATGTTGGCGTTTCGGGACCAGTCCCATCATCAGCGAAAGGAGCACGAGATATGTCTGTATGTAGGCCTACTAACTTTGAATTTATTCAGAATCAGCAGATGCGGAGCTGTCTCCTGCTCCTTCTGCCGATGATGGGACTAGTCCCGAGTCAGTAGATACAGACATATCTTCTGCTCCTTCTGCTGATGATGTGACTAGTCTTGAAGGCCTACAGAGAATTAATACTTTACAAGGTTGAGGAGACGGACCAATAAGGTAACTGTTTTATAATTTTATATTATAATTTTAATTTTATACGAAAAGTAGCTGAAAAAATCATAGGATACCAGTACTTATTATTGAACCCAACTGTCTTAAAGTAGAAAGGGCAATAATCTTCTTTAAATCATATTAAACATTTGCACTTGAGTATCCTTTCTGCACATATAAATAATAATGCCTTAGGCCTAAACAAAGCGTGAGTCCATACTAAATTTGTTACAAAAGAGTTGCGCTGAGGAATAATCCTATTTATTATTTCAGAAGTATTTTTCTTTCATTTAGGCCTATGTACGTATATAGGCCTATATATATATATATATATATATATATATATATATATATGGTTTCTACTTTCCCACTCCAGTCTTCACATATTTCTAACCAATGCATCTTCCACATTCGGTCATCTACTTCTCATCCTTTTCATCATATTTTCCTTCCTCTTATGCCTACATGTTGTTCTTCTTTCCTTTACTTTTCCTTCTGCCATCTATCCTCCCTCACACTCATCACATGTCCCAACCATTTTAAAGAATTTTGTTCAATTCATTCAATAATTGTTTTTTTTCTGTATCCAAACTATCTCTCATTTCCTTGACACGGGATTTTTTTTTAATTTTAATTTTCAATAAACACGAACTACATCACAAATAACTTAGCTTGTGTTCTTTATTGATTCCTTAATGCACCATGTTTCACTTCCACAGCTGTTTTTTTTATTTATTTAAAATAATATTTGTTATATGTAGCCTATATAGGATCTATTATTTAATTTGCATAACATAAATTATAAATTAGCCTACATGACTCTTGGACTATTAATATCTGGCCGTCTGCATATTAAAGAGAATTCAGATAGGAGTCGTCGTAGACCGTCCAAATGGGCTAGTGGTCAGCGTTCCTCACTACAGTTCATGAGGTCCCGAATTCGATCCCAGGTCAGACCATAGACATTTTTCTTTAAAGGAAATTATTCCTGGTTTGTAATTGAGGTTAAGTTTAGGTTAAGGACACTCCTGGCTCTTCATTATCATTTATCACCCATCATATCATTGAGGTATCTGCCTTCCAGGTGCCCCAACCTAAAAACATTGATTACGATTCCGTCAATGCCAGTGGAGAAAGCCAGAAATGTCATAAAAGACAACTTGGTGGCATTTGACCAAAAAAAATAAAAATAAAAATATGGGGTCGTTAATTAAAAGCCCCATTCCTCTGGTTCTAAATTATGTGTTTCATTCTCATAAAACTCTTTCAATAAAAATATGATGTAAATATGGTATAGCGATGCAGAGCGGGGTTATTTAAATAATGCTAACCAAATGAGCATGCGTTACACGTCAATCAGGAAACCATTTTACGAGGATCAGTTATTAAGGAAGGTTTGCATTGTGTAGTGAAGCAGTTTATTCGATTTTGTGATACCAGGTAATTCGTCAAGACTAGTTTTACACAAACAAGATAAGTAGCGTCTCTCTATTGAAGTGAAGTTTTTAATTTTTACTCTTAATTAAGTTTAACTAAATTTGTATAATGAAATCTAACTTAACCTACATTCTAATAAGGCAAGCGGTCCTTCACAAATTAATAAACTAATATAACTGGTAGTTCCATCTCTGTGTGTTCTGAGGATCCATGTAATCACCAATTATAAATTAAATAAGGGACTATATGAATAGGCTTTTTGAATACAAGGATTTAAAAGTAATTTACACATGTTTTTTCGGCTTCTGATGGTGAGACGTTATAAAAGAAAAGGCGGACAGTTGAAATGGAATGAAGAGGTCATGGAAAAAGCAGTAGAGACAGTGGTCAGAGGAACATCCTTACAGGAAGCAAGTAAAACTTTTGAAGTGTCATACACTAGTCTCTACCGATAATATCAACAACTAAAATACAAATCTATGGTAATTAGAAACATTTTGCTACAGAAATATATGTGAAGCACTTATAGGCCTATTGGCCATTCTATCATCTTCAGCGAAGAAATGGAAATAACTCTTGCTGATAAAGTTAAACCTTTGTGTAAAAGAGGATTTGGACTTACGCCAAAATATTTGCGCATCGCGGCCTTCAAGCCGGCACTTCAAAACAATATGTGTCTTACACTATTCATGCAACTAGGCCTACATAGCGAGTAAAGATTGGTGTACAACATTCTGGAAGAGGAATAACCTTTCCTTGATAAAAGCAGGACTCTCAAAAGCAAGAGCGGCCGCTCTAAGCAAAGAGACAATTAAGAAAAAATTTGACCTTAAGAACAATCTCATATCTAATTTATCTCTTCACGTCAAACCATCCCGTGTTTATAATATGGATGAAACATGGTTACCGCTCAACAACAGACCTCCTAGGATCACAGCAGAAAAATTTCAAAGGAGATTCTAACTTTAACTAGTGCTTAAAGAGGGGGAAATGTCACAGAGGTTGCTTGTTGTAACCCCGCAGGTTCATACCTACCACCGCTGATTATCTTCAATAATCAAAGACTGAAAGAAGAGCTATTAGCGAATCTTCCTAATGGATCAGTTCTCGTGCATGAGCGATAGTGGGTGACTCATTGAAGAACATTATCTGAAATAGCTTCACCCTTTTTCAGGAAAATCGAGTTCCAGTGAAGATCCTCTTTATTTTGGAAAGATATCTGTCTCATTCCTCATTTACAGCGTTGGAATTCTGCCAGGAGAATGATATTCAAATATTTTGACTTATGTTTCTTACAACTCACATATTGCAGCCATTAGACAAGTGCGTCTTCAAGACACTGAAGATAAGGTATTTCGAGATAACAAACTGTTAACAACGAAATCCCAATTTTAAAATGGCCAAAATTTATGTTAATGGTCTGTTTACTGAAATGTTGGAAACCTACTGCATCTGGTCCGCCTGGCAGTAATTGTTTTTCTTGCACGGGAATTTATCCATTTAATCCTGATGCTATTGAGAGTTGGCGATTGGCTCCTTCCCAAATATTTTCAGAAATCTGCAAGATATTCGATGGGACAACAAAGAGCGATATCCCTACATATTCAACCACTCAGACTCCAAAATCATCTACCCGAAACATTTTGCTTCCTCCAGAGAAACGACCAGGGAAAAAAATCACGAATGTCAGTCGAGCCAACAACAAGCCTAATGTTAGACCTAAGTCTAAAAAGAATCAATTTTTAAACAAAGCACAGTCATCCATAGAATTCAATCTGTAAATCTGAACAGGAGAACTACGGAAGAAAGAAAATTATCAAACGTAAAAGGGAATTTTACTCAGAAATGGATTCAGATTCTGAGGAATTTGTGCATTTTGATGTCTCCGAAAAGCCAGAAGAGATTGTCTGGAAATGTGGATTCTGTCAGGGAAAATAGTCAGAATTTGATGAGTTAGAAGATTTAAAAAAAGAGAGAGATTGAATCCGCTGTCAACAGTCTGAAGCAGGTTACCATGAACAGTGTATCGGTGCAAAAGGTCGCAAACAGTTTTTTTTTGACGTTGAAAATAAAATATATAAGTTCTGATAATGTTTTCTGCAGTTCATTTATTTTGATTAAGCATCTTACAGGTTATTAAAGTAGGCTACATGATGAATTAAATTAGGCTATATTGTTTTCTACTTTATTTTGTGGAATTGTTTCATACAATTTTCATTTACAATAGGACGTACCTATTCAAATAGTCCCATCGTTGTGGACTTTTTCACTTACGGTCCGATAATTCGAATAATGGCAAAACTTAAACACGTTTAAAATGTAATAAAACTAGCATTAACAGAAATTAATATTAAACAAGTAGTTAGCGTATTCCATCATATAGTCTACTTTAAGGGGAAAAAATAATAATAATTTATAGCCTATTTATTAAGAAGAATGGGATGAAATTTTAAATTATTCAACCAGCTCTGCTGTACCATATTATGCTTAATTTAAGTTATATTTAAAGATAATTTTAACTAATGTATTTTTTTTCATTGTCTAAGTTTATACATTAGTTGTCTTAATTTATTTTGTTTTTTATTACAAAACCTTACCATACGCTATATTAATTAATAGAAAGATAAAAAAATAAATGTAACTTCTGAAAACTATCAGAAATTTTACTAATTATGAAGACAGCTATTGTGAAAAAATAATTTGTTTCGATTTTAATTAGCCCTTATCTATAAGAACTTAGGCTAGGATTAATTTTAAGAACACTTATTATCAGCATTTATTAAAGGCTTAATTTAACTTAATCAACCTTGAAAAGATTTTAAGTTAAATTAAACTAATAACCTTCAAAGTTATAAATAGAGAAGTTTCTTTAAGCCTTAAGCCCTATATTGAATATTAAGCAGGGCTTAAACTTGGGGACCATGTAGATCTAAACATTATAGACCTACATCTAGCCCTATCGTTAAATTTCAATCAACAATTTATAAAATATGAGTAGCATATTACCCATATAAATATTTTTTATTATCCTAATTTATTTCATGAGAATTAATGGGCGGTCACGTGTCCAGGAATGCGGTTCGCAGATTTTGTTTATTACAGTGGATACCCTTGCTTAACCCTATTCTACGTCTATTACATTTTCATGCTTTATAACGTATGACACTTTCCCACAAATGATTTCACCTTATCGCTCGTAAATATCTGTATCCTTTCTTATCTGTATCCTTTTTCTTATCTGTATCTTCGTTTTGAAATTTTAACTCCTATTTGAGGAACTTACAAATCAATAGGCTTTTGGGAATAAATAAGTGATGTGTGATCATAGCAATTCATAATATATTATACAATCTAAAGACAGCACAAACATTCAACATTAAGGATTATTTGTGATGCAAGGAATGTAAATTACAATTCGACATTGCCTTTAGTGGCTGTGAGGGAAATCTGGAAAACACCAAACTAAATTTGGTCTTCACCGAGATTTGAACACGAGACGATGCCAACCTAACCTCGAACGCTTACGCCTAACCAACTAGCTGAAAAAATAATTATATACCCGTATTTTGAAATTAATTAATTTTCGTTTTGAAAATTTCACATCCTATACCATTCTTGTCTTAATTCGTCTCATATTGTGCAACGAAAACTGAAAGAAAATAACTTCACAAATTAAGCGACAACCAGGGCACGGCTATTTTTTTTTTAATTTTCCTTGAAATGAGAAATGTTTATTAAAACGTTACTTTGGCGATGTAGAGAAAAGACAATTATAAAATATGTTAAATTATGCATACTCTATTTACCAAGTAGGCGTAGGGCTTCAGTTAATTGAACTAATCAATTGCTTAAAATAAAAAAAATGTAGTTGGGTTTTATCTTAAATTAGCTTTACGAATTTATTAGTAAGTATTTTAAATTGTTTTATGAACAGAATTTTCTAGTTATGTTAGGGGTTGTCAGGCATTATAATACAATATTTTAAGTGTAAGTTATGAGAAATTTGAATAATAATAATAATAATATTAATAATAATAAGCCCTTATTAATATTAAAACTTAATTATGCATATAAAAAAACTGAAGTCTAATAAACAAGGGTTTGAATTTAAATTAATATATTCTGAGATGATGCCGCCGTTACTCCGTAGATATGGTTAATATAGAGATCTAGACTAAATACCTTCATGTAGTCTGTCTCCATAAAATGTGTTTATATTGACTATTTAACTCATGCCACAAATGCTAGTTAATGACCAATCACGTTTCAATGAATGTTGTTTTACAACCAATTACAGTCGTGTTTCGCCTCGCTCTTTGTCGATTTCTCTTTATCAGCTCCTGCTTTTGTGATAAAGAAAGCTCCTCCTTTTTAATGTTCTGAACAGGTCAAAGTATTATTTTTCTCCAGCAAATATAGCAAATAATGAAAGATTCCTTGATTTTACTGAGTTGTTTACTAAAAAAATAAATGAATAACCTGTAATGTTGATTATGATATATAGTTTGATGAGTTTCATTATTTCTCCACTTACAATATTGCGATCTTATTTGGCAATAAATAATATGATCAAGCAGCAGTGAATGAACATAACCTCACATTTCTGATTTGTTTTCAAACATCGCCGTTTACATTAAATATATACATAATTTAAAGTAACTACAGTTAAACAATGATTTGTGAGTTAACAGCTTAATTTTATTCGTTAAATAGTCCTAACAAATGCCACTCTTGATTTCCAAATTCTCTAGATAAATTCACTCCTCACTTGGAAATCACTCGTGGCATTACTTATGATAAAGATACCGAGCGAATTGAGAATCATATTAGTAAGGTCCTTGTTCAAATCCCATTACAGACCAACCTGACGTTTTTCTTCTGGTTATCCTCAGGCGTCAAAGTATATGAATGCTGGGTTGGAATTTTACTAGCAATAGGCCTATCCATTTCATCATACCCACTATTTCATAATATCATTAAAATTAAAATCGTAAAGTTCAGAAAATGCATAAAAAACACAACAATAAAATCACACAGCCTACTGGCTTTACCTAATGATCCTAGATGTGATATGATTTTGTGTGTTAAATTATTTATAAATATGAATTAAAGAACAATAATAAGCTAGTAATAATAATAATTATTATTATTATTTTTATTATTATTATTGTTATTATTATTATTATTATTTATTGTTATTAATTATTGTTATTATTCATTATTTATATTATTATTATTATTATTATTATTATTATTATTATTATTATTATTATTATTATTATTATTATTATTATTATTATTATTATTATTATTATTATTATTATTATTTATATTATTGTTATTATTATTATTATTATTATTATTATTATTATTATTTTCATCATTATTATTAATTAAACTTCATCCGTTCACGATGTTTATTTGGACATTCCATTAATTTATTGAGTAGTTAAAAACTCCATGGCGCCACAGGCCTAGAAGGCCCTTGGCCTACCAGCCGGTTGCTGACCTCTGATCCACATGTGTTAATCACAGAGGAAGACCATCATCCAGCCAGTGTAGAGGTGACATGTGGTAAGAATGTAGGGTCCCCCAGCCATGGTTTTCTCAACCTGGAGCCGCTACTTATTGTAGCTACCCAAATGCCTCACGATTTTGGATGGGCACAGGTCTTATACTGGCCGAAATTTCATGAGAAAATTTCTTCACCCATGAAGACTCAAAACAGCGCAAATTCCGTAACTCTTCGCTAAGACACCTGGCCTTAACCACTCGGCTATAGTGCGAGACTTATTGAGTATTATTATTATTATTATTATTATTATTATTATTATTATTATTATTATTATTATTATTATCATCATCATCATCATCATCATCCAGGGATTAAGCCTGTTGGCTCGTTCCGGTTCACGATAGCTAGAATTATTAAAATTGTTTAGACCATCTTCTATGTGGCCGTGCAACATTTCTCCTTCCGTGCGGTTTATAATTTAGCAATAATTTTGGAAATCTTTCTTCTGGCATTCTATCAATATGTTGTTTCCATCGTTCCTATATTTAATTATTCGGTCTGTAAGTTTAAAATATTTAGTTCCTTTCATATATCTTCATTCCTTTTCTTATCCAGCAGAGTAGGCCCTATAACCTCCTATATTTCTTAAAAATCTCATCTCAGCTGCTTCCAATCTTTGTTCTTGTCTTTTAGTGATCGCCCAACATCATTATTATTATTATTATTATTATTATTATTATTATTATTATATTATTATTATTATTATTATTATTATTATATTATTATTATTATTATTATTATTAAACTTTGGTTGAGGAAAACTAAAGATTTGTATAAAAAAGAAAACTTTCTAAATAATTAAAATAATAAAAATTGAAATTAGGCTCACTATCAACATAATCATCAACAACAAAAGAGTGCGAGCCTAATGGCCGATTCCTTCACACCTGACGAAAACCAGGAAATTTTTCAGTCATGTTTGGTCGGCATTGGGATTTGAAATCGGGATCTTCCAAATTTCAATCTAAATTCACTCGGTACCTTTATTAATACGCGTATAAACAATTTTTATGGAGGGAAGTATGTGGTATATATATTACGTGTCACGTTGGTTGTCCGCGATGGAATCTTAAACTACTGAACCGATTTTAATAAAATATTGCACACTGTGTGCAGTTTGATCCAACTTGAGACTTAGGGAAGTTTATAACTAAATTTATAGTCGCATTATTTTTATTGCAAATTATTTGTTTATTATTTAACAAAGAGGTATAATTATCTGTGAATTCCATACGATTCTAACAGATGGTCGTGTAAGGTAATTGGTTTGTTATTTAACCAGGTGGCTGTGCTTTTTGTTGCAACCGCGAATTTCAATTGAATTACAAATATTGATTATTTCATAATTTAAGTGTGTGTGTGTGTGTGTGTGTGTGTGTGTGTGTGTGTGTGTGTTGTGTGTGTGTGTGTGTGTGTGTGTGTGTGTGTGTGTGTGTGTGTGTGTGTGTGTATTTATTTTCAATAGATTGATAATAATATTAATTTCGTGTGTAAGTATTAGTTTTAAGTAATCTGGCTGAAAGACAGCAACTTAATTTAAATTTAACTGGACCGAGAAGGGACATTAAACGATATGGTGAATCAGTTCAAGAGACCATGAAAGATAAGATATCAAGTGAATTTCCGCAAATTGGTATAGGCCTATGTGACATAATTCTTACATTTAATAAGAATGCCAATTTAAAAACATATGAAGGTCTTAAGGAACGGAATAACAGAATTGTAAGTAAGTTTGTTAGTTATAAATGATATGCTTATATTACAGAAACAATCTCCATGCCTCAATTAAATGAAAAACGAGATGACTATAATATATCACAAGATGATATTACTATACAGAGATTTCTTGATGATGATGATGATAATCCAAACTGCCAGCAAGTTCGTAGAAAAAAACGGAAGTATAATGAAATCAGCAAGCCTTCTCAAAATATTCCATCAATAAATGTGTATAATCCTTATGATACACTTATGGATGATACTGAGAATGCAGACAACATAAATTCATCTCAATCAACAAAACCACTTCCACATAAACCACCATCCATATTTATACCGGGTGTAGTTAAGTACCAGAACTAAAAAAATTGTGTAAAACAAAAACTTTCTGATTTAGATTTCTCACTTAGTTTACTACAACATAATTTAACGTATAGGCCTACCTTAGCCACAGCAACGCGTGGACTTCTATATATATATATATATATATATATATATAATATAAATAAAACAAAGTCGCATTAGTTACACGATTTATAACTCAAGAACGGCTGGACCGATTTTTATGATCTTTGATTTGTGCAGATAACTATTAAAACATCGGAATAATTTAAAGGCGATACGACGTTCGCCGGGCCAGCTAGTATAGGCTATATAGGCCTATATATAGGCTAGAGAGAGGGAGAGAGAGAGAGAGAGAGAAGTAGGCTAATATTTCCTACATCTGCTTGGTCCCCCTATATTTCTTTATACCATCGGTCTGCAGTGCAGAATTTTTTTCTTTTTTTAGAAATGCAGTCTCATTCCATTATTAGGCTAATTGGGTTGATTCGATTTTTCCGTTTAAATTATGGAGGTAGGGCCTATATTTGTAGTTCAGTCCTTATATTTTCGTTTCTTTTATGCTCTCTTAAAGAATTATTATTGTTATTATTAGGCCTATCATTATTATTATCATCATTATCATTATTATTATTATTATTATTATTATTATTTTATTATTATTATTATTATTATTATTATTATTATTATTATTGTTGTTGTTGTTGTGTTGTTGTGTGTTGTTGTTGTTGTTGGTGGTGTTGTTGTTACTGTTGTTGACATAGGTTTATGGGTCAATAATTCGGTTTTTTTTTATAATAGGCTAAGTATAGTTGTCCATTTAATATCAGTTAAGAAATGTTCTAATTAGATCTGCTTCATATATTATATGTTAATTATTGAAGATGGTCTCATGCAAAGTAGGCCTATATTATTTGCTCATGTTCTTTGTATTTTCACTATAGGTTATATTTTGAGAAAAGGTAGATAATGAACGCAGTATATTATAAAAATCTATATTGTAGGCTAGTTAGACCTTTAAGAACAATGTTAACTTATGTATTAGGCCTACATCAGAACATCCTTTTTTAATTCAGCATCTATCATAAAATGAACTCAAATATAAAAGGGTTAGAGACCAAGTCATCCTAGCTCTACGTGTTAAACAGATTATTTATGAATGCATTGCCGGTTGTGTTAACCCCTTGAAAAAGAAGCCGAATTATCGTCAATGCACTGGAGAAAAAACTAAGCCTACTCATAACCCAAATTCTCTATGTAAAATACTTTATCCAGAATAACGACCAGACGATGTTATAAAATATAATTGGTATTTATTAAGAGTTCACAGATGAACCCACTAAAGCCTACCTTTTTTTTTTAAATTACTAAAGCAAATTGCGGCTATTTTATCCTAAATAAGCGTTGGTCAATACTAGCTGATCAAATTTATCGAAAATAATGTCTTACTCATTTTATTATAGTCGTTTTAACAATATTTTTCATATTTCGTTACTTAGTATAGGTTATGATTTATAAATATTACAGTCTGATCTGTGAGGTTCTGCGTTCTCTCTCGCCCCAGGAACATCTGACCTAGCGAACAGAATCCTCTCTTAGTTTATCATGATATCCGATTGATGAATGGGCATCACATTTAGTGAAAGGTGCTCTCTAACTACACTTTTATCGAACTCGCGGAATCTGGACTCTTAGCCTTCGTCAGAAACATCACATTATACTAAGCCTATCTCTCAATTGGATTTCAGCTCTACCTTAACAAATCTGATACCATTTGTAATATTTAAAATAATTAATAGTTGTTGTAGCCGAAATGTTGTTGTATTATAGGCTTAAGGTTTAAAATCATATAGAAAATATGAGTAGGCCTAATGTCATTATATAGGCCTACGTAGGCTATTGTATTTATCGATGTGTAAATTAAAATCAGGGCTGCGTCTTACAGACCACCTAGCACTCTAAACTCTAGTTCTACGCCCCCAAGATAGGCTACTAGAGATGTGTTCGTGATACCAAAAAAAAAACACTATAGGCCTATGGCTTTGGAGATCTCAGGAGGATGTTTTGTTACACTAACCAAAGGAAAGCGTGCACAACGGAATTAGAATGGTCAGAATTAGAGACTAGATGCTGAAATCGTTCAATAAATTTGTGAAAATGGAATTGCCATTTCAACAAAAATTATAACATTACGATTTTAAAGGGAATTACTTTAAAATCAGTTCACCCCTCTGGTCTTAAGGTAGCATGCTGCCTTGTGACTCAGTGGCCCCGGCTGAGATTTTTTCGTTTTTTTTTTCTCACCTTAAGACAAATGTCTATAAACTTTATGATCCAAACGGTCCCCGAACATTATTTGGCCATCATTATCATATTCACCTCATTAGATTAGATCTAGGATTAAGGCCTCTCCTGGCGCATCATTACCCATCATATTATTGGGGCAACGTAACCCCGCCATCCAGGCTTCCAAACCTCTGGAGTAGGTTACAATAAGCTAATTCCATGAGAGGATGCCAGAAATGTCGAAATGACAAACTGGTGACATGGAAAAAAAACCTTAATTTTTTTCATAGAATTTCTTTTATAAAGCCTATTATGATTTTAGGTGGGTATTTTACACATGAAAGCAGCACATAGGCCTACGCCGATGTGGTTATGTTGCTACAAATGAAATAAATCCTGCCTTAGCAGTTATCGAGTAGAGAGCCTGGATACGAGGTTCAATATTGGATAAAACTAATTATTATTTCAAACAAAGATAATTGCTGTCATCTTCGTAATAGAAAGGTACGTCTAAGTTATAGCACAGATTCTCTATTAAATGTGAGTAACAGGATAACTTCTAACTTATATATTAGAGAATCTTCAGATCAAACAGTGAAAAGCTCGATTGTGGTGGACTTGTGTATATTCGTCTCTGACTCAAATAGTCCTGGGTTCAAACTCGATAGGAGTTGATGGTCGGAAAATTTTGATGATAATATAATAATAATAATAATAATAATAATAATAATAATAATAATAGCTTTATTTTACCTGGCAGAGTTAAGGCCTTAAGGCCTTGTCTGCCACTCAACTAGGTTTTAAAAAAATACAAAAAAAATAGTCTTACATCTAAGTTACAATATATATAAACAATTACATGTTATAAATACAATATAATTTTGATTTACTCTAGATTTAACAAATTAAATGTACACCAACTATACGTAGACTTCCAAAAAGCATATGATTCAATTAAGAGGGAGAAGTTATATAGTATCCTGCTGGATTTCGGAATTCCTAAGAAGTTAGTTAGACTTATATGAATGTGTCTAAATGACACAAAGAGTAGGGTGCGTGTAGGCAAACAGTTTTCGGACACGTTTGAAATCCAGAATGGGTTGAAACAAGTAGATGCACTATCTCCTCTACTATTTAATTTTGTACTAGAGCATGCCATTAAATCTATAGAGAATGAGGAAGGCTTACAACTTAATGGTATTAATAAGCTGTTAGTTTATGCTGATGATGTAGTATTATTGGCCGATAGCGAGGAGATACTAAAACACAACACGCACACGCTATTGAGTAACACTAAAAAATTAGGACTGGAAGTAAATATCAATAAAACTAAATATATGGTCACACGTAGAAATAAATTATATAATGGAAATGGACAGCTAATGACAAATGAGGGAAATTTTGAGGAAGTGGCTGAATTCAAATACCTAGGAACAATAATCACAAATAGGAATGAGATGCAAAATAAATTAAACACAGGCTCAATTCTGGAAATGCGTGCTATTATGCATTGCAGAGACTCTTGATATCCCAACTCCTTTCAAAAAACGTTAAACTGAAAATATATAAAACTATTATTCTGCCAGTTATATTATATGGGTGCGAAACATGGACTCTTACTTTAAGGGAGGAAAGGAGATTACAGGTATTTGAGAATAAAGTACTTAGGAAAATTTTTGGACCAAAGAGAGATGAACAGACAGGTGAATGGAGAAGACTACATAACAATGAACTACATGGTCTTTATGAAAAGCCGGATATAATAAGAACAGTTAAGTCTCGTAGACTGCGATGGGCAGGACATGTTGCACGTATGGGGAATGAAAGATTTGCATGGAAGCTTCTTGTAGGAAAGCCAGAGGGAAAACGCCCAGTTGGTAGACCAAGAATGAGGTGGGAGAATAACATTAACTATGATTTGAGGGAAGTAGATTACACAGGAAATGATTGGAAAGCATTAGCTCAGGATAGGGATGTATGGAGAGCTTATGTCCGCGCGGCCATGAACCTACGGGTTCGATAGTGCCAGTGAGTAAGTAAGTAAGTTTAACAAATTAAATATATAATAGGTACAAGATATATAAAAAAACGAGAAAAGGATTATTAATGACATAGTATAAATTTAAATAAATAAAGAGAAATTAATTATTAGACAACAGGTAACTGTATAAGCGTGACTTAAAGGTGCCAAGTGTGCGGCAACCCGTGATATTTTGAGGAAGGAAATTCCACGGCAGAGGCTACTGTGAAGGAATGGCTTCCTTCGGAAAAAAAAGTAACGCCTCGGACCTCTTGTAGTGTATTTAAGAAACAGAACCACATAAGTACTAAGAAGTGTGTTTAGACTTATGTATATCAGGAGAATCACATTTAGATTCGGTCCCCGTGGATTAGTGGTAACTTTGCTTTCCTCTGGTTTCAATATTAGCGGTGTTCAAATCCGGCCGGAAACGAAGGGTTTTTCAAATCCTAAAAATCCTAAGAATAGTAGGTACAGTAGCTGGAGAGTAAGATACAACCTTCTGCTGACGATGGGACTGGTCCCGAAATTCCTACGATGTTTTAATCGTTCTAACAGTTGAAGAGACTGAATAAAAGGTAGGCCCTACATAATTTAATAATTTGTAATACTCCTACGCCTCAACGGAATTTTATCATGAATTTTATTAGTATTAACTAAAAACTGTCCACCGCGTGATCTCAAGGTAGCGTGTTGCCTTGTCGCGCAGCGGGCCCGGGTTCGATTCCCGGTCGGGACAGTCTCCTGAGTGAGTTTTTATCGAGGGTTTTCCTCAACTGTAAGACAAATGTCAGGAAGCTTAGGAACCAACGGCCCCCGAAAATCATCAGGCCATCACCATCATCATCCTTATCATTATCGTCATCATCCTTCACCGGTGTGGAAACCAACGCGAAGGTATTATAGCCTCACTAAGATGGCTGTCCAGTGGCTCGCTTAGTGTCCCCGAAGCTGTTATGTATAATTAAATACAAAGATGCCGACTACCGCCACTATAGTAATTTCGCATGTTAATCATTGTCAAGCATTGTCGTGGCACCCGCTTTTATATAAACGGTCAACTATCATAGTGATGCGATAATACCATACCTATAGGCCTAATTCCCTAGCAAAGCTGCAAAGCATAGCATCAAAATGCTATGGTTGCAGTAAAAGACCTGCTCTCGGGCAGAATTACTATAGAATAGAACTCATCATCACTATAAATTGCAGTCATGGATTAGGCCATTTGCCTGTTCCGCTTCAGGATAGAAATTGATTCCTCCATCGCTCCTTAGGTCTTCCGGGGTCTCATCGACCTATGGGTCTGTAGTTGAATAGCTGCAGAGGTAGTCTATTGTTTGGCATTCTAAGGGGATATTCATGCCAATTTCTTTGGTGTGTGTGTGTATATATATATATATATATATATATATATATATATATATATATACAGTAAAACTTGCTCAAAGCGGAATCGCATGTGACCTATTTTTTTCCACATTAAACAAAATTACGCATTATAAAAAATATAATTCATTAATAATCTTAGATTATTATTAGAGTACTGTATATCTCTTTTTCTTTTACGTGCCTTGGATTAATGTGTAGTTCCGCTTCCATTGAAAAGTGAAGTATAGTATAGAGGCCTACTAACGACTTCGATGGTAACGCGTGAAAAAAAAACAGTCCCGTTTCGTCAGCGTTAAAAATCAACTTTTATAAGATTCATGATGTGTTCCGTTGAGGTTTATTCAAAATTAATATAAAATTACACAGGAAAGTATAGCAGACAAATAAAAGAAGCACTAAAATCGTGCCCTCTAATCACCAACACAACCAATAATGAACATAACAAATACAAAAACGCCAAATGGGTAAATAATACTCCCTCACCACCAGTAATGAAAGCCCTTCCAAAAATCCATAAAGACAACATTCCCATAAGACCAGTTGTTAATTGCATGAATGCTCCTAACTATAAAATTTCCAAATTAGTCGCTCAGAAAATGAAAAATGATGTCAAACTTGAAAATCGTTACACAATTAAGAACTCATTTGAACTAGCAGACAAACTACAGCATTTAGAAATCAATAGGAATACTAAAATGACGTCATTCGACATAAAAAACCTGTACACTAATATCCCGATAAACGAAACAGCAAACATAATAAAACAAAAACTAACAGACAGTAAACTAGAAGATAACTATATCAATCAGTTAAACAAACTAATAACAACAACAATAAAGCAAAATTACTTCCAATTTAACAATGAACTATTTATTCAAGAAGACGGGATCCCGATGGGGAGTCCTACATCTGGAATAATGGCAGAAATCTTCCTACAAGAACTGGAAAATAAACATTTTGAGGAACTAATACACAAATTCAACATAAAACTAATAACACGATATGTCGATGATGTACTAATAAATATATGAAAATGAAAACAGAAAAGAAAAAGAAATACTACAAGACTTAAACAACATGCATGAAAAAATCACTTTCACCGAAGAAATAGAAGTTAACAACAGCATAAAACTACTTAGATTTGTCTATAACCAAAAATCTACACAACAATAAACTAGAAATCGGTATCTACCGGAAACCCACAAACAATGCTCTGGCCATAAACAAAAATTCTACACACCCTTTTCAACAGAAAATTAGTACATTTAATAGCTTAGTCAGTAGAATGTTGAAACTCCCATTAAGCAAAGACAATTATATCCAAGAACTCAACTACATTAAGTATATGGCAAAAACCAATGGCTATAATGAAGAATTCATAGATAAGCTCGTAAAAAAAAACAAAAAAGGAAGAACAACATAACCAACATAACTAAACTAGAAAAAGAATCTGACAACAACAAGAAAACATGGATAACACTTACATACACAGGAAAAGAAACAACAAAATTAGCCAATGCACTAAAGAAAGCCGATAAAAACGTAAAAATAGCATACAGAACCAATAACAAATTAAACAACATAATAAACATATAACATTGAAGAAAATAACATTTTCAACAGCAAAGGAGTTTATAAACTGACATGTAAGGACTGCAACAAATTTTATATAGGAAGGACAAACAGGAGTTTTAACATCAGATTCAAAGAACATTTTCGAGACTTCATTCACGCAGAAGGTAAATCAAGCTATGCAAAACACGTTATCCATGAAGGACATCGCATGTTAAATATTGAAAACACCCTAACAGTAATGCACAGAGAAAATAATCCAGCGAAGATAAACGTACTCGAAGAGATGGAAATCATGAAAGCAGCTCACAACGACAGCCTGATAAACGAAAACGAACCAAATACATGCAACCCCCTCTACCAGATCTTCAGTGAAACACCAGTTTTGAATCCTGCCGATGATGGGACAAGTCCCGAAAGCGCTACAGTTAAATGATAATTAAGTTGAGGAGACGGACCTTTCAGGTGAATATTCTATAATTTTATATTAAGCGTTAAAAATGTCTCTTATGCGCGTATCCTGAAATTAAAGTATGCAGTTTCGGTTTCCGCTCACTATCTACACTTACATCCACATCCTTTGATTCCCCTCAAATTTCATTCCACGCTACATTGTGTCGTCTTTTAAAACTGTCCACAACCAACCTGAAGATACCTTGAAATCGTTATTCCCTAGGGATTTAGCAACGGCTAGAACTTGACTTTGGAGCATCGGATCGGAAATTAGGAGATTTATCTTCAATCGCTTTCACTTTTTCGTTTAATGACAATGATACATATGCCTACGTTTTAGCCATCTTTATTCCGTAAATTCAGAACGCCACCTGTGAAAGATCAGTCTCAGAATTTAAACTAATTTAAGATTTTACAGTGCAATGGTTATTTGCAAGACAGGTAGGCCTATCTGTATTTCGCATAATGGGTGTACAGTAAGGCCGAAAGAAAATTTCAGGTACAGGTAGAATCTATACTTCACCCGACGGCAGGAATCAGTCCTTATTGTTTTCTTGGCCTAAAATCGGAATTCAGTAAACTGGTAACTAATTTATCTCTCTGTCTTTTCTCTTTATAATTTTTTTTCATGAATTGTCAGAAATATCCATCCGATGGACAGATTCCGTTTTATGCAAAATAAATACATATGAAATTACTATTATTTCGCGGGGACCAATAAATTTGTTCACATTAGACAGATTTCTGCATTATTCACGTTCCGGATTAAGAAAGTTTTACTGCATATATATGTCCACCGTTGTGGTATCGAGGTAGCATGATGCCTTGTCACGCAGCGGGCCCGGGTTCGATTTCCTGTGGGAATAGGTTCGTGGGTGAGAATTTTTTCGGGGATTTTCCTCGCCTGTAAGACAAATGTCAGGAAGCTTAGGGCCCAAAGGTCCCCGATAATTATCCGGCCATCATCATCATCCTTATCATTATCATCATCATCTTTGACCGGTGTGGAAAGCAACGGGAAGTTACTATAATTCCCTAATAAAGTTGCAAAGCATAGCGTTAAAATGCTATGATTACAGTGAAAGACCTGCCGTCGGGCAGAATTACTATAGAATAGAACTAAAAACTAATAACTTATATAAACCTCACATTAAATGATAATCTTATAGCTACTAAATTCCCTCTTGAACATTTTGTTTCCTATCAGTTCTAATCCAGTGAAGATACTTGGACTAGTAGAGTTTAATTTTAATAGTGACCAACAGGTACTATAATAAAGATAAGGTGATAACGCATAGTTAGGTATGTATGAAGGTGCGGATGCAGTGTCAATCCTTGTCTGGCTTGGAGCTAACTCATCACAAATTAAATGCTTTGTCTCTCTCTCGCTCCCACCGATGTTGGTAGTGTTAATGCTGTTGGATAATTTAGTAGCGAGGGCCCTGCGAGTGGAAAATGGATAACCGGTGTTGAGAGAGTCTCCTGGGGAACCATAACTCTTCCCGGGGACAGCAAACCCGCGGGATCTCACTGATGGATGAGCCTCCTTCCTCCATTGTTCTCAGGCCTAGTGCATTATGCTAATGCAATACCATTCTTCGTTCAAATGTTGCAGCCAATAATGGATAGGTCAGGGTTGCGAATTCCAACTTTATTTCATATAGTCTACATAACTTGCATCAAATCAATAAAAGTTCTAATTATTTTTATTCTTACTAAAATTTCAACTGATTATTTTTATTAGAAGGTTTCACAATGTTAACAACATCTCCCTGCACCCAATTAATTTTCTGTCATTCTCCTCCAAATCTCTCTGTCATTCCATTCTCTTTCGTCCAATTCTTTTTCCCTTCATACTGCTCAAAACACCATCAATCCACTTTATTTTTGGCGTCTTTTTGTTCTTCTTCTTCTTCTTCTTCTTCTTCTTCTTCTTCTACCAAGTATCACCCATTCTAGTAGGCCTATTCTTCTTGGAAATCTGTCTTCTGCCATTTTTAATACATGATCATATAATTTTAATTGTTTGATTTTTATGAAATATAGCTACAACTAAAGTTGAACATTCATCGTTTGTTCAAATATACTGTTTCTTATTTTATCTCTTCTAGAAATTCCAGCTGAACGCCTCCAAAAATCCATTTCTGCACAATTTTATTTAGGCTACTTATTGTTCTATATTTTAATTCCTATGATTCTGTGCCGTATGTCATTGTTGACCCTACTCATTATTATATTAAAAATATTTGTTTTTTGTTTTAGAACTTATATTCTGATCCTAAAAAACACCATTTTGATACTGCAGATTTGACCTTATTTATCAAGTTATTTATGGAATCACGATATTAACTAGGCCTAGGCCTATACGGAGCAGTGGTTTCTCGTCCTTTGGAGCTTCGGGAATTAGCCCCGAAAGAAAAATTGACTTAATATAGATATAGGCCTAATTATCCATCATCATCATGATCATCTGCATTCATGGATTGGGTCTGTTGACCCGTTCCGACTTCAGCCCAGGCCTAATTATTATAAACTTAAAATGTATTATTAGGGGACGAGTCGTAAGATGTGTATATAGGCCTATATAGGCTACTATAGCTGAAATTATTGTTTGTTCGATCCGGAGGTCGTGACTTCCTAATTAGTAATTACTAAGGTAGGTAGGGATTCAGTGAAGTAAAAAAGAAAATTTGGATACATCAACAATCGTGACAGATAAACGCTGGGTACCAGAATATTTCCGTAATCTTCTATTACTACGTTGCATTAATTTTTACCCTATAGACTATAGGGCTATATTTTAAAAATATATTTACATTTTCACTATCTGTACCTAACACAAATAAAGTTTCTAACTACCTATGCATGAGTTCTATATTATAGGCCTAATACCAACTTTTCAGAATAAAATAATATTTGACGCCAAAATAAACCTGGTAGTATGCTATTAGAGACTGTTTCTGGGTGGTATTTGACCAAATCTAATATTTAAGAGTTAAATAATAGTCTATTAATTACTTAATTTTAGTCTTTTCCTGAATTTTTTGCCTTATTGCAATAGTTCAATAGTAGCCTGCACAACTTGAAAGTACAGTGACGTTGATTTAGTAAGCTTGAGTTAAAAATTGTTAAAATTGACTGTCGTTATTTATTAAAACTATGATGAATGTTATGTCATACTGAAACTAACTGTCCGGATACTACAGGCCAATGCCGTGGAGTGGTTGGTGACCCAGGTTCGATTCCCGGCGGGGTACGAGATTAGCTAAATCTCCGCCTTGGGTCAGAAAGGAATAAAAGTAAAAAAGAAATACAAGTTAGTGGGAAAAAGTCAAACAAAGTAAAACAAGGAAAAGTGTAAAAACAGTTCCAGTATAAAACGAAAAAAAATATAGGCCTAATGTAAGCATAGTAGTTTTCGCGTTTTCTAGTAAAACTGTTAAGTTACTATCTTTCTGACCAGGGATAGCCTAATTGCTTGAATAGGCGTGGCCTGGTAGTGTGGCCATGACAATTAATTGAAATTGATTAACCTTATAAGTAGATTAACTAACTAGTTTAGGCTTATATATATATATCCTATATTTATCACTTTATTATGATTTTATATTTAGCCACTCAATTTCACTTCTTTGGTGGTTTTCCTTAGTTTTCAAAGCTTTAGGGCTTATGCTCATTTTCCGCCTCAGTGGTAGAAATCCTATTTAATAATTTAAAATATATCAATTGTTCTATAATAATGTCAACTTTTTTTTTTGTTCAACCTCTCCCTTTGTATGCACTTGTACGTTGCTCCATTCCTTCCGGACCTTATTGGGACATGGATTCTGTATCATATAATACTTTTTTGACCACACAAGATCATAGAGAGCTTTCAGGGATGAGAGATCAGTTCAATAACAAAGCCATCTCCGAGGTAACTCGAACACTTAAAGACACGACATAATTTAAGCATGCATTCATATTAGGCCCTAAACAAGGCGAATATGATAGACTGAAAATGCTGGTCAAATGGTGTTCGGGGACTATTTTGGCATTATAATTTTCCGACATAATGTGAAGAAAATTCACATAAAATCTCAGCCATTAAATTTCTCCGGACCTAGGATAGAATCCGAAGATCGAAACAACTAAGTTACCCCGAGATCGCAGTGATAAAAAATCACATTATTCATTTAGAATTAGTATTGGTAAATTTGCATTGACACTTGACAACTTACGACAGAAATTGTCTACTACAGTCTACTGGTATAGATATAGGAAGATCCTAGTCCTGATAGGTCTAACAGAAAATTTTACAAACGCTAACCATCACACTTCGCCTGTTTGATGAGGAATGTGCCCACATTAGCCTATAAAGAAAAGAAAGCTGGCAAAAATGAGTTGATTACAAGAGCAAAATTAAGTAAATTTAGAACAATTGGGTAACAACAGAAGGAAAACCACTAGGTTATTAAGAGTAAAAAGAGGGAATATTTGAGAGAGAAGATTAATGATCACAAAATGGAACATCAGAGAATTAGCATAGGCTAGAGAGGAAAGAAGAAATTTAATTAGGAATTGCAAACAGGAAAAAGATGTACAAAGAAATTAAACCTAGGCTGATTTCTGAAAATGCATAACAGGTAGGCCTACTCTTGTCGTCCCAACTTTTCTTAAAAAAAACATTAAACAGGAAAAAAATATATATAGGCCTATATATATATATATATTGGTCTAATGCCACCAGGTTGTCTTTTATGACATTTCTGGCTTTCTCTCCTGGCATTGGCAAAATTGTAATCCATTTCTTAGGTTGGGGCACCTGGAAGGCAGAGTTACGTTACTCCGATGAGATGATGGGTGATAAATAATAATGAAGCGCCAGGAGAGCTCTTAACCTAAACTTAACCTAAATCCCAGACCATGGACAACCAAAGGAATAATTTCCTTTAAGGAAAAATGTCTATGGTTTGACCGGGAAACGAACTCGAGACCTCATGAACTGTAGTCAGAAATGCTGACCATTAGCCCTTGAGGCTGGTCACAGAAAATATATAAAACTGTTATTCTGACCAACTATACTACGAAAGATGGATTCTTACTTTAAGGGAAGTGAAAAGATTACGAATATTTGAGAATAAAGTTCTTAGGATTTTTTTTTATCAAAAAGGGATGAACAAATTGACAAATTGAAAAGACTATTATATAGGCCTAACAGTGAGCTACATGACCTTTATGGGAAACTAGATAGGCCTATAATAAGAACGGTTTCATAGACTGTAATAGCTAGGACATGTGGAAGGAATGCGGATTGAAGAAGGGGTATGAAAACCACAGGAAAACGCCCGGTAGGTAGGTCAAGAATGTGGTGGGAGAATAACATTAATCACGATTTCAGGGAAATAGATTATACAGTGGAGAAAAGCAATAGCTCAGTATAGGGATGTATGGAGAGCTAATGTCCGCGCGGCCATGAACAGTGCCATAGAGTTAGTTTTAGGATAATATCGTCAAAAATATTTTCAAAACGAAAAAAATCTAGTCTCTGCAGAGATTTCTTTTATTCAGAATACTAACTCAGAGTTCTGGGGAATGGTGTTTTCAGCAGGAAAATGGAGTTGCTCTCAGCTTTGTGAAATCATTCATCCTGACAAAAGTTTCTCTCTTGCGTTCTTCTAACCCCTTTCTATTCGCAGCTTCTGCATGTTGCAGGTTTCCTTGTCTCCTTTTCTTCCTTGCGAGTTAATATAACAAGAAATAGCGAGTGATCCGTAAGACACAAAATTAAACTTTAATCAATCCTTTGCAATATAAAATATGTAATATTGCATTACAACACATATTGTCTTTGCTACTACTGTATCTACCTCAAGTTTTCAATAATGCCACTATAAAAAGTAGGTAATAAGAAACGAGGGTGCAATATTGAAATATTATTTCATTATTATCAAATAATGAAAGTATTAGTATTCACTGAAACAGAAGAAATCATCGAAAATGTCTCAGAAGCTGAATCTTTCTGTTTCCTGTATTTATTAAAAAAGTAATTCGGTGTAATATGTCAGACATATAGGCCTATTATGTTAGGTTTTCATTTTTTTTAGTTTTCATCCTACGATAACCGTTATTAAGTAGACATATTATATTATCATATCCCAACAAATTGTAAGTGCTATAGGGGGCCTATATTTCCTACAACACATGTCAGCCACTATTTTTTTTTTCAATGCCACCATTTGTCATTCGACATTTCAGGTATTTTCTCCTGACATTGGCGTATTGTAACCCACTTCTGAGGTTGGGGCGCATGGAAGGCGGGGTTACGTTGCCCCAGTGATATGATGGGTGATGACGATTGACGATGGGTAATGATGTGCCAGGAGAGGCCTTAAATTTAAACTTAATCTAATGAGGTGAATAAGATATTAATGATAATGATGGCCAGATGATGTTCGGGAACCGTTTGGGCCTTAAAGTATCCTGACATTTGTCTTACAGGTGAGGAAAACCCCCGAAAAAACCTCACCCAGGAAACTTGTCCCGAGCGGAGATCGAAGCCGAGCCCGCTGCGTGACAGGGCAGCACGCTACCTCGAGACCGCAGCGGTGGACTCAGGCTATAGACCTATATATACATAGTAGGCTATATAGGCCTACCTATATCTATAGTAGAGTATTTGAGAAAAGTTCTTAGGAAATTTTTTGGACCAAAAAGATATGAACAGACCTGAAGAGTGAGCTACGTGATTTTTATAGGAAACCACATATAATAATAACAGTTATAACACCTGCGCATATGAGACAACAATGCAAGGACTACAGGAGAAGAGGAATGATGTCTGCAGCGAATTCTACACAACAGAGGCTATGTGTACGAGAGAGTGGACACGACCAAACTACGAGATGAGGCACATCCTAACACGATATGCAATCCATGGCTTTCACCACAAGGTTTGCAGCACAAAGAGATTCCACGAGCCAAACCAAGAATGCATATGCGAACTGTGCAACAATCTATGTGAACGATATCACGTCGAGAAGTGTGCGGAAAGACAATTATCGTTTAACAAGTTTTGCTTTGACTAAATTTACTAACAATTTGCACATTTGTGCGCATTTACTTTCATTAACATCATAAGAACAGTTATTCATATGTTTCATAGACTGTGATGGGCAGGACATATGGCTCGAATTGGGAATAAAATAGGGGCTTGGAAGCTTCTTATTGGAAAACCAAAGGAGAATGCCCAGTTGGTGACCAAGACTGAGATGGAAGAATAACATTAACCTTGATTTGAGGGAAGTAGATTTTAGAAGGGATGATTGGAAAACATCTCAGGATAGCAATGTATGGAGAGCTTAGGTCCACGCGGCCATGAACCTAGGCCTACGGGTTTGATAGTGCCAGGGAGTTAGTTAGATATTTCACAGTAGAATGCCACATACTGGCCACATAATACTAAAAATCATCGAAAATTTTGCAGATAACTTTTGAAATTTTGCACTAGTTTTTCAAGAATAAAAAATTCCAAAAAGAAATTAGTGTCATTCTATTCCTTCGCTATATTTCATATTAGGCCTGAAAAATGTATTTTATGTGTGAAACATCAACACAAAATTATATGGTACCACAAATCATTGAACAAACTCTTAGATTTATCCATAAGATTCGTTTTAATCTGAATATAGGCCTACAGAGTGATAATGAATTAATTAATCATAAATAATTTACTAGGTTATTCAGAAATTATAGTTAAGAAATTTGCTCTGGTAAAATATTATAAGTCATCTGTTGTTGACATTTGATAGGCTACTTATAATCTAGTGGGCCCATTAAAATTAATTAGGGTACAGGATGGAGTGTAACACACGGTAATTAGAAATTTCATACCCAACTATTAAGAAATAATCAACCATTTTCATCATTTCGTCTTTAAATAATTGGGTGTCTAGTCATTATTTGCCGCAATTTTACATATTTTGTATAAACAAAATTCTGGAGATTAGTTCTTTATAATAATTGGATAGCATCCGATTCTTAATTAGGTACGAAAGTCTCCTTATAACATTCCATACTCCTAGTTAACTTTAGTAAATTATATCAAATAGGCTACAAACAACTTTAATATCTGAAAACTCAGATAAGTTAGTGTATAGGCTATATAACTTATGCCTAACTCAAACTAACTAAATTATTCACTAGCACTATCGAATGGCGGACATATGCTCTCCAAACATCCATATCCTGAACTAATGTTTTCCAATCATCTCCTGTATAGACCTAATATATTTTCCACAAATCATGTTTATTGTTATTCACTCACCTCATTCTTGGTCTACTTACTGCATGCTTTCCTTGTGATTTTCTTATAAGAAGTTTTTGTGTCATTCTTTCATTCTTCATTCGTGCCACATGTCCTGTCCATCGCAGTCTACGAGACTTAACTGTTCTTATTATATCTGGCTTCCTATAAAGATCATGTAGTTCACTATTGCTTAGTCTTCTCTATTCGCCCGTCTGTTCATCTCTCTGTGGTTCAACAATGTTCCAAATAACATTAATCTCAAATACTCGTAATCTTTTCTCATCCCTTAAAGTAATATCCCATGCTTCGCACCAATGGGCCCTGTAGCCTAACTGGGAGAATAACAGTTTTCCTATATAGCCTATTCTCCCAGTTATATTGCATGGATGCGAAACATGGACTCTTACTTTAAGAGAGGAGAAAATATTACGAATATTTGAGAATGAAGTTCTTAGGAATTTTTTGACCAAAGAGAGAAGAAAATGTTATGTATCTCAAACCGTCTGAAATCCCACACAATAGGCGTATTTTCCATTTCCTGTCTATATTTCTTGTTTAAAAGTCCACGTTTATACTAAACTATAGCCTAGGCCTCGTAAATATTTTCCATAAAACCGAACGAAATTTATAAAGAAGTAACTTATTCGAAGATATTTCTAAATAGATCATCTCACTACTGGACTCGAAGGTAGTGAGTTAAAATCCGAATATTACATTTCTAGGATATACCTATACGTACGTACTGCTCATAAAATACCAACTCAATATTTTAAATGTAAGTACAACATTAATTTTAACAAGTGAATTAACTCAGGCTTGAAACTTATGGGGTACATATTTCGGAAAGGAGCTCGTGATTCTCCGCAGTAATGTAAGAAAATTCTGGATTGAAAACTTATTACCATAAATGAATTTCACCGTTAACTATCGTTCCATGATTAATTAAAAATTTAATAACAGTTCACTTGCTTAAGGCAGACAATGCGTAGCCTAGCGGCATATGTCTAAGCCTATATAAAATTCTGTTGTAGTAGTAGCAGTAGTAGTAGTAGGCCCTATATAGGGGCCTATGTCCATTCACTCTTTAGTGCAGCAGAGAGCCTCGGTAAGACCTTCTATCGAACACGACATTTTGCTGTAGCCTTCACTTCTTTCCAAACATTTTCACACCTTTCTATGCCATTTACTGTCCTTCTCCATGATCCTCTTGGTCTTCCTACTCTCTGTACTCATTGAGGGTTTCGTTACAATGCCTGTTTCTCTATGATCTCGTTTGATTTTCAAAGTGTATGACCTATCCATATAGGCCTACATTTCTTATATAAAGACTCTTTACATAATAACTAACTAACCACTGGCACTATCGAACCCATAGGTTCATGGCCGCGAGGACATAAGCTCTCCATATATCCCTATCCTGAGCCAATGTTTTCCAATCATCCCCTGTATAATCTACTTCCCTCAAATCATAGTTAATGTTATTCTTCCACCTCATTCTTGGTCTACCAACTGGGGACTCTTTACATAATATCTTATAAACAAAAATTACAAGAGTCTTAGAATTGAACTTAAGCGAAAAAAAGAAAACCTTAGACCTAATTCTTCAGATTTTCTATCATAGAAGTTTATATGAAGTTAACGATTACAGATACGAAATACCAGATTTCGAAAGCCCTGCGTTTTAGATTTATTTTCATAATAACTATTAGGCTATTAACTATTAGCTATGCTTTTTCGGAATAGCCTATTTCCATAGCCTATAGTGTAATGGTATATGTCCCGCGCCGTAGCCAAGTGGTTAAGGCAGGAAGCCTTGGCGCAGAGCTACGGGACTTGCGCTGGTTCGAGTCTCCATGGGGGAAGAAATTTTCTCATGGTATTTCGGCCAGTATGGGACCGGTGCCCATCCAGCATCGTGATGCATTTGGGTAGCTACAATAAGTAGCGGCTCCAGGTTGAGAAACCCAGCTATAACGGCTGGGGAACTCGACATGCTGACCATATGTCACCCCTACACTGGCTGATTATCATCTACCTCTGTGATTGACACATATGGATGTGAGGCCAGCAGCCGGCTGGTAGGCTAAGGGCCTTGTAGGCCTGTCGCGCCAGGAGTTTTTGTAATGGTAGCCTATATGCTTTGTGTCAAATAGATTACTGCATTGAATGTGTATTAAACACACTGTACATAGCATTCCAGTAGATTTAAATTTGGTAATATGCTTACATTTTATGCCGAAATACGGTACATTTTACTTTGAATAGCAGAAAGGTGGATAAAATGTGTGTCTTATTCATGAATTAGGCCTATATGGTAAATAATGTAACAAATTACAAAAATGTAACTTGTAAAATCATTGTAATCAGAGATTTGTAGGAAATCAGATTGGTAAATGTAATTAAATAAAAGCGCATCGTGTGGCTGTGTGTTGCTTAATATGAACAATCGATCGTGGAATCCCCTTTGTCACGACAGCTCTTGTAACATGGATTTGTCCACAGAGAATTTAGAATTACTCGCCTTGTGTTCAGACTACTTGACCTTTTGTTCACTTTGATTTCTACAAAAGAATCAAATTTGATCGTGAAATATCCTTCATATATTTAAATCTAAACTTTTGTTCTCCAAAGAGAATAAAATAATGCAACGAAAGATTTCCGAAGTTCGTTTCTCTTTATCTCCTTTTAATATAAATCTTTTATGAATCCTTTGATCGCAAAGCTATTAATTTGTGAAACAAAGAATTTTCTATTAGTGGAGCTACTTAAGAGCGGTCTCGTAATACGATGTAAGGTTTTTTTTTAAGCAATTCATTTTTAAATATTTTGATGTTTGAGCTAGGCAATGCTCCCATTTTTGGGATGATATTTTGAAGCAGGATTTTTTTTTTTGTGCTATGGGGTTTAAGTGGTTTCTGTTCGCCGCGTCTAGTCGGTCGGTGAATAGAGCATTAAATATCTCGGGTTCGCTAAGGCTAAAAGGTAGGTTTGGGAAGCGATGGTTCAGGGATAACTATGACGGAAGAAACATAGTAGGCCTACTTACTAGAGACTTTATTCTGCGTAAATAAAGCACTGATCTAAATTTTCTCTAGGCTGACAAACTCGCGAAAAGTCCTTCATTAGAATAATTAATTAATTTGACTATATAACTCATGCCCCAAATGGGAGTCAATGACCAATCACATTTCAATGAATTTTGATTTACATCCAACCACAGTCGTTTTTTCACCTCGATTTTATCAGTTTAATTTCGTCACTTTAAAATTAAGCTCCTCCTTTTTAACATTCTGAATAGGCCAGAGCATTTTTCTCCAAGACGGCCACCAGATTGTACGCCTATAACTTATATAGTGCACGAATGTAAAGAGATACTGCTTGCGGTGATATAGTAGAAAAACATTCGTAGTAATTGATTATACCACAATAAAAACAAACCACTGTTTGCACTTTCTTAAACGTATTATTTCCTAGGAATTTACGTTGCAGAAAAATATAACTTACATCATAGGGCATCAGATATTAATTAGTACGTTGGTTATAAACAGTTTGATGTGTTTCATTTTTTCTCCACTAGGGTGCATACTTACAATATTGCGATCCTTTGGCAATAAATAATATGATCTGGTTGCAGTGATGAACAAATGAAGCATTACAAACGTTTCTCATTTGTTTACAAACGTCGCCGATTACATTAAATATATAAATATTTTAAAGTAAGTTAAATAACGATTTGTGAGTAAACAACTTAATTTTATTCGTTAAAGAGTCCTAACAAATGCCACGAGTGATTTCCAAATCACTCGTGGCATTAGCACTCATAGCATTACTTATGATAATATGGCAGGTGAAAGGAGAAGACTTTTCATAACAGTGAGCTACATGGTCTTTATTGGAAGCCAGATGTAATAAGAATGGTTAAGTCTCGAAGACTGCGATGCGCAGGACATGTGGCACGAATGGGGAATGAAAGACGTGCATGGAAGCTTCTTGTAGGAAAACCAGAAGGAAAACGCCCAGTTGGTAGACCAAGAATGAGGTGGGATAATAATATTAACCATTATTTGAGGGAAGTAGATTATATAGGGTATGATTGGAAAACATTAGCTCTGGATAGGAATATATGGAGATCTTATGTCCGCGCGTCCATGAACCTATGGGTTCGATAGAGTCAGTGAGTTATTTAGTTAGTATTCCTCTACTTCTAAGGTTTAAATCGAATACCGACGTGATATATTTATCATATCCATTAACCCATAAACCTCAAAAGACGAGGTAAGACTCGCCGGCAGTCAAATGGCCTTCAACTAGGAAGACAAGATACACTCGCTTAACTCTGCTATTATACATTTTACAATATTGTGTAAATCCCTTGGCAGGGTAATCTTTTGTTAACATTTACGAATAGTAGAGGAATCTTATTGTGATCTCAAGTACCGTTATCGTTTGTTTGTTTTTAATGTCTGAAAATATACAATATAATTTACAGTAACTTAAATACGGTTTCTGGAAAAATGCATTGAGCATTTAAACCTGAAGTCAATGGGTTAATTAAGTTATATTGTTAATCTACTTTATTATTTAATTAACTATGGGTTAGCATATGGGCGAATTTTCTTGTCGCAATTTATGTAAGAATTTGAATTAAAATATGAGGTATTTGCAGAATTTCTCCATATAAACGGAAGGCAATTAAAGTGAATTTCCGTGCGGATAGGTTTATCCTTCCACACAATTGACACTTAACAAATTAGATACTTTTGAAGATGCAGGATTCATTTACCTAGGAGTGGTAGGCCTAATGAGAATTGCAAACAGCAATGAGATCCAGAAAGAAATTAGGTCTCCTAAATATAGGTTCAATTTTGGTGACCTAAGAAAAGAGAGACATTTCATTTTCGATACAGTGTCCTGGCGAAAATTGTAAGAGCTGTTGATATAGGTCGTTTCACTAAGGAAGAAGCATGACCTACAAAACTCGCGCAGGTAAACGTAGGATCTTGGGGAAACGATCCCTATCAGCAGACTTTGTCCATATCTGCAAAATCATGGTTACTAGTCGTAATGAAAATATTAACCCTGAATAGGAAATTATTATAATAACTATGTATTACGTCAAATTCCTTAAGGGCACCCGGTACTAATTTCCTTGCAATTTGGTTTAAAAATAGGACATACTTTTTAGACATAGGCCTATTTATTTATGAGTAATTTAAAATACAAAAAATTCATTATGTTAAAAGGATTGTCTTGGTACAATTTTTTCACAAACTACTTGTCCAATTGTTTCCAAAATTTAGTATGTTATTGTCCATGGTTCATTTGACAATAATAAGGTTTGCTTGCGTTCAGATATGGATTGTAATTTATTTTTAAAAAATCCAAAGACCAATTTTTTTGTTAAAAATGTTGCATAATTTATTTATTTTTATTTCAAACACTATCAATAGCACAAAGATAAATTTAACTTATTATTATAGAGCTCTTTAAGCTGCATATCCAAGTCAAAAATAATTCTCCTATCTTTCATAGTTTCAGAGAAAAGTGTATCAAAATATTTAAAAAATACAAGTTACGGGAAAATGTAAAAAAAAAAAAGTGCACATTAGGAGAACACAGAGACACCATTTTTTAAAAATCAATTTTTATGGGTTTAAATGCCCAAAATCGACAAACTAATATTACACATCGATAAAATAGACCTTACTGGATTTTTTGAAGCAAAAAAAAAAGAATGTTTAACCCAAATAAGTACTGGGTGTCCTTAAAACTGGAAGAAAATGAAAATAAAATTATTGCAAATCTATAATTTATCAAATATTATTCATGTTAATATTAATATTATTAGTTTTAAATCAAACTCATCACTTACATTAATTATATTAGATACGAGAACTCCATTAGGCCTATAGTAAATTTCCAAACCTAATGTAAAAAAAATAAAAAATAAAACGAAAATAATTTTGAAATAGGTAGGACATGTGGCACAAATAGGGAATGAAAGAGGTTTAGGCTATGGAGGCTTCTTGTAGGAAAACCAGATGGAAAACGGTCATTTGGTATATCAAGAATCTTACGAGGTTTTAGAAGTAAGGTGACGAAAACTAATATTTTTTAGACTGACAGTACACTATTTTGTAATTGAATGTGTATGCCTGTACGTTAGACTACCCGCAGTCAAAGGGAAGAAACTGGTATTCTGCGCATCTGAGGACATGCTTCTTCCTTAGTGAAACGGCCTCTAGCACTTACTGTACTTGGTAGGCCTACGATAAATCTAAATTCATTCAGTTTTGGTCAATTACTTTAACATGAATATGTATGTACAGTAATATTTGCAACATACGAAGTTAAACATTTTCTCACCTCACTCATACTAGTGTGATAGTTACAACGGTTTTCGCATCTCTCTGAGTTGAGCACCGTTATTCATGGTTAATCATTACTTCTAAAATTCATTGTAAAACATCGTTGAGTAATCAATTGATTTGGCGTTTACCTGACGAAAATCCATTTTTATGTAAATTCAATAAAAGTAAAACTTATTTTTATATGATTTTCATATTTATTAAAATACAAATTCGTATCAGCAGCTGTTACGAATTTGTATTTTAATCTTCTGCACTTCCTGGATTAGGCATCAGTTGTCTATTCCGTTATTGTGAAGAATAGGAGTAATGTATTTTCCTCTGATCGCGGTACGAACGCTATGCAGAGTAGACCATTGGTGGGGCTGCCACCTCAAAGCTTTAGGTCCAGCTTCTGGATGTACTAACCCCATCTAGAGGGTTGCCACCTCAAAGCTTTAGGTCCAGCTTCAGGATGTACTAACCCCATCTAGAGGGTTGCCACTTCCGTCAACGTATTAAAAATTAGTTGTCATGGACTTGACTCTTCTTTCCCGAGCATGGGTCTCTTATCATCCCAGAGAAAGGACTCCAGTTCCTATCAGTTCTCCGACCCAAATCGCCGAAGGGATTCTATAACACAACCTTGATTTGGGTTACTCGGATTAGCAGGTTGGGAAAGGAGTTGATATGCAGAGGCTGAGTGTTCGCAATGGGAACTATATTGCGAATGCATACCCTTGAACCCTTTGTATTTTAAAAAAAATATTATATATGATAAAAAATTATATTATACTAACAAAATTAATTTGTAATCATGATAAAATTCGTCTGAAGAAGGTACAAAGTACTGAAACAGCTGTTACGAATTTGTATTTTAATAAATATGAAAATCATTTAAAACTGTGTTTTATTTTTATTTAATTAACATAAAAACATCGTTGAGATTATGTAATAAAATGTTAACATATTAAAATAAGATCTGATAAAACAGTCGTCCTCAACTAGACTAAATTTCTGTTTAAGAAACTTCGTCAAATAGTTATAACTATGAAGGCCTTTCAGAATCATGTTCCATCTTCTTCATTCCACTAGAGTAGCATGCTACCGTGTCATGCAACAGGCCCAAGTGTTTTTTCGTTTTTTTTTTTCACCTATAAGACAGATGTCAGGAAAGTTTAAGGCCCAAACGATCTCCGAACATCATATGAATCTTAATCATCAATGCCTTAGATTAAGTTTAGGATTAAGGACTCTCCTGGCGCACCACTACATCATCACACTTATCACTCATCATATCATCAGGGCCGCGTAAGTCCGCATTTCTGTCGGCTCAACGTTAGAAGTGGGTTACAATTACGCCAATGCCAGGGAACACCAGAAATGTCGAAATGACAACCTGGGACATTGAATTAAAAAAAAAAAAAGTAAAATAAATTGATTACCCTATGAACGTAACTCACAAACCTGCTAAAGCGTTAACAGACACATGTACTCTATATGTATAGGCCTAATAGCCTATAGCTATATATAGGGGCCTATAATATATATATATATATATATATATATATATATATATATATACATCGCTACATCTGGTAATAACAGAGAATATGTATAAGAAAAATAGATGTTTGTTCTGGATTCGCCTGGTAGCGTAAGTGGTAGCGCACTGAGATATCAACTCAGAGGTCCGGGTTCAAATCCCGTCCAGGCATTTATTTTTCTTATCTTGTCATATATATATATATATATAGGCTATAGGCTATATATATAGGCCTACAAGATATTTATATAGGCTATAAGGCATGGGTTAAGGCACTACGCTTCAAGCCGGAAGGTCGAGGGTTCGAGTCCCGGTGGGGTCAGGATTTTTAAACTGACCCAAACCTTCTGGCGGCACCATGGCCCTGGGGTGGACTCAGTGTCTAACGGAAATGAGTACCAGACGCTTGTTCTGGGGTAAAGGCGGCTGACAATCCGGCTGACATAAAGTGCTGACTGTCTAGAAAAAGTGGGAGCCTTAACCTCCTACTGGCCCAAGGGCCCCCTGAGGCCTGTAGTAGGATCACTTTACCTTTTATATAGGCTACATGAGGCATGGCGTAGCATAGTTGGATAAGGCAATATGTTGCATGTCTGATGGTCAGAGATTAAAATCCCGATAGGATCACGATTTTTAAACTGGCCTAAATCCTTTGGCGATACTATGGCCCTGGAGTTGATTCAGCCTCTAATGGAAATGAGTAATAGAAGCTTGTTCTGAAGATAAAATCGGACGTAGGGCCGACAACCCGACTGACATATAGCGCCAATTATATAGGGCCTATAGGCCTTAAAACAATGTATATTTTGCATATAGGCTAGGCCTATATATAGGCTAGGCCTATATATAGGCTATAGGCCTATATATCCTATAGCTTACTAGCGGACCCGGAAGACTTTGTCCTGCCCAAAAGTTCAATTCTCGTGTCATGGTCGGACGATAAAAATAAAAATTAATGAATTAATAAATTCGCAAGAAAACTCCTCATTGTCACCTGTTGTGGCTCAAGAAGCGTGCACGATGACGTCACATTGTTTTCGCGCTGAATATGTCGGTAATGCAAAAGACTACATATCGACATAGGCTAAAAAAAATCCTGTAACTCGATCGCAGCGCCACCTACCGAGTCGAATTGTGAATCTAAACCACTCTAGGACCCACTCAAACACACACAAAAAATGTCATCAAAATCGGTGCAGTCGTTTAGGCAGTTTTTAATTTCGGATTTCAAGTAATACCTACCTCGGTTTATTTTATTTTATTACGATATACTGAGTTTCGTTGTGAAACATCGAAAAATGTGACCGCTAGAACGATTTTTAAATTTTCACTTCAGTTGAACTCCTACACCTAATAGTTTTAGAGGGTCTAATTGTGAATCTAAAGCATCGAGGATCTCAATTAGACACACATAAAAAAATCATCAAAATCGATCCAGTCCTTTAGGAGGAGTTCAGTGACAAACACACGTACAGAAGAATTATAGGTCTACCTATATCCTATAGGCTATAAAGACACACCATTTTTCATAGTCACTTTGGTGTCTGGTATAGTAAGATTGACAAAGATAAGTAAAAATCCCTTCGGAATTCGCTAATAGTCCTATAGGGAAAGTACGGAATGACATTTTTTTTCCGGAAATTTGTATTCTTCAGCTAGGCCTATAGGCCTAATAACATGAAATTTCTGAAAATCTACACCATAGGCCTAATATTTTACCGTTAAAATATTATCTACGAGACTCCTATATCCAAGTACAGTATAGCCTAGTAAGAAAGTAGGGATGTCACCTATGCTATATAACTCTCCATTAGCTCACAGTCGTTGGTATGGGAGTCAAATGTCATACTTAATAGGATGTCTCATGGCTTGACGGTCCAAGCTTACTACATCAACACAAATTACTCTGTAGGCCTATAAGTTTCCAGAGGTCCAGTGCTGTAATCTCGGGGTAGTGATGTTGCGTAGTACATAGTAGTTCCGGGTTCAAATCCCGGTCGGGACAAATTTCCTGGGTGATGTTTTTTTTTTCGAAGTTCTTCCTCACCTGTAAGAGAAATGTCAGGATACCTTACGGTCCATATGGTCTCTGAACAGCATCGCCTATATTCACCATAATCATTATTATCATATTCGCTATATTTGGTATGAATATGTGAGTAAATTATGTGTTTCGTCTTAAATGTTCGCGTTGTCTTAGAGGAGGCCGTCGATTGACCTGATCAGTCATTCGAGGAGCGCTTCCATGTCCTTGTGCGGTCAAAAATGATTGTGTGATGTACTATTGTTATCATTTGGCAAATTATTTAATACAGCTTAATAATTTTTTCTATAGGAGTTTACCTGAAACGAAAATGTAATAATCACATTTCATTTATTTAGGCACAAGCAGGGTATTGGATAGTATAGGCCTATAGGCTATATATTCTACAATAATGTCTTAATTATTTGTATTATAATTTAATATAAGTTCGTATTTATGTGTCATTGTAATTTGTATCTTGTAGGCTCGCATCGAAGGTTTAAGGCATACCTCTTGGTGCAAAGCTATGGGGTTGGTTAGAGACCCCCATACGAAAAAACGTACATCAATAAATACTGGTAATAATAATTATTGTAATAGTAGAAATATAATTATAGAGTAGCCACAAATTATTATTAATATAGGCCTATTCACTATTGTGCTTTTATAGATACTGTCACATAATGTATTTTTTCAAACAAAAATTTACTTTGAATATTTTCTATTCAACTCATGCCCCAAATGGCAATCAAAGACCAATCACTTCTCCTTAACTTCCTGGTTTAGGCATCAGTTGCCTGTTCCGTCTTCACTAATAGATCTAAGACCATCTCTTCCGAGGACGTCCGATATCTCTTCTTCCTCTCGGAAAATAATGTAAGATTCTATTTGGTAATCTACTTTCTTCCATTCTTCCTACATGTTCTTTCCACTGAACCTTGTTGTTAAATATCTTTTCTTTTATGGAGTAGATCTGCGTTCTTCAGGGATATCCTCGTTTTTTATTTGGTATGACCAATCACATTTCAATTAATTCTTATTTACTGCCAATCACAGTCTTTTTCACCACTATTTTATCACTTTCATTTTATCGCTTTCATTTTATCAAGTAGGCTACCTCCCAGATTGTATATATAGTGCACGAATGTAACCAGATTCTGCTTGCGAGATATAATATAAAAACATCCGTAGCAATTGATTATACCATAAAAAAAGAAACAATTGTTTGCACTTTCTTAAACATTATTATTTCCCAGGTAATAAATAACGTTCCAGAAAAATATAATTGACATATTTACATCATAGGACATCAGAAATTAATTAATAACCTGTAATTATGTGTTTCTTTTTTTTCTCCACTAGGGTGCATTCTTACAATATTGCGATTCTATTTGGCAATAAATATGATCTGGTTGCAATGTTGAACAAATGAAACATAACGCTTCTCATTTGTTTTCAAACATCGCCGTTTACATTAAATATATAAATATTTTGAAATAACTATATTTAAATAATGATTTGTGAGTAAACAGCTTGATTTTGTTCGTTAAATAGTCTTAACAAATGTCACTCTTGATTTCCAAATTCTCTAGATAAATTCACTCCTCACTTCGTCAGTCGTGAATTTATTGATAATTTGGAAATCATTCGTGGCATTACGTATGACAAAAAACTAAAAAAAAAATCTTTAAAGTAGAGACCATCAGGTTCTATGATATTGAGCCATCTTTCAGAGGGGTTTATTCTCCATCAACGTTATCAGTCTCCAATTTTTAATACGAAGAATTCGTTAAGACCCACTTACGCAGCATCAATGTTTTCAATATTTTCGAATATTTCTCTCAAAAAATGGGCCATGGATCGAAACAGATGGCAATCTGAAGGTGCAAGATCAGGGCGATGTGCTGGGTGTTATAGCTGTTCGATTCCTCGCGATTCCTGAATTTTTTGTCATGGTGTTCGTGAGTATGGGGTCCAGTCAGCAATCCTCAAAATTTCACAAACTCGTTCCAGTTTTCAGTATAAATGTTCGTATCGACTTTACGCCCTTTGGAACAAACTCCCAGTGAATCACACCTTCAAAATTCCACCAGACACACAACATTGCATAAAAACCAACATTACTTATGAAACATTTTAAAATATCAAAAGAAAAACGAAAATAATGACTTTTGGGGAAGTGAACATATAAGATCAAAAATCATAATAGACAACAAACCTCTGGAACAAGTAACAAATTTTAATTATTTGGGTTGTAATTTTACCATAAACACAAAAACTGAAAGAGACATAAATATGAAACTGTCAAGATTCCAAATGATATGTGGAACTAGATACAGAACATTAAAGAACAAAACAAGAAGAGATACCAGATTGAAGTTTTATAAAACATTGGCAGTTCCTTCGTTACTTTATGGGAGTGAAAGTTGGGTAATGACCAAAAAATTACAAAGTAGAATACAAAGCATAGAAATGAACTTCCTTAGAAGAACAAAAGATTGTACAAGAATGGATCGAATAAAGAATGAAGATATAGGAACAGAGTTAAATATATATATATATATATATATATATATATATATATATATATATATATATAGGCCCTATATACATTGAATGATAAGTCCACCGCTGTGGTCTCGAGGTAGCGTGCTGCCTTGTCACGCACCGGGCCCGGGTTCGATCCCCGGTCGGGGCAGTTTTTCTGGGTGAGGTTTTTATCAGGTTTTTCCTCACCTGTAAGACAAATGTCAGGAAAACTTTAAGGCCCAAACGGTCCCCGAAATCATATGGCCATCATCATCATTATCATCCTTATCATTAGCTCATCATGATCATCATCCTTCACCGGCGTGGAAAGCAACGGGAAGCTACCACACCTATAATTCCCTAGTAAAGCTGCAAAGCATAGCATGAAAATGCTATGATTGCAGTGAAAGACCTGTCTTCGGGTAGAATTACTATGGATGGATTGAATGATAAAATCAAAGAATATAGAGAAAAATGGTTTAGACATGTAGAAAGAATGAATGTAACAAGATTACCAAAAGCAACAATTAACTACAACTCAAGAGGATCAAGGAATGTAGGAAGACTAGTGAAAAGATGGACAGAACAACTGTGAGGTGTAACAGGCAATTTGCCTAGTCCGTGAAGTGTAGAAGAAAAAGACTTATGAGACAGGCTAATAAAATATTCCTGAAAAATAGCAAATGCTTAACCTGACTATATCTAGGTACCTATTATTTTAAGTAGGCCTACAGATTTCACCAGTTTATTGCTCAATGACGAGAAATAATGTTTTGCAATTTTCATGTAGAGCCATCTTAAAAACAGTTTTATGATTAAATTTTTATTTCGACACTCATTATCTCCTACAGTTTAGTTTCTTTTTTACTATAGGCCTATTGATATTGGTGAGCCTGAAACTCAAAGAGCTCTTAAATCGTCTAGCTACTGGAATGGTTGTTTTATAGCGACTGTATCATTAGATATCACACCACAGGATAATGTGCTCAATGAACCAACATGGAAGGAAACACAAACGGGACAAAATATTTTACGAAGAGACTTGTTCTGCTGAAGAGGAATTTATTAGTGGTGTGTGGGCACTAGCAGAGACCAGCACTAGCGTACATGTTCGATGTCAATGTTTTAACACACACAGCCTCGTGGACCACGTTTTATTTTAACTTTATATAGGACTTTTCCATCGCTCATTAACATCTACGTGAAATCATATAATTTATAAACTAACAGTTCTATTCTTACACGCTTGTGTTCCCAATGAAACTAGTCCTAGAATTTCAAACTCACTAACTTTAGCAATGATTTTTTTTAATCGATGAACAAGAATGTAAAAGAAATCACAAACGTTCAGAAGTTTTTCACAGATGTTGGCTGCATTTCTTAATAGTTTCTATGGTAGAGTGGTACAAGTTCCGTACTCTAGCATGAAATCGGTGCTAAATTACAGAATAATTATAAAATATATGTAGATAGTGCACCACTGTGGTCTCGAAGTAGCGTGCTGACTTATCACGCAGCAGGCCCGGGTTCGATTCCCGGTCGGCACAGTCTCCTGGGTGAGGCTTTTTGTCGGGTTGTTCCTCACCTGTAAGACAAATGTCAGGAAGCTTAGGGTCCAACGGTCCCCGAAAAATAATCCGACCATCACCATTATCCTTATCATTATCATCCTTCACCGGTGTGGAAAGCAACGGGAAGCTACCACACCTGTAATTCCCTGGTAAAGCTGCAAAACATAGCATGAAAATGTTATGATTGCAGCGAAAGACCTGCCCTTGGGCAGAATTACTATGGATGGATATGTAGATAATCAAATGGATTGAGTAACATTTAATGGACTCACAAAAATGTTAGCTAAAAAGTATACATTGTCATATTGAGCAGCACTTTGAAATTAATACTAAAATTAGCAAAAAGTATATCTTTGTTGATGCAATATTGATAAAAAATGGTACAAGGTCCATCATGCGCGTTTCCAAAAATTACGTTTTTCATTTTAGTTAGTGCATATTTTATTAAACAACACATTCCCATCTAACAGCCTCCTTTACCATCCCTAATACTTTTTAAACAAGTATTTGAAACAGGCTGTAGAAACATTAGTTAGCAGATCATTAGCAGATGCATTATAGTCTAAAGGAAATAAGAAACTTACATAAAACTGAGTAATATTTGCATTTATCGAAACTATAATATTAGCCAACGTATAATTTGAACCACATCATCTATCCAAAATGTGAACAAAAAAATCCTGTATCTTCCAGAAATATACTAATAATACAGTCAACTCTCATTAGTCATTACAGAGCCACCGTCTGTGATTTTATGTTTCATCTATCTACAGAGTGAAAACAACTCTACCGATAATCATTCAAAGATTGGCCGAGATTTTGGATATAAAAACCAATCATAGTTAAAACGAAGAGCTTAGTAACATACCAGAGGAATCAGGCGTCCTCAACTAACTTCAGTGGTGGTTCAAAATTATTTTTAAAAATCATGTACAGTTATCAACTTATTTCAGAGAATTTTCACTTAGATGGCATGAATGTTTTTTAATAAAGCCTACTATTATGAATAGCTCTTGTTTTCTTAGGCTATATAGGTCACTAACAGACATCAACACATACCTTTTTCCTTGGCCAGAAAATAAAAATAAACTAATGAAGTGATAACTAGAAAAAGAGGGAGTTACTAAAACAAGAGAGAGGGAGTTTTTTTCGACTCAATTTATTTGGTTTTCGGGGTACAGCTTTACGCCCCCTTGCTGTTAAGGAAGGAAGCTGCAGCGGTAATATCCAAGCTGAGATGTAGCTGCTATTATTTATAGCAGGACACGATATTGCGCCTAGGGTTCCAGTGTAATTAGATTGGGGATCTATTGCGTTGTGGAGGATGGGGTGTTGGAGGTTCACAACCACTACGTCATAGCAAGAGTGAGAGAGAGGGAGAGCCACTAAAATGAACCCCCTTGCTCACAATATTCATGGGCTTGCAAGCAGGGGTTGGTGGGTAGGATATTACACTAGTATAACATTGACCTCTGGCAAGAGGTATTACCCGTGCTTAGGAAGTGCAGACTGCGGCAGTGATTTGTCACGTGAGGGTGTTAGCACCCTTGCCGATCATAGGGGAGGAGAGGATTTGGTAAATGGGGTATCATTTCGGCATTAGGGGATTAATGATTCGCATGAACCCGCAGGAAAATTAACCTCCTGCCAGCTAATTCACCAGACAAGAATGTGATTTCACCACGTACTGACTTGGCCCCCTATAACAAACAATATAACTAACATTACGTCATACATAACATTTATGTTTATTTTGGATTCCAGTGTTATTACTTACAGATAGAATGTATATGTTTCACAGGAAACACTTCAAGTAACACTCAAACATTTGAAGGATATTTATTAAAAATTTACATTGTAAAAATTATTTTCATCAAGACTCCATAGGCCTATGATGTAACTGAAAAATATTATAGATTACCGGTACTTTTTTTTTTGCAGAAAAGAAAAATAAGCCTTATTTATTTTGACAAATAAATGACAATAGGGTTTTAACTTAAGATTTTGTTAGAGAAAACTGAACATAGAATTACCTATCAGTGTAGAAATAGAACTCTAAAATAAGTCTTAATTTACTAGAACATTCTTACAATAAAATATAGGCCTACCCACAAGACCTATTGACAAATTTGTTCAACTTATGTAGAATAATAATTTTTTAAGTTGCTACACCTGATATTAAGCTCTAGGGATTAGTAACAGACTTAACAGACTATTAACTTCATATTCTTCTGGAATAAACTGTGTAAATTTATTTTTTAGTAATTTAAAAAGGCAGTTTTTACTAACCTCTTGTTTTACTAAACTATCTTCTCTATAGGTTAATAGATGGATTTTTTTTTACAGAACGTCATGTGTAAAAGTCTGTATTAGGTCTAGGCTTTACAGTATGTTGTATTCTATGAAATTTCTTCTTTAGGTTAATATTTAAACCATTTTTTTAACTTTTCGTTTAGATTCGTAAACTCTATATCATTACGATATCTTCAAAGTTACATACAATGAAGCTAATTTTAATAAAAGTAATGAGGTGTTTCTGATGTCTTTAGTTATATTTTATTTTTTGCTTGTAGCGTTAAGTCCATCATGACTTCTCTACGCTACGAGTATAAGATACAGAGTTGGTATTAGGCGTATATAAATAAATTGTGAAATACAATTAATGTAGATCTACAAAATTGGCTTGTTTATTTGTAGTAGATTTAATTGCTAATGGTCATATCGAAAACATCTCAACAATTGGAACTTGTAACTAGGTATGGCAGAAATGTAGGCCTATGCCTATAGGATATACCCCATAGTTCGTGCACCTTGGATTTTATAAGCTTAAAATACATCGAGCAGGGTCGAGTTCTTCTTCTTCTTCTTCACTTCACGGGCTAGGCAAATTTCCTGTTCCGCCTCACAGTTGTTCTGTCCATCTTTTCACTGGTTCCTTGAACCTCTTGGCTTGTAGTTAATTGCTGCTTTTTGTAATCTTGTTACATTCATTCTTTCTACATGTTAAACCATTTTTTCTCTATATTCTTTGATTTTTATCATTCAGTGGATATATATTTAACCCTGTTCTTATATCTTCATTCTTTGCCCGATCCATTCTTGTGCAGCCTTTTGTTCTTCTAAGGAAGTTCACTTCTACGCTTTGTATTCTACTTTGTAATTTTTTGGTCATTACCCAGGTTTCACTCCCATAAAGTAATGCAGGAACTGCCAATATTTTATAAAACTTCAATCTAGTATCTCTTCTTGATTTGTTCTTTAATGTTCAATTTATAGTTCCGCATAGGCCTATGCAGGGTTGAGTTTGTATTCACAATCTTCTGCTTCATTGAATAAAAGCGTTGCCAATAAATCATGAACACTTTCATTTATTTTTCTTCATTTATTACATTACTCACTCTCAGACATTAGATTTAGATTAATTAGATATAATTGTTATTAAAATTATTTACTTTTTTATGATAATAAACCAAGGCCCATAATTTATCTACATTATAAGCCTGGTTCAATAACTGAAACAATGTTTTATATGAGACAAAGGCATAGGCTGCATAGCGTTAGGAGAATGGCTTTATCTGTCCCTATCCAATATCTACAAAGCGGTTTAAAGAAATAAATTAATGTACAGTAAAGTAAGAAAATATTCCAAACATGTATGTAAAATTATTTACTTACTTGTTTTAGTAATAGTAAGCCCTTGTGTCTCTCAACGATATTTAAGCGTTCTCCCCTACAGGGGAGGAATTCAACCATGCTAATTTAGTTACACTTGTTTTAGGATAGATGTCACTTAATAGCCCGGGTCAGTGTTCCGCCTAATACTGACATCTAGGAAACCAAGGCAGTACTAGGATGGGAACATTCGGTAAAATTTGCACAGAGGCCTTTTTTATACATAGTTGTCGTTCTTTTACGAGCCTGAAAATCTCCAGTCTCGGGACCCATGGCTTAAAGCCCCCCGGAGGACTTGTCCCTTTGATTTATCCATCTTAAAAAATACATCGGCTGGATTTGAACCCGCGTCCCTCGGAACTAGAGACAAGGAACATAACTACTAGCCCACGTTTTATAATTTAAAAATACCCACAATTTACCAAGATTATAGACTTAGTTCAGTAACAAAAATATCTTTCTAAATGAGAAAACTGCTTAGGCTAATGTGTGCCTGCATAGCGTTTTAAAGAAAACAGTGTACAAAGAAGTGGGAGAATATCCCAGGAATATGTGTAAAAGTGCGTGAAAATGTGAGACAGTTTTTCAGGAAGCATTACTCCTGCTGACAACTCATTTCACGGAAGAAGAACGCAGATTTGGAGCAACAAATGGCATCATATACCAACTGTGACAACTAACAAATGGAATGCCGCAATCTTATCGACCAAGAAATAACATATAGGTAACTTGCCGTACTATGAAAATTGAAATGTCTTTCCGAAAAAAAAATAAATATGCCTACAACAAATTTGATAGTTGATTTTACACTTACTAAATCATCGATTTCAGCTTAACTATAGGAAAGGCTTACGTGAAGAAATTAAATACCCACACAAAGCAGGAAATTCGTGTTACTATTCAGTTAAATGGTCCGTACCTTCTCTGATTTGTCTTTGAATCTAGGCCTATAGGTTAACATTGTTAAAAGACTGTAAGACGAATGTCAGGAAACTTTAAGGCCCAAACGGTCCCCAAACATCATATGGCCATCATAATCATCATCATTTATTATTTTTGATATTAATAGCCTATATCCTTTTCATATCAATCTTCCTCAATTAAAACGGATTTATCTTTATAAAAATTCGTTAATTAGTCAAAATGACATGCCGAAGATGAAACATGTTTTGAAACGCCTACATGATTCAAAGTTATTAACGAAGCTTTTTTTAAAATAAAAATCCATTTTAATTGAGAGATAATTATATAAAATGTAGGCCTACTTGTATTAATATTTTTAAAAAATGAATACATAACTTCAATTGTGATTAGGCCTACACTGAATTTTAGAAACATTGATCAACATTCAAATTCGCCTTAGAATAAGCTTAGGATTAAGGACTCTCCTGGCACATCACTATCATCATCATCCATCACACCTGCAAGGCAGCGTAACCCAGCCTTCCAGGCGCCCAATCTCAGAGGTGGGTTACAATTTTACGCCAATGCCAAGAAAGAACACCAGAAAATATAGAACTCACAAATCTGGAGCACTGAATAAAAGAATTATTAAAATAATAATTTAGTCTCTGGCACTCTCTCTATAGGTGTGAGATATAATCTCTTATAGCCTATTAAGAGAAGAAAACAAGATAAATATTTCGAAAATAGTATCGTAAGATCCATAAGGGATGAGAATGGAAAATAGAGGAACATTCACTAGGAGCTCCACGATTTATATGCTTGTTATATTATTTTCAGGTCGGCCGCGGTGGACTAGTGGTTATGCTCCTTGCCTCTGGTCCCGAAGGTCGCGGGTTCAAACCTGGCCGGGGTCGATGGATTTTTTAGGACGGAAAAATCCAAGGAGCAAGTCCTCCGGGAGGGACTTTAAGCCATGGGTACCGAGTCTGAAGATTTTCAGGCTGGTAAAAAAATCCTTAAGCCTCAATAAAAAGGCCTCTAAGCAAAATTTACATAATTTCCCCGTCCTAGTACTACCTTGGTTTCCTAGATGTCAGTATGAGGCGGAACGCCGATTACGAACCACTCAAAATGACATCTGTACGAAAACAAGTGTAACTAAATTAGTATGGTTCAAATTCTTCCCTGTAGGGGGAGATCGCCTAAATCTCTGTAAAGGGAAAGCATAGGCTTACAATACAAAAAAAATGTTCAAAACTATTATGTTTAACTAACGCACTGACATTATGGTACCCGTAGGTTCATGGCCGAGCGGACATAAGCTCTCAGTACACCCCTAACCTGAGGTAATGATTATAATCATCCTCTGTATAATTTACTTCCCTCATATCATGTTATTTTCCCATCTTATTCTTGGTCTACCTACAGGGTACTTTCCCTCTGATTTTCCTACAAGAAGTTTCAAAACTGCTCTTTCATTCCCCATTCTTGCAATGTGACATGCTTATCGCAGCCTACGAGATTTTTTGTTCTTATAACATCTGGGCTTCCCATAAGGATCGTGTAGCTCATTGTTATGTAAGTCTTCTTCATTCACCTGTCCGTTCGTCTTTCTTTGGTCCAAACATTTTTCTAAGAACTTTATTCTCAAGTAGGCCTACCCTTAAACCCTTTCTCCGTCCTTAAATAAAAATCGCATTAATATAATAGGCCTATAACTGGGAGAAGAACAGTTTTATAAACTTTTGGTTTCATTTTTTTAGAGAAGTTGGGACTGCAATATACCCTGTAATGCATAATACCATGCATTTCCAGAATTCACTTTATGCTTAATTTCTTTAGAAAGATAAGTCAGACTACTTGCAAAACTCTACAACAATAGCCAGGCAAAAATCAGAACCAAGAGAGACGGAAAGAGCTTCCCACTAGAAAGAGGAGTCAAACAAGGGGACCTCCATCACCGAAGCTCTTCACAAGCTTATTGGAAAACTATTCCGCAAATTCGATTGGAAAAATTACTAAGGAATCAGCATAGACGGAACAAAGGTGACACACCTATGGTTGGCAGATGATATCGTCTTGATAGTGAGAATGGCGGAGCAGTTAGAACAGATACTGAGAGTTTTGGAAAGAGTGAGTGCAAAAGCTAGTCTGAAAATGAACCTCAAGAAGACCAACAATACGGAGGTACCAATATAAGTCAATGAAACCCGTTTATTATTATTATTATTATTATTATTATTATTATTATTATTATTATTATTATTATTATTATTATTATTATTATTATTATTATTATTATTATTATTATTATTATTACCTTTCACTCCGGCATCAGAACTTGTTTCGCGGAAGGATAAGGTAATTTAAATATCCACATTGGATCTGAATGTGTGCCCTGTACCTACTTTGTTGTGAAAAGGAAAAAAGGGGTTAAAAAGATAAACAATAAAATGTTAAAAATATAAAATGAGTACCTGATAAATCAGTCGTCCTCAAATAAAATAAAGTTCTCTTTGAAACATTTCGTCAAGTAATTAAACATTTGAAAGCCTTTCAAAACCATGTTTCACCTTCTGCTTTTCAATTGGTACTCAATAAACAATGCAAAAACAAAAGGGAAAAATATGGAAAAAACGAAGGGTCAAAAAATAGTAGACCTAAGACAAAACACGATATATAAATAGTTTCTGTTTATATTCTCACGAAGTTATGTTTCTAAGTGTAGTTATATGTGAAAATTGAATTATAGTAGGCCTACATGAATTTGATGTTAACGTTGTCTTAATTAGCGCTGGGACGACTTGGTTAATACCCATTAATTTGTGTTGCAGGTTTGGTTTCAAAATCGTAGAGCCAAATGGAAGAAGAGGAAGAAGACAACGAACGTGTTCAGGACGCCCGGAGCTCTCCTACCGTCCCACGGATTACCTCCTTTCGGAAGCATGTCTGAAGGCCTGTGTTCTTCTGGCATGTTCGGCGGAGCAGACAGTCGCTGGGGAGTTAGCGGCATGACCCCAGGTCTGTTCGAGCCTTCGTTTTCCTTGGGTAGATAACAGTCTTATCACCTTAGCATGAGTGCAGTGTTGTCGTCTTATCGTTAGATCATTCCCACAATTCATCTTTCTTTTATAGGCCTATACATATCCTGTAAACAAATTTATACTTAGATTACTGATAACATTATTAATACTGTATTTTATTACTTTTTTAGTAATAACACTCTATGAGGTATTATTTATTTAAGTAAAATTTTATCGCCTCACCTCATATTATTTTTCATCTTAGACCAGTTTCGGAACTTTCTTCTTCAGTCTCATCCTCAGTATTCTCACGGCCATTGTTTCGTCTGATGGTAGATTGGAGAATCTCAACATCAGATCATTTTCCCCGGAAATTTCAAAGTTCATTAATTTGTCCCTTTCGTTTTTTTTTTGTGTAAATGTTTTCCCAAACAGTGGGTCTTTGGGTTTTTTTTTCTAATTTTATCACCTCACCTATTCTTCTTCTTATACCGGTTTCGGAACTTTCTTATTCAATTTCATCCTCAGTATTTTCACGACAGTTGTTTTGTCTTCTTAAAGAACCACCTCCTGCTCCCTCTGTTGGTAGACTGAAGAACCTCGAAACCAAATCATTTTCCCCGGGAATTTCAAAGTTCATTAATTTCTCCTTTTCATTTTTTTTTTTTTGAATGTAGATTGTTTTCCAAACAGTGAGTTTTTTTTTAGGATTTTCTATTTGTTTTAATAATTTAGCCTTTCTTTCGAAAATATGACAAAACAACGGTCGTGAAAATGCTGAGAATGGAACTGAAGAAGAAAGTTCCGAAACCGGTCTAAGAAGAAGAAGAATATGAGGTGAGGTAATAAAATGTTACTTAAATTGTATTTTATATTCATTAAATATAATTTTAGTAGATAATTGATATCGTATCTGTACGCTGATTATTTTATATATTTCTTTATTAAATTATTTCAAATGATAGTTTGTATCTTTTGTAATTCTTGAGAATTGTTGTCCTACTAGGTATATAATTATACACATTACTGTTCCCCTAAAGAAAGAAAGTTCCAAGAAGGAATGCGGGTAAGCACGAGACAACCGAACCCCAAGCAAGTCTAGGTTGTATTGTATACTTCGAAAACATAGTTTACCAATGCTGTGTAAGCATATTAAAAACTAATAAAACGTATATAACTAAATATAAAATTTAAAACTAATCGCTAATTATTATCAGATTAATACAAATAATATGTCTAGTAGGCTTGTTTTATAGATCATGATAGCAGAAATCTGTATCATCTGATTTAATCCTTAAATTGGTAATGTATCTTGTAGAATACATTAATTGATTTAATTTATTTAATATATTTAATAAAACAGAAGATAATGAAATATAAAAAATTGCTTGTATGTGTTCGGATTACACAATATACCTCTTAATAATCATGTTTGAATAAGTTGAGGTTAAAATTATTTCAATTGTAAAAAATGGTTGTGCCGTAGGCCTATATAACATAGTCGTCGTCAACTATAATATTCTGTTATAATCTTCGTTATATTATTAAAATTCAAAGCTTTTAGAAGACATGCTTCATCTTCATGAATTTTCTTGATATTGAAATTATTTATACAGAGGGCTTTGGTTGTTAGGTGTATTTTCATTTAATTTTAAAGGAATCACAAAATAATAGTAGGCCTATATTACGATGCGAGGTTGGGAAGTGGTTTTTACACAAGCGAGGAAAATGTTTAAAAACCGAGCGATAACGCGGTTTTTAATTTCCGAGACTCTGTAAAACACTTCACAAACGTGCGTAGTAGCCTACATTATTTTTTGCTCGATGGTGTTTTCAAAATAATATATAATAGTAAAATAATAACATATTTGTTGTTCATTATGAACAACTGACTAACGTTAACAGTGTGGGCAAGTTTATTAGTTGAAACAACAGGAGTCCGTGACATTAATTCAGTGATAAAATGGCGGCAAGTACGTATTTATTGTTTTATATTGTTTCAAAAAAAGTTCAGTTCTTTCAAAATGCAGTGATTTGTTTCATATAATGTATATTAACACTATCTTCTGGATATTTGTTGTAGGTCCTATAGCCTATACATTGTACGTAGTAGGGGCCTATAGCCTACATAGAGGGCAGTGATTTTGCTTCCCGCACGGGGTTTGTAATATGTAATATTACAGTATAGTTATTTAGGTTGGCAACCCCGAAATATATGAAGTTGAATTTTCAATCATGGTCGCCATTGCTGTAAGTACGACAAAATGCACTATCGCGCAAAAAAAAATATTAACCCTAAATGAAAATACACCTAACAACCAAAGCCCACTTTATAAAATATATAGGCCCTAAATAAATTCAGTCTCAAGAAAATATATTATATCCATTTTATATTTTTATTCTTGTGGATTTGTGTGCTAATTTAGTTTTTCATGCATTATTTATTATTCTTAAGATTTCTGCCATTTTGGAACCGTATTACTTTCAAGCAACAAAAAAGCAGTGTCTAAAATGGTTAATTTACCTAATAGTAGGCCTAAATGTGGCTATTTGTGTTTTTGAGCCTAAATTTGCCTTTGTTCTCATATTTAAATGCACATAATTTGACCCAGTTCAAAATTGTTGATTCCTTTTTTAAATGAGAACACACCCATTCAATTATCTGTATCAAATCTTCACTAGCCTATTGCAACATGATTGCATTCAGGATCAGTAGATACAGACCTTCTCCTACTTCGGCTGCTGATGATGTGACTGTCCCGTAAGGCCTACAGAGAATTAATAGTTTGTGAAGTTGAGGACCTATTAGGTAACAATTTTATATTATAATTTTAATTGTATAACCAGACGTAATAAGAACTCATAAACTACGATGGAAAGGGCATGTGGCACGAATTGAGTATAAAAGAGAGGCATGGAAATTCCTTTCAGCTCCCAGTCGGTAGACCAAAATTTAGGTAGAAAAATTTGTGCATCATAGACATTGTTATAATTATGTCCGGCCCAAGTCAATATATTAATTTTAATATATTTCACATCATAAGTATTCATTACTGGTACACTTATGTAATTCAGAATTGTATCGCTTCCTCCAGACACCATTTTCATGCACAGATCAATAGATAATTTTAAGTACTCAACCCCAAGGATCGTTCATTAGACTTCGGTAATGTCCAGGTTTCAGAGGCATATATCATTGTTCTCACAAGAACTGTTTCGTTATGACTTTGGGGAGGTGAATTATACAGGTATGATTGGGAAACATTGCCTCAGGGTAGCAATGTATGGAGAGAGGTCATGTACCTCCATTTTTGATAGTGTCACTGATTTAGTTTAATTAGTTAGTATAGTTAGTTATTGTCTGTACTTCTCACACCTATTTCAATAGGAAACTAGAACCTATTTCTGTAATATTTATTTATTTTCAGTTGAGATTTACGAATTAATATATTTAATTATTATTTTAACAATTCATAAAATTAGGTTTACTCGTCCATAATTTTAATGAAGATAAAGTGTTTTTTAATAATTGTATTAGGCCTACAAGCAGTATTGGAATTATGTGTAATATTTATGGTAGGTAAACTCACTATATTATATTATATTATATTATATTATATTATATTATATTATATTATATTATATTATATTATATTATATTATATATTATATTATATTATATTATATTATATTATATTATATTATATTATTTATCTTATATTATCTTATATTATATTCTCTTATATTATATTATATTTATATTATATTATATTATATTATATTATATATATTATATTATCTTCTCTTCATATTATATATATTATATTATCTTCTCTTTATTTATTCTATTCTTTCTTTCCTCTTCTCTTCTCTCTCTTCTCTTCTCTTCCTCTTCTCTTCTCTTTCTCTTCTCTTCTCTTCTCTTCTCTTCTCTTCTCTTCTCCTTCTCTTCTCTTCTCTTCTCTTCTCTTCTCTTCTCTTCTCTTCTCTCTTTCTTCCTCTCTTCTCTTCTCTTCTCTTCTCTCTCTTCTCTTCTCTCTTCTCTTCTCTTCTCTTCTCTTCTCTTCTCTTCTCTTCTCTTCTCTTCTCTTCTCTTCTCTTTCCTTCTCTTCTCTTCTCTTCTCTTCTCTTCTCTTCTCTTCTCTCTCTTCTCTTCTCTTCTCTTCTCTTCTCTTCTCTTCTTCTCTTCTCTCTCTTCTCTTCTCTTCTCTTCTCTTCTCTTCTTCTCTTCTCTTCTCTTCTCTTCTCTTCTCTTCTCTTCTCTTCTCTTCTCTTCTCTTCTCTTCTCTTCTCTTCTCTCTCTTCTCTTCTCTTCTCTTCTCTTCTCTTCTCTTCTCTTCTTTCTCTTTCTTCTTTTCTCTCATTTCTCTATTTCTTTTAATATCATGTATTTAATAGGTTGAAAATGCATTACGGTTATGTTTTCCTTTACCTAAAATACCCCAATTCTTTGAGCTTTATTTTTGTAAAAATATGGAAATGAAATTTGGGCTTATGTTTGTATTTTATCCAGAAATTGGATGTTAAATACGATGTCTAACCATGACTTTGTGTATTTTTCTCCGAGGTCTGGGGCAGCTAAGTCAAGGCAGTGTAACAATGGGTGGTTTCGGCCAGTCCATCGGTCAGCTGAATCAGGGTTCAGCTCTCACTTCCAGCCTCAACTCGGGACTTCCAATCACGTCCACAATGTCCTCTAACGGCTCTACAGTGTACCAAGCGCACTACGGCCTCAACAGTTTAGGTAAATATATGTTACACTACATTAATACCGTTTATTCATTTATCAATGTCATTAAAATTAGAATGTGTTTATGATATTTAATAACTAACTTAAATTAACTTGAGACTTATAAAAAGACAAGACAGACTGATCAATATATGAATCATTTCGTCCCCAGTGTAGCCTCTGAAATATAGGGTAAGTGCACCAATGGGGCACGCCATAGCGTAGTGGAGTCAGGATTTTTAAACTGACTCAAACCCTCTGGCGGCAGTATGGCCCTGGGGTCGTTTTAGCCTCTAACGGAAATGAGTGCAAGCCTCTTTTTCTGGAGGTAAAGGCGGTCGTCACGCAGGACTGACAACCCGGCTGACATAAAGTGCAGATTGTCTAGAAAAAGTGGGAGCCTTAACCTCCTACTACCTCAAGGGTCTCCTAAGACCTGTAATGGGATCTCTTTACTTTTTTTAAGTGCACCAATGTTTGATATAGGCCTATCGTTGTTGATGTTGGTGTTGTTGTTCCTGAATACAAGCTTCTGGTATAATGTTTTACCACAAGATGGTGTTTTCATATACTTCAGATACCCGTGAACTGCATTATATCAACAAATTAACTCATATTTGAAGAGAAAAATTATACGCTCAGACCGGGACTTGAACCCGGGACCCTTGGTTCTCTAGACCAAGTGCTCTACCAACTGAGCTACCTGAGCAAGTACCGATCTAAACGCAAATCTTTCTCTATATACATTGTAATTCCCATCCACCAAATGCTGTGAAGCCATGCTTCTATCTTGCAAATGGCGGATCCTTTTATTAAGAAGACATATTTTGGGAATTATACATTACAGCCAGTACGGCTTTTTCCAAGTTTGAAATATGATTTATCCATCATTGAGATGTACGAAATCAATAATAAAAACTTGGAAAAAGCCGTACTGGCTGTAATGTATAATTCCCAAAATATGTCTTCTTAATAAAAGGAGCCGCCATTTGCAAGATAGAAGCATGGCTTCACAGCATTTGGTGGATGGGAATTACAATGTATATAGAGAAAGATTTACGTTTAGATTGGTACTTGCTCAGGTAGCTCAGTTGGTAGAGCACTTGGTCTAGAGAACCAAGGGTCCCGGGTTCAAGTCCCGGTCTGAGCGTATAATTTTTCTCTTCAAATATGATTTATCCATCATTGAGATGTACGAAATCAATAATAAAAACAAATTAACTGTTTGATAAAAAAATTAATTAATTACATTATTACAGAAAATCCCATAATAAAATGTTCTAACAAGAATTTATCACGTGGGACTGAAAGTAGATTGGAGACTAGTGTCAAAGGGTATTAAGTATCAAAATTTCACATTTATTTTTTAGTAATATCTTCCAAGAACAATCGCCAATGTAGGCTACTCTGAATGGATCATAGTCCAGTTCAAGTGTTGTAGTACTTTAATACTGCCAACAAATGGCGTAGGCCTACTTTGTAACCTACGTGCGGGAGTTCCATTCTATAACATGTATTTCTCACTGACAAATGTTAATTTTGGTAGGCTACTTAAACCATTGACACCTGTACTCTTAATTATTATAAATAACGAAATATCTGTCTATAATACAAAATCAGAGACAAGAGAAGCTTTCTTAACGAGTGAGTAGGCTTATGTTTGGAACATGGTCGCAAGAAGTGTTAAAAATAATAATATGTAATAAAATTATTGAATTAACCAGTTTTTGTTCCAGGTGTTTATCATATTTTACCTATTTTTTCAATATTTATAAAATAAATGGAGAATATAAATTTGTACAGAATTTATTAACCAATGTTACTAAAATCCGACCGAATTAATTCCGTTTAAGGTACCGTATTCGGGAGTTCTCGGCCCGGTCAACATGTCTGGAATGATTTTTGTGGTTTTCCTTAGTCTTGAAGGTTGTGCTAAATGCATCCCTTCTTCTTTTGTATAAATCTCTCCAAAATCAACTTCATTATAATATGTTCTGCTTTTAATAACTAAATATCCTTTAAAAAATGACAGCTATTCCAGATAGTCACTATGTATTAACCTCGAAAAATGCACTGGATTCAAATATGAAACCCTTTTTATGCTTCAAGAATGACAATTTAATTCATCACACTAACAGATCAGATTTTTAGTATAAGACAGATTTTAGAAAAGAAATGGGAATATAATGGTACTGTACATCAACTATATGTAGACTTCAAAAAAGCATATGATTCAATTAAGAGGGAGAAGTTATATAGTATCCTGCTGGAGTTCGGAATTCCCAAAAAGTTAGTTAGACTTATACGAATGTGTCTAAATGGCTCAACGAGTAGGGTGCGTGTAGGCAAACAGTTTTCAGACACTTTTGAAATCCAGAATGGGTTGAAGCAAGGAGATGCACTATCTCCTCTACTATTTAATTTTGTACTAGAGCATGCCATTAAATCTTTAGAGAATAAGGAAGGCTTACAACTGAATGGTATTAATAAGCTGTTAGTTTATGCTGATGATGTGGTACTACTGGCCGATAGCGAGGAGATACTAAAGGCCAACACGCACACACTATTGAGTAACACTAAGAAATTAGGACTGGAAGTAAATATCAGTAAAACTAAATATATGGTCACACGTAGAAATACATTATATAATGGAAATGGACAGCTAATGACAAATGAGGGAAATTTTGAGGAATTGGCTGAATTCAAATACCTAGGAACAATAATCACAAATAGGAATGAGATGCACAAAGAAATTAAACATAGGCTCAATTCTGGAAATGCATGCTATTATGCATTGCAGAGACTTTTGATGTCCCAACTCCTTTCAAAAAACGTTAAGCTGAAAATATATAAAACTATTATTCTACCAGTTATATTATATGGGTGCGAAACATGGACTCTTACTTTAAGGGAGGAAAGGAGATTACGAGTATTTGAGAATAAAGTTCTTAGGAAAATTTTTGGACCAAAGAGAGATGAACAGACAGGTGAATGGAGAAGACTACATAACATGAACTACATGGTCTTTATAGGAAGCCAGATATAATAAGAACAGTTAAGTCCCGTAGACTGCGATGGGCAGGACATGTTGCACGTATGGGGAATGAAAGACGTGCATGGAAACTTCTTGTAGGAAAGCCAGAAGGAAAACGCCCAGTTGGTAGACCAAGAATGAGGTGGGAGAACAACATTAACTATGATTTGAGGGAAGTAGATTATACAGGAAATGATTGGAAAGCATTAGCTCAGGATAGGGATGTATGGAGAGCTTATGTCCGCGCGGCCATGAACCTACGGGTTCGATAGTGCCAGTGAGTAAGTAAGTAAGTAAGTAAGCTCAAAACTGGAAACAATAATTAATCAAAATGGGAAGGCAAAAAGAATAAATTTTAAACTTATCAGGAAAGCTAATAGGCCTAATATTTACTAAGGTATTCGATAATAAATGGCAATATTATTGCAATTCAGGGATCTTGTAGTATGTTGTTGAGCAGTCTTTGTTGTATAAATCTGTAATATTGAAAATCTCGAAATAGCAATATTTTGTGAATACATTCACTATTTATCACGATTAGTAAGTAATACCGCCCTAAAAAAAGTTCAATAGAATTTGTTTAGAAGGTGAAATTGGGAAGTACTCAAATATCCATCAAATTCGCCAAACACGAACCCTCGTGACTATAACTTATTCTCAAATATCAAATAACCTCTACAAAGCATTCATTTCAATCAATAGTTGACATCCAGAAAGCTCTAGATCAGTGAAACAGTTATCCAGAAATGGTGCTGCAGATGGAGTGCTCGATTTCCAAGGAATTGACCATGAATAGTTGACTTGTCAGAAGTTCTTAATGTCAAAAATAACCTAAATAAATTCTTGTGATGTGTCCACCGTTGTGGTCTCGAGATAGCATGTGCCTTGTCACCAGCGAGCCCGGGTTCGATCTCCGGTCGGGACAAGTTTCCTGTGCAAGGTTTTTCCGGGTTTTTCCTAACCTATAAGACAAATGTCAGGAAACTTTAAGGGGCCAAATGATCCCCGAACATCATATGGTCATCATAATCATCATTCATATTCGCCTTAGATTAAGCATAGGATTAAGGACTCTCCTGGTGCAACACTATTATAATCATCAACCATCGTATCATTGGGGCACCTTAACCCCGCCTTCCAGGCGCCTAAACCTCTAAAGTGGGTTACAAATTGCCAATGTTAGGAGTGAACACCAGAAAATGCCGATATGACAAACTTGGGGCATTGAAAAAAATTTATTCCGATGTTTATTTCAGTGTTTCCATTACTTATTGAATGCCCTAGAAGGCCTATTATCAACTTTGAATAATATTAGAAAAGAAATAAATATACAAAACTAAAATACAAGACTATAAAACAGTTATTAACTAATAACCTAATTAAAGAGTTATTGTAATAATGTTTTAACACAGTAGAATCATTTAAATACTTAGGTACCAAAGTAAACGGACATAATGCATTAGAAGAGGAAATTAAGGAAAGATTGGTAAATGGGAATAAAGCTTATTTTGCAAATAGAACCTTATTTAAAAGCAAATTAATATCAAAAATTGCAAAAATAAGGTTATACAAAACACTCATTAGACCAATAGTTACATATGCTTATGAAACTTGGGTCCTAAAAGAAACAATAAAACAGAAATTACTAATTTTTGAAAGAACAATTTTAACAAGTAGGCTATATTTGGACCAAGTAGAAGAACTGATAACTGTTGGAGAATCAAAACAAATAACGAACTAAACAAATTAATCAAAAATCAGTAAACCATATAAGTTCTCTCAGAATTGGTTGGCTTGGACATTCGATAAGAATGGATGATCAGTGGCTGGTCAAAAAACTCTACAAATGGAAACCTATAGGAGGCGGAGCTTTAGGAAGACCGTAGATCAGATGGCAGGATGAAACAGAGAACGATATAAAGAAAATGAAAGTGACTAATTTGAATATGGCAAGAGACAGATTGGCATGGAGGAGGATTGTTGAGAAGGCCGAAACTTTCAATTTTGAAGTTGTCGTGCCTTAAGATGATGATGATGATGGTGATGGTTATTGTCATAATTGAAAATCGGCGCAGAACAATGTTGTAACTCTATTTTTCTCCAAGCTACGTTTTACATATTAAATGGTTGTTATTAGCATGTGGGACCATTTTCCTTGTAAAAGTCAAATTTGGGAGGAAAAAAAGAGGGGGTTATTTCGAATTAAGACTAATTCTAGAGTAGGGCCTATAAATTGCCAGAAAGAATAAATATTCTAATCACGGTCTTTGAAGACAGGTTACATAGCGCTTTACGATAGTGATTATCTTGAAATATTTTGTGACTGAATACATTACCATAAAGATGATTAATATGTTATGAAATTGTTATAAAGTGGTGGTGAAGTAAATAAGATCTACATGTGAAGGAAAAGACTTCTCACGCTTTACGCCAGGGTGTGAAAATTCTAGCTTGGAACTGATTTAAACAAGAAACAATACAAACAAGGTGATTGGTGTATTCTAGGTGTTAGCGTACTGTCACGAAGCAAAAAGGATGCAATTAGCACTCGTTAGCTCACCCATCGTCTGGCTACCGAGCCAGTCGCGCCTTCGTGACGTCATGCAAATACCTGAATGACGCTTTGCAACTAGGCAACAAGGTGCCTAAAAATTATATCCAGGTGTATTATCTTCACCATAAATCATGTTTAATTATACGAGGGGACATGTATAATAATGAAATCAAACAATGTAATCATTACTAATAAAATTCATTGTTAAAACCGTTGAGGTGGAGAGTCATAAAATAAAATAAGTTAAAATATACCTTCATAGGTAAAATCCGTCGTCCTCAACTTATAAAACGTATAATCTTTATGCCTGTAGGCCTTTCAGGACATCCGTCCCATCTTCAGCAGTTCATTCTTCTCTACAGCATCCAGTATGGTGTTTGATGCTGCTGGTCCTAATGTGGCTATGTCACTTCTCTACAGCATCCAGTATGGTGTTTGATGCTGTAGAGAAAAATGAACTGCTGAAGATGGGACGGATGTCCTGAAAGGCCTACAGGCATAAAGATTATACGTTTTATAAGTTGAGGACGACGGATTTTACCTATGAAGGTATATTTTAACTTATTTTATTTTTAAAACAATGTAATACCGTTACTTTAGATACCGTTACTTTAGATTGAGCTGGTCACTCATCCATATCCTTGTATGATCAAACAATTTGTATAGTAGTTTATTTAAAAAATAGGCCTAAGTTTTGGAGACTTATGAAGAGATATATTTCCTCTTTGAAGTTCAGAGTTAAAGGTTCTTTCTGGCAGGTCGCATCCCTGTAAGGTCCGAGAAGTATAGTGCACACGCAAAAGTACGTTCAAAAGGAAAGTTTAAAATAAAAAATAAAGAAAGAAAATAAACAAATATAATTTGTGTAGCTAGCTATGGTCAATTGTTAAACTATGTGATACTTAACATTTTCAAAATGTTGAATCTGTATTACGGAAATTGGGGGCACGAGTAGAGTAATCGGTTATGGCAATACGCTTTAAGCAGGAAGGTCGAGGATTCGAGTCCAGTTGAGGGTCAGGATTTTTATACTGGCCTGAACCTTCTGGCAACACCATCATCCTGGAGTCGACTCAGCCTCTAACATAAATGATTACCAGATGCTTGTTCTGGGCGGCCGTCACGTAGGACCGACAACCCAGCTAACATCTAGTGCCGATAATCTATAAAGTTTGGAACCTTAACCTCCTATTACCCCAAAGACCTACTAAGACCTGTAGTGGAATCACTTATTGCACATTATGAAAATAGCATGAAATCATTTAGAATCTTTTTTTTTTTTTTTTGTATTCTATGTAGTGCAGAAGATGTTCGTATATTTTAATCTATAGAGTTAAAAAGTATCGTAATAGTATGTTAACTGTTTGGGTTTTATTTAGAGAAGATTTTCTCAAAACTAACTTTTTATTAGTCATTAATTTCATATAGGCCTAATGGGACCCAAAAAATAAAACAAAAACTAAAATGAATTTAAAAATGGAATTTTCAAATTCACAATACATTTCAAAATTTATAATGTCGATTTTTTATAAAATTATGGCCTAAAGAATAAACAAGAATTAAATAAGAGGATAGTGAAGTGTTTTGTTTGGAGTGTAGCAATGCATGGAGCGGAGGCCTTAGATTCAAGACAAAATGAAAGAAGTTAAAAAATCTAGAATATAGTTATGGAGAAGAATTGATCGTGCCAAATGGACAGATAAATAAGAAAGAAGTTGCACTATGAACAATGGGTGGAAGAAGATTAATGATGAAAATTGCAAACGAGATAAAAAAAAGTGGTTGATTTACTGGCTAAGAAGAATTGTCTTCGGAAGGACGCATTTAAAGAAATGACGAATGTAATAAATGTCCCGGGAAGAAGACAATATGAAAATAGATTCATTAAATGAATTAAAATAGACTTATATATGAAAACATTAATAAGGGTTTCATCGATAAAAACAAGAAAAGTGGATCGTATGCCGATACAAATAAAAAAGGAAAAGTGGAGAATAATGAGTTTCCAGTTAAGGACCTGCTTTTGAAAAGGAAATGATTATATCTAATGATGGGTAAATAAACAAATTAGTAGAACCTATTTCATTCTAAAGAATTAGCTTTCCATTAAACTATTTAATGAATTAGTTTTGGATAAGTAGGCCTATAATAAGGTTTATATCCTAATTGCAACACCCGATTTGCTATCTTGCTTTTCAACTTTGAACTGGAACAAGTCATTATAGAAGTTAACATAAAAAAAATAAAGGAACAATTTTTTAGGTCAGTCCAAATTTTAGCTTATGTTGACGATATCGACATTATTGGTAGGACATAACGCGACATAAAAAGGACTTTTAAAAATCTTAAACTGGAATCAAATGAGATACGGCTTAAATGTATTGAAAATAAAAACTAAATATGCATTTATGGTTATTATTATTATTATTATTATTATTATTATTATTATTATTATTATTATTTATTATTATTATTATTATTATTATTATTAATAATAAAATTGAAGGAAACATATTTAAAGTTCGATTAATTTACATTTAAGAGTGCACCTTGGTTTACTTGGGACCGATTCCAATGATGTTGGAAAAGGAAATCAGCAGAAGAATTCAAAATGCAAATAAATGTTATTTTGGATATCGAAGACATTTAAAATCAAGATTCCTGTCTTTTGTAACAACGTGTAAAATATATAAAACATTGATAAGATCAATGCCGATGTATGGAAACGAAAAATGGACCTTGAGACAGTGTAATCTTAACAAATTGAGAGCTTTATAAAAAAAATACTGATAAGAATACACGGTCCAATTCAGTATAATGGAGAATGTAGAATAAGATATTATCAGGAATTATATTGTGTGTGTAAGTCCCCATATAGGCTATTATCGATACCATAAAAGTTTGCAAGATTGCGATAGACAGGGCATACGCCTATGATAAGAATGAATGAGAATGAAGTTCCAGAGCAAGTGATGGAAGAAGAAGAGTTGGATGTCCCAGATCGAGATGGATGGATGGATGGATGGATGGATGGATGTAGTAATTACAAATCTAAGGAAACTTGGAATCATGAATTGGTGATTAGTTGCCAGAGATGATGACGATGATGATGATAATTATGATAATTATGATGATGGTGAAGTCCAACACCCAATTTACTATAGGCCTATATATGATACACTCTACTTAAACAATTGTCCATTCCAGTGCTCTAATGAGTTCAAAATAGGGCTGAGGTCGAAGAATTTTAAAAGGCATCACTATTCTAGATAAGGCTTCCTTCGGAAATTACGTAAACCACAAGGTCTCAAACCTAAAATGAGAAATCTCTGAATAAAATTTGTCACCTTTAAGTCCCAACTTTTAATCTCGACCCTAATTCGTTTGATGCTAAAGAGCGTAGTGGTATAAATTATTACTATCAATAAAATACAGTAAAACTTGTTTAATCCGGAACGTGAATAATGCGAATCTGTCCACTGTGAACAAATTTATTGGTTCCGGTGAAATAATAGTAATTTTACATGCATTTATTTTGCATAAAACGGAATCTGTCCAACGCGGAAACGGAAGGATATTTATATATAAGTCATGAAAATAAAAAGTTAATAAAGCGGAAAGACAGAGAGAGAGAAATAAATTACTTTTCACTTCATTGAATACCCGTTATGCCAAAAAAAAAAAAATGATTCCTGCCGCCGGGTGAATTCTACCTGTACCTGAAATTTTATTTCGGTCTCACTGCATTCTCGTTATGCGAAATACAGATACTGTAATTGCCTTACAAATAACCATTGCACTGTAAAATCTTAAATTAATTTAAGTTCTGAGACCGATCTTTTACAGGTAGCGTTCTGAATTTACGGAATAAAGATGGCTAAAACATATGTTTCATTGTCATTAGATGAAAAAGTGAAGGTGATTGAAGATAAAAAAAAAACTCCCAATGCGCGAAATAATGACTAAATTTAAATGTGGTAAAAATCAAGTTTATAAGACTTTAAAACGTAAAGAAAAAACAATTATTCAATCCATGCATAAAAGTGGTAAAAAGAAGAGAAAGCTTAAAAAAAAGGGAAAATAAAGAAAGCAACGAAATAGTGTGGGAATGTTTTACAGGTGCAAGATCAAAAAATCTCCAAATTTCCGGACCGATGCTGCAAAGTCAAGATTTAGTTGTTGCTAAATCCCTAGGGAATAACGATTTCAAGGTATCATCAGGTTGGCTGGACAGTTTTAAAAGATGACGCAGTGTAGTGTTGAATGAAATTTGCGGGGAATCAAATGTTGTGGACGATCGCTTAAATAGGCCTATAACGTATCTACTCGTATTAATTTAAAAGAGATAATAAAAATATAGGCCTAGCCTAAAAATGCGTTCTCGAATAAATGTTGATAGATAAAGTAGGCCTATATGCAAATACTCGGTGCATCCATTACCTAATATTAAGGCAATGTGATATGATTTTTCTACTAATTTTGCAGTTTACATTATTTTAAATGCAAATTGTAAAATCGGTTCTCAATATTATTAAGTAGTAAATAACACTGGTCAACATGATTTTTGTCTCATGAGTACCAATAGTTGTACTTGATGAAGTTTTTTATCGTGTTTTCAAATATGTATTCGGAATTTCTCCATCGCCCACAGTTTTTTATTTCAATTTCAATTAATGGATTTAAATAATTATTTTTAATAAACTTTTTTCGTCCATTTGTCCTTTGTAAAATAAAACGGGGAACACTTTCATCAGGAGATTTCTGCTATGGAAAAGATACATCAAGGCAAATGGTATCCTAATATGCTGGCCGATTATTGTTGGACCATCAAGAGGGATGCTCCATAGGCAAAATTTTGCAGAAAATCGTAATTTCTTACTTTCTAGGTGAGCACGAATTTTCGAATATTGTGTAGTTACGAATGTAGAAAATATTAAAGTGTTTGAAATTATAAATGCCTGTCTCTCGGAAACCTTGCGTGATGGAGAAAATCCGATATCATATTTGAATTCAGGAGAAAAATTACTATCAGAATCACATATTTTTTATTTCTGAAAAAAAAAAAAAGGTTTATTTTTTATTGCTCAGTGTAATCCGTTCATGATGAAATAATACCCAGAGAGATATTTAAAACTTTATTTTATTTTTTAATTATATAATAACAGATTTTTATCTAAAAACCATTCTCACGTATTTGACCATCCGACGGCGGGATAAAGCACATATGTCAAAAATATTTATTTTGTTTTGTTTTATATCATAATAATCAAGAACTACAAGTTGATTTACACCTTATGGTCTAAGTACATAAATGATATCTGATGGCATTGTATTGTCATAATGTGTATATTCTATTGGATATAATTTAAAAGGTTCACTTGAAAAGTTCACTATTTTGACTTATGATTATCCTATATGCTTTCCCGCCGAGGCTCAGGCCTGTACATTTTTCCCGCCCTTCAAGATAAAAACTTCTTTATAAAGCAGACATAGGCCTATCTCTTTTAACAAGATATATATCATATCAGTTTTATTTGGTTAAATGTTTCGATCCATTATTAGAGCCATCATTAGGGGTTAGATGTAGTTTATTTCTTACCTCAGAAAATATACATAGGCCTACGTATTTATATTTCAGTCGGCTGCGGTGGACTAGTGGTTATGTTCCATGCCTCTGGTCCCGAGGGTATCAGATTCAAACCCGGCCGGGGTCGATGGATTTTTTTAAGATGGAAAAATCCAAGGAGCAAGTACTCCGGAAGAGACTTTAGCCTAAGCCGATCCTTAAGCTTGAATAAAAAGGCATCTAAGCAAAATTTACCCACCTCATCATCCTAGTAATACCTTAGTTGCCTACTAGATGTCTCATTGGGTCAGTATGTTGACCGCATACCATTCATGACATGTTTGGACAAATAAGCGTAACTAAATTAATTTGGTCTAGTAACTCCTGACAAAGGAGAGGCTAAGGCTCAACATTGAGCTACGCCACTGTAGAAGATTTATACAGTGAGTTTCACTCGACTTCCAGCCACTAGCGTGGACACTGCGTGGGCAGCGCGAGTCGATGACTCAATGCTTGCAGACACTTATCCCGCTATCGGCCGCAGGTCGAGTGAAACTCATTACATTTCCAGAAGCAATTAGCTCTACATTTAGAATAGAATATAATCGATTTATTTAGCCTGGTGAAATTAAGGCCATGTGGCCTTCTCTTCCACTCACTAGGACAAACATATGTTACATTTAAATACAAAAAATTGCAATAACAGTACGTACTAGACAATTAATTATCTGGTTAAACTGAACAATAATGAAAATGATGTCTAATAATACAATAAAATGAAATACAATTAAAATCAAACTAATGTTTAATGTATACTCAAAGGAATAACAGCTCGAATCTCCTATACATGAAAAGAAAATGAAAAATGTATACAAAGAAAGTAATAAACTGTAATGAGTTAATCTATCGCTTATATATAAGACATTAGGTACATATATTGACAAATCTTAATACTATTTTTAGGACTAAAGATAGCTAAATAATGGGCCAAAAGAGATAACTAAATAAAATTGATATAATACATAGGTCCATTTTGTCGTGATTTAAACAACTTATATAATGCTACGTACAATTAAATTGTTTGTAATTTATTTTGCAGATCCAGTATTCTATGGGCATGATGGCAACGATAACCTGAACTGAAGATCCGGAAGTTTGTTATCGAGAAAGGACTGAGCTGCCCTACCAAACATAATAATAATAATGTTTAATTTCGTGATGGTGCAGACAGTGATATGTGAACCGAACAGTATGAAATTTATCTTTGTTCCTTGCAATGTCCACCTTTTAAAGAGATTTTCTACGGTAATTGTAACGTTTTAATTATACCTGTAAAATCGTAGATAAAACACAGTACAACATTTAAATATTAAAGAAGAAAGACTTTAAAGATAACCAAAGAGGTCTTCCTCTTTCATCTCAGATGCTTCTTCCTCAGTGCAGATATTTTAAACAAATGAATGTGGTAAAAGAAACAGAGTATTACGCAATTTTTACAAAACTCAAGATGCAATTTTTTGTGATACTATTATTTCTTCATACAAAGTTCAGTCAGTAAGTAGATATTAATAAATATATTAAATAGGTGCAGAACTATCATAATTGTAATTGGTATGGACTCTTTATAGAATATTTAGTTCAACAACCCAAGGCCAGTTCTGGTCTTCTTAAGAATTCCCCTACAGGCCTAGAATGAGGCATACATAATCTTAAAATTTTAAGTAGTTAGCATATTCCTAAGTCATCTATCTTAATAAATTTAGGCCATTCAACATTTCATTTTCCTTTTGAGTTACTTTACAATACACTCTTAGCTGGAAAAAGTTTACTTTAACTTACCTGAAATATATATAGCCATATATATATATATATATATATATATATATATATATATATATATATATATATATATATTAATGAACCTAAAAGCTAACTAACTCACACTTAACCTAATTCAGTTACTCTAACCTAGGGTGGATTCCATGAAACGCCCTTTTTTTAACTCCTTAATAATCGCAACTATCGATAACCCACCAGTTCCAACTATGTAATATACTCTCTGGAGAAAATAGCAAGTCATCATCACAATATGTGTATTTGAATAAATACTTAAAAATTCTAAAATATAGTTATAAAATTGTTTTAAATATTATCAAATATTTAAAAATGTTACTAAATACAGAAGAAGAGTTATAATTCGCAACAATAAACAGAAAAATCAAGGTTAAGTGTTTGTAAACTTGAGTCCTTTAGCTATTTTCGATTTTTGTTCATTCTTTGTATGACCAGCTCACCTTAATATAGACATATTTTAATAACTGGTAATTATCGGTATATCTGGTAATATATATATATAGGCCTAAATTAATTTAACTAAATTTATCATAAGTAATGTAACGAGTGATTTTGTGACTCGTGAATTTATAAAGGATTTGGAAATGAAGAGTGGCATTTGTTAGGACTATTTAACGAATAAAATTAAGCTGTTAACTCAAAAATAATTATTTAAATATCGTTATGGTATTTTAAAATATTTATACACTTAATTTAAACGGCGATATTTGAAAACAAATCAGAAATGTGAGGTTATGTTCATTCCTTGCTATATTCAATGTAGGCCTATTTGTTGGAGAAAAATAATGCTTTGACCTGTTCAGAATATTAAAAAGGAGGAGCTATCTTTATCACAAAAGCAGGAGCTGATAAAGAGAAATCGATAAAGGGCGAGATGAACATGACTGTTATTGGTAGTAAAACAAAATTCATTGAAACGTGTTTGGTCATTGACTACTATTTGGGGCATGAGTTAAATAGGCTACTTAATTTCTTAAAATATAATAGGGTCCAGTATTCTTCTCTTTCTTGAGTTCATAGCTCCTATAGATTACTGAGAATCCTACTTACATGCTACCAAATTCGAGTTACAGTATTTTCCGTTATTTAATGAACACACAGCCTTAGACGTGACAAAATGTGGGTGTTTGTTTATTATAGGCAAATTGTAAATCTAATTCTTCCTTTGGCTAAAATTCTAGCATTTCTTCTCATTGTAGGAGTACTTATAGGCCTAGTTGATCTACGTTAAAAGTAAAATATTACTTTTCTTCAACGTATGTAATAGTCTGTTTTTACTGGATTATGAAATGTATAGTCTGTCTATTGGCTTTTTAATATTTTCTGCCTTGACTACGATTCGCAAGAAAAATATTAGTATGTAGGGCCTATACTTTGAAGTTTCTTAGTATTAACATAAATTAATATTTTCAAAACTTGTAAAATTTCATAAAAATTCTAATAGGGGCCTATTACTTCTTTAATTAAATGGCTGCCTCTATAATGCATTGGTTCCCATATCTGACTCCATTCTAGGTGTCCCAGGTTCAATTCTCAGATATGCCATATTTCGGCATAAAACCTGGAAAGGTTTCAGCCTCGTGAGGACAACAGAATGACTATTACTTTATATGAGAAATACTAAAATCGAATAGAGAAAACTTAATAAGCTTATCAAGTTGAGAGACTGCATCACGCTAACTATGTGACTCCCTGTGCTGTCTTCTGCAAGCTATTGGTAGTAACCATTTCAGTCGGCTTAGGCCTATGTTCTTGGAAACTGTCATGACGTGAAATCAATAAATTCGATTAAATTAGAAAATGTTTTACAACAAATCCTTTATAGGCTATTTTAAATAATATCTCTCTGAAATACAATTTAAGAATATCTACATCTAAAACAAAAATATTAGCTCTGAAAGGAAAATGTGCAATAAGAACAAAAATAGTGATAAACAATGTAATTATAGACCAAGTTCAGAATTTTAATTATTTGGGATGTCATTTAGGTAATGACAGAAATTTAGATAAACACACTAAAATACAACGATTCAATTAGCTATATGGCACAATTAAACGTAGGCCTACTTTATTCAATAAAATAGAAAATAAACTATTTTAAAATTTTACAAAGTATTGGCAGTTCCATCTCTTATCTATGGATGTGAAACCTGGAAATTAACAAAGGCAGATACTAAACAAATAGAGGCTGCAGAAATGAAGATGTTAGAGCAATAGCAGGATACCAAAGGACCGATAAAAAAACGAAGATATAAGAACAGAACTTAATATCCTATTTAATCTCTGTGAAAGAATAAAATACTATCAAAATTCTTACCTTCAGCACGTATTACGAATGAATGAACAGTGCATACCACGAAGAATGTATAATTATAAACCAAAAGGGAGAAGATTGTTGGGAAGACCATTGAAGAGATGGAAGGACCAATTCGACCTATAATGAGATCGGAACAGGCCATTGGGCTTAATCCTTGTTGTTGTGTTGATGATGATGATGATGATGATCACGATCACTTAACTGAATCCATGTAAGCCTACATTTTTTTGCGAAATAGGCTACTTCATTTGGTTTCTAGAAATAGGCCTATTTTTCCTAAAGCTTGTATGTGAAAGATTTTAATAAAGCAGGCCAAATTTCCTTGGATATCACTAAGTTATTTATATGCATCAATTCATTCTATTTGTCTATAGGCAGTAGATCAGTACGTAGCGGTCACCAACAAAATTATGTTAACATTTTGCATTATAGAGAGAAAACGACAAAATTTAATTATTGTTGTGTGTGCAGTAGCCAAATATTCAATCTTAATCTCAATTGCCTTCATACAGACTGTTGTCTCAATAAAAAATAAGAACAATTAATAACACTAACTAATTAATCAACATAAATAAAATTCATAATAAAATTAATTTTATTTATAAAGTATTACATTCAGAGTCAGTAGATATACCTTCGGAGGACTCCAGGATACACACTACTAGATCACAAAAAAAAATTAAGACATCTTAGAAGAATTACACATGGAACCTTTAGAAAACAAAATTTCTGATTATAAGTCAAGATGGATGCAACATGTTCATCGAATGGAAGATCACAGGATACCCAAACAAATGTTAAGATATCAACCTGCAGGAAGAAGAAGACCAGGACGTCCACTCAAAAGACTTTTGGATGGTGTTTCTCTTGAGGTCGAAACAGGTCAACAAATGGCCTAAATTCATGAATATAGCCTACTATGATGATGATGATGATGATGATGATGTGATGATAGATATAGACATATATCCTGCTCATTCTGCTGATGATGGGACTAGTCCCAAAAGGCTACAGAGAATTAATAGTGTACAAAACTGAGGAGATGGACCTATTATGTAACACTTTTAAAATTTGATATTATAATTTTAATTTGTAATAACTAATTCCGCCGTGGACTTGAGCTGGTTCGAGTCCCCATGAGGGAAGAAAGTTTCTCATGGAATGTTGGCCAGTATGGGACCGGTACCCACCCAGCATCATTATAAATGTGGGTAGCTAAATTAAGTAGCGACTCCTGGTTGAGAAAACCTGATATGGCGGTTGCGAGACCCGGCATGCTGACCACATGTTACCTATATATTGGCTAGATGACCGTCCAGCTCTGTAATTAACACATGTAGATGAGAGGACAACAGCGACTGGTATGTCAAGGGTCTTCTAGGTCTGTCGCGCCATGGATATAAAATATATAATTCACTGGCACTATCGAACCGAGATTGATTGCCGCGCGAACTTCCTCAAATCGTAGTTATTATTATTCTCCCTTCTCATTCTTGGCCTACCGACTGGACGCTATCTCTGGTTTTACCGTAAGTTATTTTCACACTCCTCTTTCATTCCCTATGCGTCACATGTTCTGCTCATCGCAGTCAACGAGATTTAACTGATATTATATCTGGTTTCGACCAGCTTCATGGGCTAGTGGTCAGCGTTTCTGATTACTGTTCATGGGGTCCCGAGTTCGACTCCCGGTCAAACCACAGGATTTTTTCCTTAAAGGGAATTATTCCTGTGGTTGCCCATGGTCTGGAATTTAAGTTAAGTTTATATTAAGAACTCTCCTGCCGCTTCATTATCATTTAACATCCATCATTTCATGGGGGTAACGTAACTCCGCCTTCTAGGCCCCTAATTCAGAAGTGGGTTACAATTAAGCCAATGCCAGGATATAACACCATAAATGTCGGAATGACATCCTGGGGCATTGAATAAAAAAATCAGGTTTCCCATAAAGGTCATGAATCATAGCTCACTGTTATATAGTTTTCTCTATTCATCTGCCCATTCGTATTTCTTTGGTCCAAAAATTCCCTAAAAATTGTATTCTCAAAAAAAGTAGTAAACGTTTCTCGTCCCCCAAAGTAAGACATTTTGTTTAATGAAAAACTCAACCTCGCGTTGGATTTGGAGTGACTATTTAGTGAATAATACAACATCAGAAGCTAAAAATAATTTTAATGTTTAATATTTACCAAATGTGAGGTTATGTATTCCGATCTTACTTCCGGGCGATTTCTAAGCCAACTGTATAGTTATAGCCTAAATAACACATATTTACTGTTAAATCTCTTTGGGCTTGGGAAAAATCAATAACACGTGATTGTATTAGAAATGACTATTAACAATAATAATGCAGATTCATTATACAGCATTTAATATATATATTTTTAGAGCAGGAACTAACATTTTTTTTGTAATTTTTTAAGTTGTTTTCTTTTGGCATTGCTTGCTGTACCATATCGATCTTACATTGTTGAATCGATATCCTTGTCAAAGAAGTTAATTTGCGGAGATATCTCTCATTATGAACAGGAAGAGGCAATTTTTATCAACAGGAAGAGATAAATAGTAAATTTAAATTATTAATTTGCATTTTCCTCATATCGTAAACAAAAAATAATACCATGCCCTATTGTGGTATTTAAGCACTTTATAAATCTAATTCCTCAACTTCTCAGCTCTCTCCTGTAGAGCTGTAAGAAGAATGAGACAGCAATGTTTTATTAATTCCTGTCTGAGTTAATAAATGTAATAAATGCATTAATCCCAACTTTTCTAAAAATATTAAACTTAAAATATACAAAACTGTTACTCTCCTAGTTATGTGGATGCGAATCATTGAATCTTACTTTAAGGGAGGAGAAAAGATTACGAGTATTTGAGAATAAAGTTCTTAGAAAATGGATCAAAGAGAAATGAACAGATAGGAGTATGAAGAATACTACATAAAGTGAGTTTCATGATCTTTATAGGAAACCAGATATAATAAGAACATTTAAGTCTCGTAAACTATGATGGGGGGATGAAAGCATCTTGTAGGTAAACCAAAGTGAGAACGTCCAGTTGGTAGACCAAGAATGAGGTGGAAGAATAATTTTAACCATGATTTAAAAGAAGTAGATTGTATAGGTGATGATTGGAAAACATTAGCTCAGGATAAAAAAGTATGGAGAACTTATGTCCGCGCGACCATGAACCTATGGGTTCGATAGTGCCAATGAGTTAGTTTAAATTAAAAATTCGAGAGCGCCATTTTAGAATAATTGTATAGTACACAACTTCCATTCCATTAGCCCAGTTTAACCTCTCGCCTTATAGGTTCTTTTAAGTGCCACATGCCACCCGGGACCTTACAGTGACACGGACTGTTAGGAGAGAGATTTTAACTACTGATCACATTGGCCATAGGCCTATACTTTTTTTTACCGCACAAGGACATGGAGGACCTCCCCGAATGATTAATCAGCTAGGCCTAATCTTCTCCGAGACAACACAACATTAAGACGAAACACAACACACACATTCATACTAAACATGGTGAATATGATAATGATGATTGTGATGGTCAGATGATGTTTGGGACTTAACATTTGTCTTACAGGCGAGGAAATTCCCGAAATAAATCACACCCAGGAAACTTGTCCCGACCGGTGATCGAACCCTGGGCCGCTGTATACGAGGCTGCCACGCTAACCCTAGACCACAGCAGTGGGCATGGCACACAATTAAAACTTTAAAATCCGTATCTCATTTAATGGTATGCTCTAATGGTCTAGATCTTCATTTCTCCTTTAGTGACTAATAAAAATGTCAATCTGTAACTGTTAATAAATGATATACTAAAGGGCATGTAGGTTTACTGTGACTTAATTTAGGCCTGCAGGAAAATAAGTAAATTACCCGAAGAATTAGAAATAGGATAAGTCCATATAGGCCTTTCTATGTTGAATTGATCTAATATAATATTAAATTAAGTGGAGGCACATAAAGAATGCATTTTGATTGGATTTACTATCCATCCATAATAATTCTACCCGAGGGCAGGTTTTTCACTTCAATCATAGCATTTTCATGCTATGCTTTGCAGCTTTCATCATCATCATCATCATCATAATTGGCTCGACAGCCCCATGTGGGCCTTGGCCGCCTTCAGAAATCCATGCCAGACTTCCCTGTTCTGCGCTTCATTCTTCCAGTTTTTTTATTTTTAAAATTTTAATGTCTTGAATTATACCATCCTCCCATCTTAATTTAGGTCTTCCAACTTTTCTGGCCAATAGCGGTTGTTCATTGTAAATTCTTTTTGTAATCCTTTTGTTGTCCATGCGAATAATGTGTCCAGCCCATGCCAATCTATTAACTTTAACAAAATTCAAAATATCTGGCTGATTGTACAATTTATACAATTCATTATTGTATCTCTTTCTCCATGCATTATTTTCTTTCACGGCACCAAAAATGGATCTCAGTATCTTCCTTTCAAAACGCCCTAATAATTCCTCATCAGATTTCAACAAGCTTTACTAGGGAATTATTAGGTGTGGTAGCTTCCCGTTGCTTTCCACACCGGTGAAGGATAATGATGATGGCCGGATGATTTTCGGGGACCGTTGGGCCCTAAGCTTCCTGGCATTTGTCTTACAGGTGAGGAAAAACCCCGAAAAACCTCACCCAGGAACCTGTCCCGACCGGGAATCGAACCCGGGTCCGCTGCGTGACAAGGCAGCACGCTACCTCGAGAGCACAGCGGTGGACGGATTTACTATAGCTTAGCCTCTTTTCGTTACTGTAGAAAAACAACATGGACATTTAACCCATTACGTCTGTCTCACTCTCTGTTAAACCTAGGTCTCTCCTTTTTCTATTTTTTCGAATGAAAGTTTCATTTTTTAAACTCCATGGCGCGACAGGCCTAGAAGGCCCTTGGCCTACTAGTCTTCTGCTAGCCTCACGTCCACATGTATTAATCACAGAGGTAGATGATCATCCAGCTAGTGTAGGGGTGACATGTGATCAGCATGTCGGTCCCCTAGTCGTTATAGCTGGTTTTCTCAACTATGCTGACCACATGTCACCCCATCACTTGCTTATGATCGTCTACCTCTGTGATTAACACATGTTAACTCACGTTAAGCAGTCGGCTGGTAGGCCAAGGGCCTTCTAGGCCTGTCGCGCTTGGAGTTTACTTTTGATAAAAGGTGAAGATTATCTTCCAAATAGCATATTAATTCATAGGCCCATATATAACTAATTCATTGGCACTATTTAACCCGTAGGTTCATGGCAGCGAGGACATAAGCTATCCATACATCCCGGTCCTGAGCTAATGTTTTCCAATCATTTCCTGTATAATCTATTTCCCTCAAATCATAGTTAATGTTATTCCCCACCTCATTCTTGGTCTACCAACTGGGCGTTTTCCCTCTGGTTTTCCTATAAGAAGCTTCCATGCACGTCTTTCATTCCCCATTCGTGCCATATGTCCTACCCACCGCATATAGGCCCATATATAGGGCCTATATATATATATATATATATATATAAACAAACAAATTATAGTTATTATTTTACGTTACACAGTTTTACATTTTAAATGGGTCTTTTACTCCGTAATTTCATAAATAAATGATTTTTATTTAACTTTCAATCTTAAATAATTGAAGGATGATGTAAGTTGACGAAACAAGAAACATAAACTAGGAAAGACGTACTCCTAAATATATTTAGGACAATACAACGTAGCTTATAATACAAATGGCTAAATCGTAACTTCAATAAACAATTTAGTCCCTATAGTCAGTTTAATATAAATATATAAGTTAACACTAACCTATGTTGCATTTTTATGTTTTTCCCTCAAAAAAATCTATGAATTCCTAAACAAAGGTATTATTAGGGGCCTATTATTATTATTATTATTATTATTATTATTATTATTATTACTACTATTATTATTATTATTAATTATATCATTAGTATTATTACTACTTTATCGTTGTTGTTATTATTATTATTCTTATTATTATTATTATCTTCTTCTTCTTCCTTCCAAGTATTAGGCCAAGGCCTGTTACGATCCTATAGAAAATTTTCCCTTCAGCGTTTCATAGGACGGCCCAGTGATCTTCGTCCTCTTGGTATATAATTATAAACAGCTTTGGGGATCCGATTTGAACTCATTCTTTCAAGATGGTGTTTCCAATTTAGTTGATACTGTTTAATATATTCCAAAATTGGCGTAGTCTTCAATTCTTTTAAGATATCGGTGTTCCTTTTCCGATCCCATCTGGTGTAACCCGCTGTTCTGCGCATGAATCTCATTTCACAAGCCGTTATTCTGCTTTCATGTTGTTTTTTTAGTGTCCATGCTTCACTACCATAGGTCAACACTGGTCTAGCCAAAGTGTTATATAAACGTAATCTGGTGTTTTTTTGTACAAGGGATGGTTTCATAACTTGATTAATAATTCCTAAACTTTTATTATAACTAGTAATTTTTTCAGGGATATCCTTTTCATCCCAGATAGAGAGATAATATCCAAGATATTTAAATTGATTAGATCTCTCTAAAATTTTATTCTGGAGACAGATTTTACTTTGTATGGGGTCCTTCCCATGAAATGCCATAATTTTAGTTTTGTTAATTGATATTTCCATATTAAATTTGGCACCTATTTTTTGTAAATTATAAATTGATCGTTGCAAATCATTTTCGGAAAGTGCCAGAAGAGCTAAATCGTCTGCAAAAAGAATAGCATCGAGTTTGAGGTTCCTATTGATGGGTATATATCCTCGTGTCTTCCTCCATTCATTTATCAATTTATTCATATATATAATGAAAAGCACCGGTGAAAGTCCACATCCCTGTCTTACTCCAGTGTTGATCTTTTCCCAAGAAGATAATTTGCCATCTTGTTTAACAGAGATTTCATTATCTTTATAGATGTTGAAGATATTAGTAATATATTGTTGTGGAACGTTATCATCAGCTAAAATTTGTAGTAATATATTTCTGTCTACTTTGTCAAAAGCCTTTATGAAGTCAACGAAGGCGATATGAGTTTCTATATTGAATTCCTTGTGCTTTTCTAATAGTAGTTTTAGAGTGAAGAATCCATCTGTACAAGATCTACCCTTTCTGAATCCATTCTGCTCTTCTCCAATTATATTTTCATAAATTTTTTTCAATTTATTCTTAACTATATTAGCATAAATTTTATATCCAGAGTTCAACAAGCTAATTCCACGATAGTTATCTTTGATTTGGCGACTTCCTTTTTTGAAGATTGGTATTACAATGGATTTGTTCCAGCTTTGTGGTGGTTCTTGTCCTTCCCATATCATATTAAGGAGAATAAGAAATCTGTCTAAAAATTTTTTAGTTGAAAATTTAAATAATTCTTGATTAATGTGGTCTTCTCCGGGAGCTTTGTTACTTTTTAATGATTTAACAACATCAGTTAATTCATCTATAGAAATTTGTTCCAAAGCAGTGTTATTAGAGATAGGTATTTGTAATAAATCATCCTTTTGTGTCCATAAATGATGAAAGTAGTTAAGCCAAGATTCTTTAGATATACAATTTAAATGTGCATTTTCTCTTGAATCATTATTTAAATTTTTTAAAACTTTATATATTTTTGGTTGAGGCCTAGTGATATCATTTTCCAAAAATGAGACAAATTGTTCCCAGCTTTGTCTATGTTTTTTGCGAACTTCAATTTTAGCTATGGCTCTCTTCCTATGATACTCTACTTTATCTTCATCTTTTTTTGTAGACAGAAATTTTTTGTATGCTTCACGTTTATCATCAATTACTTTTTTGATGTTTTCATCCCATATCCGTAGTCCTTTTTTTCGATTCCATTTAGTTTTGATACCCAGGCTTTCATTTGCTGCTTGTGTCAAAATACTTTGTAGAGCAAGCCATTCTTCTTCAATATTTTCGCCAACCGGTGTTTCTTGAACTAGACGATCTAATCTGCATTTGTATAGCCAGGTAATAGTGGGATCTCGGAAAAGACTTACTTTATAAGTATAGTCCACATTTTCAAATTTTATATTATTAATTTTATTTTTATTTTTCCATCTCGGTGGCATACGAATTGGACAAACAAGTAAGTAATGGTCTGATTCGATTTCAGGTCCTCTGTAAACTCTTGTATCAAGAACTTTAGATGCTAATTTTTTATTACATATAGCATAGTCGATTATTGATTTAAGACCCCTGGCTTCCCATGTATATTTGTGACTATCCTTGTGGTTAAATACTGAGTTCATTATTGTGAATTGATTAAACATGACAAAATCAATTAACCGTAAGCCATTTCTATTACAGGTTTGCTCTCCATATGGTCCTATATATATGTATCAAATTTAGTATTACGAATTCTGGCATTTAAATCACCCAAAATTATAATCATATCATTATTATTAATTGTGCAGATAACTTTCTGGAAGTCCTGATAAAATTTTTCACTTTCTTCTTCATCTCCTTCTACAGGTGCATATATACCTATCACTGTTAAGTATCCTAGAGATAATTTTATTCGGATTTGAATTATGCTTTCATTCCAAAAAGTATAGCTATGTATTGGATTTATTATTATTATTATTATTATTATTATTATTATTATTATTATTATTATTATTATTATTATTATTATTTATATTATTTTATCTTATCTCTTTGGAGTTTTCCCAATGACACAGTATAAAAAAAATTAAGAATGTCACTAAATTCAAATATGACACATTTTAAAAGCGAATATTCCAGAACCAAATAAAATATTTGATTTTTTAAGGGATACTTTGGTAATAGGCCCTATGTCTACTTTGTTCACATGCATTCCTCATTCCTAAATCACTGCGATTTGATTTACTATAAAATGTAGTTGTATGAATATCATTAAGCAATATAGATTATTGGTTTTAATGAAAATTACAATTGTGATATGTTATCTGCACCAAATTTCAGAAAACAAGAACATTTTCAAGTTCTATTTCAGTAATTTTCATAAATGTATTTGTGTATTATAACAATTGGGTGTCCACCCACTTTACTAGTTTGCAGTAATCACTGTGGAAAATATGACACATTTTCAGGTACCCATACCTTAATTATTTTCTATTCTGGGGAAAGATTATAATTATACAAATTTCAAAGAGTCTTATTTGCATAAAAATTATTTAAATTGAGAATTACAATGGAAGAATTAAACAGTCCTCATCGTTAATTTATTATTATTTTTTCTGATATTCTAGATTGAGTTCAGAGTAATTCTTATATTTGTGGAATGCACCTGATTATACGATTTCGACTTAGAAAATTAAAATATCGTAATATAGTTTCACACGTGTTATAGCTGGACATATGAAATCCATATCAGAACTTGGCACTTTTGAGAACTAGAACAAAAGATAATTTCAGTAATGTCATACTGCAATAAATAAATGTAAATACAAAATGAATACTCCCTGCTAAATTAACATCTGATGTAAATTATAGGCGTACTGAAACAAAGGCCTATTGTGAAATTCTTATGTGAACTAAATACATGTCTAGTGAGTCTATTTTTGATTTTGGTATACATTTTAGAAATTACAATAGAAATTGTCAGATTTAAATTATCTTCTTTGTGTCCCTAAAGAAAAAAATAGGTTTGTGCTATTTTCATACGCGGAACGTAAACGTTCAGAATTTTCCTTACAAGAGAACTCTCGGTGTTTTCATACTGAAACCCAATTTAATTTTTTTGTGGAAAATTTCCGTTTTGTTTTGAGTCAAGAGGCAAAAAATTAGCTTGAGTTTTAACTGTAGGCCTAAGTAAACGAAATCGAGAACCCAATTTATTGAGAAAAAAAGACTGTAAAATTTAAACTTTACGCTTGGGAAGCTCTAGCTGCAGGTAGGATTTATGAGAAAAAAAACTTTCCTCTTTCATTATTCGATAAAATAGGCTGAACTGTTATCAATCTCCTTGCATAACATTAATGACTATATTTTTATTTTATGCCATAATTGTCCTTAATCACCGTGGCATTCAAAAGTGTCCTATTTAATATCCCATATGTAGGCTTGAGCCTGCAGTAATGCAAGAGCAAACTTTACGTATAAATAATGTATTGCAATGCGAGGTTGGAAAGTGGATTTTACAGATGTGAGGAAATGATTAAAATCCGAGCGATAGCGAGGTTTTTAATTTCCGAGATACTGTAAAACACTTCACAAACGTGTGTTGTACATTATTTTTTGCACAATGGTGTTTATCAAAATAATAAATGATAATAAAATAATAACATATTTGTTGAAAATATTTGCGTTAATTATAAACAACTGACTGACGTTAGCATTCTGGTCAATGTATCCTACGCTAAATGTCGAAAATAATTTAGTTGAGACTAAAGGAAGCCGTGACACCAATTAGGTGTAAAATGGCGGAAAGTACGAATTTATTGTTTTATATTGTTTTAAATAAAGTTCAGTTAATTTAAAATGCAGTGATTTGTTTCGTATAATGTATATTAACACTTCCTTTTGGATATAGCCAATGTTTGTATATATGCTTACATTGTACGTAGTATACATAAAGGACAGTGGTTTTACTTTCCGCCCTAGATAGTTAATTTGTAATATTACAGTATAGTTATTTATTTATTTATTTATTTATAGGTTGGCAACCCTGAAATTTAGGAAATTGAACTTTCCATCCTGGTCGCTATTCCTGTAAGTACGACAGAACGCACTATCATGCAAAAAATAATTAGGACCTATTTCTGAAAAAAAAACTGAATTTTACCTATGTCTAAAAAATTATTTAGTTATACTCTATACTACCCAAGAAATCATCAAAATCTTCGTACTTATATTACTTCCATCCCGTAACTCCGACTTGTATATCTCAAACTACTTCAAAAAATAAATATACAGTAAATAATTACCAAGGGGAGGAATTGATAGAAGTGGCAAAGTAACGAGTCTACTGAAACCATTTATTTTCAAACAAAACTAAAATTCGAATTTTGTGCAAATAATATTTTACACAATATAAAATCACAAAATTTCGAATCCAAACAACACGTCGTACTGTTGCACAAATATAACTCTAAAAATAATATACGGACTCGTTTAATTCTTCCATCAGGAATTTAACGTTTTATCGCCGGTGATGTTGTAAGCAATCAATATTGTATTTTATATAATAATTATTATATTATACAAAAACTGGATTTGTACGCTGCTCATAATAGTATACGATTTTGCTGTACAAAGATTTTTCTCTAAACAACCTTTAAACAAAGTATACCAAACAATTAAGGTTATATCCCTATTGTCAAGTCCGAGAGAAACTTATCGTATACTTGTATTTTCGTTACAATATCGATCATCCAATCATGATGTCATACACAAGCAAGATCCAGAAATCAAAGCAAAGTTTGCTTTTATTTTCCATTTATTTTTTTTATCAGTAAAGTGTGTGATTTTAGTCTAATGCATTTCGTTAAATTGTGTGAGTTATATGTTTTAACTTCAATTGTAGATTTTAGTAAATAGTTTACAGCTTATTATAAAATAAATATAGGTTTATATTTTATATATGCATCATCATCATCATCATCATCGTCGGCTTCAAGGATTAGCCCTTCTGCCTGTTCCGTTTCAAAAGTAGTTGTTCACGCCATCTCTTCAATGGTCATAGGCCTATTTATTATTTTCTTTTTGGATTTATAGTGTAAGGCAGCTTTTGATACCTTCAAATCTGGCATTCGTTTAATGTGACCTCTCATGCTTGTCCTGTATTTTCGAACTATATTTAATTCATCTCTATTACCTATGTTCCTTTTGTGGTCTAGTAATTTATAATATGATACAAATCGGAGAAATTTCATTTCAGATGATTCACTTTTTCTTAACTGGTCTGATGTTAAGGTCCAACATTCACTTCCATATCCTAATAACAGTGTTATTGCAATCACTTTATAAAGTTTTAATATGTCTGTTTTTGAAAAGTGTGATTTTTTCGTAAGTTCCACAAAACGTTCTAAATCTGTTTGGTTTTATCTGGAAGTTTTCAAATTGTCTGTATCCTACAGTATGCCCTATATCCCAGATATCTGAATTAATTTATTTGCTCAATGGTTTTTCCGATCCGATCCGATTGAGGGTCTTTCCACTTTTCAGCGGTTGCCCTTTTACCAGCCGGCTGCTGGCCCTTCACATCCACATGTGTCAATCACAGAGATAGATGATCAACAGCCAGTGTATGGGGTGACATGTGGTTAGCATGTCGAGTCCCCCAGCCGTTATAGCTGGTTCCTCAACCTGGAGCCGCTACTTATTGTAGCTACCCAATTGCCTCACGATGCTGGGTGGGCACCGGTCCCATACTGGCCGAAATACCATGAGAAAATTTCTTCCCCCATGGAGACTCGAACCAGCGCAAGTCCCGTAGCTCTGCGCCAAGGCTTCCTACCTTAACCGCTCGGCTACGGCGCGGGACCAATGGTTTTTCCATTTATTATAATTTTTTTGGTTGTATTCTTTATAATGCCATTACTTTAGTTTTATTTGTAGAAATAGTCTGTTTTCCCTATAATAATCTGGTCATCAGCAAAGAGTAATATTGCAAAATTCACATGTTAATAGTTAAAATATTATTTAATATCATTAACCGATTTTAATTATGTCTTTGATATAAGCATTAAAACGCGTGGGTGAATGTAGACACCCTTCTCTTACTCCCTGATTAATGTCAGCTGTTAGATTTCAATTGACAGATGTCCTCATTTTATTATCCTTATACAGTGGTTGAATTACTGTTATTTTGTGCACTGATACCCCTATACATTTGTAATATTTCCCATAACACCTTTCTTTTAACTTTGTCAAAAGCCTTTTCATAATCAATTCTCTTTTCTGTTATTTAGGTCAGAGCAAAAGATGGAATCTGTACAGGATCTACCTATCCTGAATTCATGTTGAGCTTCTGATAAACTAGTTTCAACAATAGGTGTTAATATTTTGTTACTTAATTTGGCATGCAATTTATAACAGGCATTTAAAAGACTTATTCCCCTATAATTCGAACATTGGGATTTATCGCTTTTCTTGTGTATTATTATGGCTTCATTCCACTCATCTCATATATAACAAACTTATCCAGTAGTCATTGATAAAATTCAATTACCTTCGTTTAAATTGATCAGAATCATATTTAATTAATTCCATATTAATGCCGTCAGTTCAGGATATTTCTTATTTTTAATTTATTTTATTGATTCTATTGGTTCGTCTATTGATGTTAAATCCACAAAACTATTCATATTTATATTGCTGTTTCTTCTTCATTACTAGTCCATAAATGTTTAAAGGAATGTAGCCATTCAGTTATTGGGATTGTATTTAGTTGTATTGTGTCTCTCTCTCTCTCTCTCCTTTATATTAATAGTTCGTAATTTTATAAGCTTTATTTTGGTTTCCATGTATATCGTATTCTAGTTCACTAATATAACTATCTCAACTTTATTTTCCAAGTTTTGCGCACCTCTTTCTTTATGAGCACATTTTCTTTTATAATCTAGCATTTAGTTAAATGTAGTTGTCAATAGGTTATCATAATTTATCAATCGTTCTCTATAACCACGTACAATCTGTTAATTAGTGGTAACCAATAGAAGTATCGCAAAGAATGATTAGTTGATATTTTGTTTGACTTTTTCGGGCCTCTTGTAGGCTCCTTAGGAAAGTTGGTATATTAAATGTCTTTCGAAAATTTTCTAACGGTTTTAATGATTGCATCATTGTTATTTGGGATCGAAAATAAAATAATAAAGCTTTAAAATCCGCTTTAAGTTTTCTCCAAGCATTTTTCGTCATCATAATACCTCACGTCTCTTTCAAATAATTATTAGAAATGATTTCCATTTCACATTTCCTCCCAAATCTGTATATTGACCTTCTTAGAGGGTTGTTTTCCATATTATCTAATAATTTACATATTTAAATCTTAATAAAAACAACATGTAAATCATGTAATGTCAAAGTTCGTTTATTGATTTTAAATTGACTTACATCCTTTCAAAAATAAAACTAATTTATAAATTACTTAGAGGTTCTAATCTTGCTTGTGTTGAGATACATGGCGATGAATTTTGTGGATATATTTTTGTGAGTTGAAGATTGAATGTGATTGTGTGGGAGATGAGAGTATGAACGCCATATTGTTTCCTCACAATACCAGTAAGTGAGAATGTATTAAATCTGTAGATAGTAGAATATATTGTACAAAAAGCAAAGTCTGTAATCTGGTGTTTTTATTTATGGACTTACATAGATGTAAGCAAGCTTTAAAGGTAATAAAAAATCAACTTTCACTTAAAAGTAAAGAAAACGAAAAATTGTCATTAATAAAATGTAAAGATATTAAACAAAACAAAACTGTACAGAGTTGCTGTATACGTTAAACTTAGGGTAATTTTGTGTAAGTGTGCGCTGAAAGGACGCAAATTCTGTTGTGAATCAAACAATTTTAGTGGAAGAGTGTTGTGGTACTTGTGTTGTTTTGCAAAAACTGGGTTGTGCAATAAAGTATGTACATAATCCAGATTTATGTGATTCGTCCGTTACCTTTTCAGCTAACTTATACGCAACTAAATCGAATAGTTCAAGAAAATGCTTATAACAATACAATTTTATTGGATTACGAATTTCTGAAAAAAAAAATGTCTACTCTCCAATAGGTGTAAATCATGGCTGTATGCTTGTAATGTAATTATTCATCTCTGGGCGATAACATTATTTTGAATTGAATTTGCCTACACACATATACCGAAAATTATAAGAACAGCAATAATAATAACAATAATAATAATATTCTTGTATCTTGTAAGCCAGTGTTTCCCTTAATAGAGATTTAGGCGCTCTCCCCCTACAGGGAAGAATTTGAACCATACTAATTTAGTTACACTTGTTTTCGTATAGATGTAATCTGAGTGGTCCGTGGTCAACGTTCCGCCTCATGCTGATATCTAGGAAACCAAGGCAGTACTAGGACGGGAAAATTCGATAAATTTTGCTTAGAGGCCTTTTCATTCAGGCTTAAGGATCTATTACGAGCCTGAAAATCTTCAAACTCGGGACCCACGGCTTAAAGTCCCTCCCGGAGGACTTGCTCCTTGGATTTTTCCATGCTAAAAAATCCATCGACCCCGACCGGGTTTGAACCCGCGACCCTCGGGACCAGAGGCAAGGAGCATAACCACTAGTCCACCGCGACCGATGATAATAATAATAATAATAATAATAATAATATAATAATAATAATAATAATAATAATAATAATAATTAATAATAATAATAATAATAATAATAATACAGGTGTGACCAGCCTCATGGGCTAATGGTCAGCGTTTCTGACTGCAGTTCATGAAATTCTGGGTTCGATTACCGGTCACACCATAGGAATTTTTCCTTAAAGGGAAAATGTGGTTGCTCATGGTCTGAAATTTAGGTTCTCCTGGCGCCCCATTATTATTTATCACACATCATATTATTGGGGTAACGTAAATCCGCCTTCCAGGTGCCCCAGCTTAAGAAATGGATTACAATTCCGCCAATGCCAGGAGAGAAATCCAGGAATGTCATAAAAGACAATAAGCCATCTCATCCAATTAAAATTCTGATTATATTTGGACTAATAATTAGGAATATTATAAGCATTACAAATAAAATAACAAAAAAATAAATCGATTTTTCTGGTGGCATTGGAAAAAAAATGCATAGGCTATGTTCTAAAAAAATAGAAATTAGGTACTTTGCAAAAAATATAAAGTAGCCTATAACATTTAGAAAACCGTATAAACAAACATTTTTTTGAGTTCTTTGGAGTTCAGTACTCTTCCAGTCATAGAAAATAAGTCAGGTTTAACGATCTAATATTAATTATTAAGTACTCAATATAAACACTGCTTATTGTAACTTGTTTAATTGACCTCTCGCGCCATATCCTTTAAATAATGACCCCATATTTAAAAATTTCAAAGAATACAGTCAGGGGAACGAGGAGATTATTGAAAAATAAACTAATGGCTCTCCCCGATAAATCCATCGAGCGTTAAATGCTTATCTTAGACGTAGCTTTAAAAAACGTAGCCTTGCCTTCTAATAACAATACATGTTCGTGTGCCACATCATCTGCAGCCTTTTGTGCATTGGCACACACTGGCTAAATAGCTGTTATAAACGGGAAATTTTCCTTTTGCGCCCAGGAAAAAATAACGAAAAAATGCGATAACATCTTTAAGAATCCTAACTTCACAAACTATAGGCCTTAGGCGAATACAATATAGGCCTACATATGTCTAGATAAAACTTGATACCAAATTATGCCCAGGTTCGAAAAAGTTTAATTTCAGAGTTATTTCGAAATAAGTTATGTTAACAGGAATATAGTGTTTGTGACATTAAAAGTAAACATTATATGTATTTCAGGAATTTTGGAAACCCTAGCCAACGTGGGACCATCGAAAGTCGATAAGACGCTTACATGATATATATAAGAACAAAACTTATATGGGATTAAAGAGAAACTCTTCGAGTTTTCATAACATACATTATAAGTATTCGATGTGAGCAACTTTCGTTACACGGCACATATCTAGTCGATAGTCGAATTCCTCCCAAACACTGGTCAGCATATTTGGAGTAATGGATTCAACAGCAACAATAATCCTTCTTCTCAAGTCTGGAAGGTCGATGGGAAGTGGTGGTACGTACACATGATCCTTCACATACCCCACAGGACGAAATCACAAGGTGTGAGATCGGGAGACTGTGGAGGCTATAGGAATAAACCATGTTATCCGGACCGACGCGTCATTTGGTGTTCGTGGACGTTCTGAGCTTTTCCTTTTACAGGTATATCTAGTTGTTTCTAACTGCTTATAGGCCTACCATCGACGGATAATCTTATCTGTCGGAGGATCAATTCCAAATTGCGGTCGGAAAGTTCGCTGCACTGCAACAATGGAATCAGACTTCGCAAATTGTAACACACAGAATGGCTTGTGTGCAGGAGTCGCCATGTTCACCAATTTAACGCTGACGATGTAATAATGACAAGAAACAAATAATTACTGCATACAGGTTATGAAACTTTCACAGTTTTTCTTTCATTATAGCAAATAATCACGCATCCAACTTCGTTTGTAAAGCTATACCAACTACTTAAAACCCCGTCCATCATTTTGGAACACGGTGTATAATGCGTTCCCATACTTTTGATATTTTAATATTGTTGCTTATGTTTGATCATGTTGACTTACAAGGGTACTGTCAACCATTGTATGCCGAAACCTATTTGAAATTTCTCCCAGAAAAGCGTTGTGATGTGCCAAGGCCGTGTCTAACAAAGTATCTGCCGTTTTTAACTGCAAGGCACAGAAATCGAAGCCAGAATCCAACAATGGCAACCCACGGTATGGAGCAAATAGATTCTCTGCTTGAATAAGAGCGGAGTGAAATGAGGCGGGTGGCAGGTAGTGAGGTTTATCCAGTCTGCCAATGCATGAGTTTAATTACTTTCCTATAATTAAAATAAAAGGTTTAGCGCTGGATTTAGTGTCTTGCAGTTAAAAGCGGCAGATATTTTTTTGGACAATATCGGTAGCAGTCAGCAATCAATGCAATCAATTAAGATCCCAATTTAGATGTATTCAAATTCTATCCCCCTTCAAATAAAGCTTTATAAGTACATTGTAAGTTTATGGATTCGCTATATATTTTATAAACTATGCCAAAAGAATATTTATAAATTGACACGGCCTTGCCACATCACAACGCTTCTCTGGAAGAAAATTTAAGGTTGGTTTCGGCATGAAATGGTTGACAGTTACCTTGTTAGAAATTCCAAACTCTTCTGAAATGTTCCTACAACTTTCGCCATAACGCAAACAATTAATAACTTATTTCTTCCTTTCAAAGGTTGACTCCACCAACTTATGCTTACTCATTTTATTATTATTCTAATATCAACCAAATGGCCATTAAGATTTTTTTGTTTTTTTTTAAATGCCCCAGGTTTGTCTTCCGACATTCCTGGCTTCTCTCCTGGCATGGCATACTTGTAACCCACTTCTGAGGTTGGGGCGCCTGGAAGGCGGGGTTACGTTGCCCCGATGATATGATGGGTGATGATGATGATAGTGATGCGCCAGGAGAGTCCCTAATCCTAAACTTAACCTAAGATGAATATGAATGATGATGATTGCGATGGCCATATGATTTCGGGGACCGTTTGGGCCTTAAAGTTTTCCTGGCATTTGTCTTACAGGTGAGGAAAAACCTCAATGAAAACCTCACCCAGAAAAACTGTCCCGACCGGGGGATTGAATTAAGATTAATATAAGATTTTACTATTTGTGCTTTGCATTTCGGTTTAATGATTTTGTCCTCTTAGTGCATAGTTCGATATGGTAGCGTTCACATGTTTTGTTACACAATGTACACTCGCACGATTGGTTTGATTCGTGGTATGTTTTGGTCTCGCAGATGAGTTGGTGAAACCCATGGACTGCCAGTCTTGTTATTATGTGTCGCAATTCGAAGTTTTCTCTTGTCCGTTCTCGGGTTATCATTGCTCCTGTGCCGTAGAAATCTGTTGGAGTTTCTTCTCTTTTCTTCCTAAGTGTTCTTAAAAGTTGGTCCGAAACTTTTTTCCTAGGCAAAATCAATTTTGTCCTTCGATCATCAATAAGAAAGGTCTCCCTTGCGAGAAAATGTACAAGTCTAGATCGCGTATTCTTGGAGACTCCAATCGCTTTCTTTAAGTATCTATCTATCTTCGGGTTTTTACAGCTGCTGCCGTCTTCCAGTGCCAAACCTCCAAAGCTTACGGTCTTGGGCATCTTCGATGCTTAGCCCTCTAGCTTGCATTACTGTCTTCATGTTTTCCTTCCATGTTAACCTTGGTCTTCCTCTTTTCTTCTTTCTGTTCGGATGCCATTCATATAGTTGCTTCGGCCATCGCTCATCTTCCATTCTTAAAACATGTCCTAACCACTTTAATTCCTTCTCCTCAATTCTTTCAATTATGCTTTCTTCTACTTCCATTATGTTTCTAATTTCCTTATTTGTGACACGTTCTAATTTAGACTTTCTGGCACTTCTTCGTAAATAATCCATTTCTAGAGCTATTAGTCTATTCTTGTAGTACTTATTGATTGTCCATACCTCACTTCCGTACATTGCAACAGATTCCACCAATGTTTTACCAATATATTTTTTTGTGTCTTTTCAAATATGCTTATCCCACCATATGGAATTTAATGATGATATTATTTTGCTACTCAATTCAATTCTATGTTTTATGTTCTCTTTGCCTATCCCTTCGATGTTATCCATAATCATTCCCAAATATTTAGTTTGTTTCACTTGCTTTATTTGGATTCCTTCTTCTTTAAGTAAATGGCTTTTATTGTTTCTAGGTCAGTCACTGTTAGACGTTCTCCGATTATTTCTATCCCGTAAGTTAGTATTGGGATTATTTTGGTCACGAATAGTGTCATTGCCTTTTTCGGATCAGAGATGTGATATTTTTTTACATCGTGCATCGCTCTCACTGTTTGTGTTGCTCTTTCAGTGATGTGCATTGTGTAGCATTTTGCACTCATTTTATGCACTACCACAAATTGACTTTCACATGTATACCTTTCAACAGAGACCGATTTCTACACTGCAAGTGTATAGAAAATTGCTTCAAAAAGTTTACTGTTATGAAGTATCCCTCCCATTCTCGCCATACTCGAATTAAGCTACAGTACAGTTACAAAAACAGACAAAGTGGATACGGTGATTCCAGAAATAAAGAAAAGGCTCACAGTTACAAGAAAACGCCCCTCTCCTTCCAAAGTGCAAGTGAGCCTTGTAAAGCACAAGGCTCCAATGCTACGTCGCCGATAAGCTAGGCCCCAATCATACAAAATGGTTGGCCGCGGTGTTCCTTGCCTCTGGTCCTGAGATCCCTAGTTCAAACCCGACCGAGATCGATGGATTTTTAGGATGGAAAAATCCAAGGAGCAAGTCCTTCGGGATGAACTTTACGCCGCTGGTCCCGAGTCTCAAGATTTTCAGACTCGTAAAAGATTCTTAAGCTTGAATAAAGAGGCTTCTAAGAAAAAAAATACCGACCTTCATCATCCTAGTAATACCTTAGGCGCCTAATTGCCTACTAAATATCTCATACCATTCATGACATCTATAGAAATAAGCGTAACTAAATTAACTTGGTCTAGTAACTCCTAACAAAGGAGAGGCTACGGCCTAGCATTGAGCTCTTACGTCATTGTAGATAGACATATCCTGGAAAATACGGTAAATTGGCCCTCAAGTCGAAAAAAGGTAGTAGGTTGATTAATACCCGGATCAAAACATGACAGTAAATTGGGTCCCAGCCTATTAGCATTACCTAGGGAACACCGTTTGGAGGTTGGCAGAATCGACGCCAAATACATGTACGATGTTTAAAAATTTGGTCTAAAATTATTTTTAGTCCGATGTTAGAAATTTAACAATTTTTAATAAATTAGAACGCACTAATTAAATAGTCCCGTTGTCAATAGTGTATTTTTCAGCAAGAAACTGTTCCTTTTTTTTTTTTTTTATTGCCAGCTTTGCTTAATCTCTATATCAGATGTAAACTTCGGACTGAAAATTTTCATTCAATACGCCAATAAAGTTAAAAAAATAATGGTTGCTTGCTTTGTTCACTTCTTTATATTTTTTCCTCAAATATTAAAACATTTATATTTGTAACAAATTAATAGTACCGTACAAAATTAATATAGTTTGGGACAAGTCAAAAAATATTTTCTTCCAACCGCGCCCTTTCCCCAGCTCACACCCTCCTAAGCACGGGGCAAATAAATTGTTGACAGAGTTGCCGTCTTTCCCAGTGCCCAAGTTGGTTTTGTATTTATTGATTTATTTTAAAATGCCCATGAATTATTATTGCTATATTTTGTATTTTTTTGATTTTATTAAATAGGAGAAACGTTACATTTTTATTAATTTATAATTTGGTTAGAATTTTAGATGAATATTTATTACACTATTATTTATTTATTTATTTGTTTCATTTTATTCTAATACTAAACAAACGTGAAAAATAAATGCACACTAAAAATAAAACATTGTTTTATAGGTTGACCTGTAACAGCAAATCAATGTACATACGTGCTAGTACAAACAAATAATGACAGAAACTGAAAAACGCTGACAACCATGCACATTTTTTTTTTGTGGCTGGAACTACACTCTAATTCAACCCAGGAAGTTACTACAGACCTTACGGGCTACGTCAGTGTCCCCCTACGTACAGGGGGTAGATGTTGCCACACTCATAATAACGATATTTGTTTGTTTGGAGAGGGGGGAAGGTTCGCAGTACTTTTTCCAAATCTACATGTGGTGCCTACTACTAAACGGTTACAACTAGTTTATTGTACTCCTTTCTGCTAAATATTGGAGTGCAAGAGAGCGAATGATTTCATTATCAAGTGCTCAACATTAGATACCAACCAACTTTTTTCAAATCTATGTACTATACATTTAAAAAGCATAGTGTTTATTTTACGGCATGCAAACTAGTTTTATAGTAAATATGAGAGTCGACACTTTCACACAGGATAGTACAGGTCCGCACGAGCTCAGTGACAAGTGGTAACTTTTTTTTTAAGAGAGGGTGGCTTGGACAGCTATAATTCTTACAATTCTTTACCTGCTGTGTTGCGTTTTATTTAAGGATTTCTCTCAAGAAAATACTGTTAAAATGGCAACCCAGTTCCCTATTCCAAACACACAGTAACTTCCTGGGTTGAATCTGACTGTAATGAGAGTTTCCCGCCATGTCCTCTTTGTGCAATGATCTCTTTATTATGGGCGACTTGGGTAGATAGATTTATGAAAACTTGAAAGAAAATATATTTTGCCAAACTACAATCCTCACAGGAAAGAAAATTGGAAAATGCTACCTGGACTCAGGATCCAATTTACCGATCATATAAGGATCGGAAATTGACCAGAACCCAATTTACCTACCCCCCCCCCCAAAATACACAACCTTAAACATGTAGTAGAAATTCACGATGGAAGAAGATAACTAACCAAAACAGAATCATAAATTCATAAAGGATGTCTAGTTCACAGGATAGAGAGTTGTACAATATAGGAGATACATTTAACGTGTAAAAGAGTAGAAATTTGTTCGGTTTTAATAACATATTTAGATATATATTACAAGAAGGCTTTCAACCTCTTAAACAGACAGCTGATAATAGAAAGAATGGAAGAAGCAGCAGGGAGAAACCAAATAACCTGATTAATTAAGAACATCCTATCCAGAAACCAAGTGCAGATAGACGACGGAGTTTCAAAAACAGAGCAGATAGATCAGACAAACGGCGTACTCCAAGGTGACCCGTTGAGCCCCCTACGTTACTCCAAGGTGATCCGTTGAGCCCCCTACGTTTCATAATAGCAACAGCAAAAATACCCGCAGAGATAAAAATAGAAAACGTCCAAATCTTGGCATATGCTGATGACATGGTGATTACATCCCAAGACATTGAGAAAGCTCAAACAGCGTTCGACAAACTCGTAGCATGGGCCGAAAAAAACAACCCCGAAATAAATGAAAAGAAAACAGTAAAAATGGCTTTCATGAAAGAAGGAAGACTCGCAGCGAATGACTGCATTCGGTATAAGGGAGACCCACTGCAAAATGTAAACCAAGTCAAATATCTGATGATCACACTGCAGAGCCGATGTGACACATTTGATAAGTACATCAAAGAACGCGTCTTAGCGGCCAGAACAGCAACGAACAGTATTAAAAAACTGAGTAAACTATCCCTGGAGACAGCAATGACGATCTTCCGCTTAAAATTCACACCAATCATGACCTATGGACTAGAAGTGATTTGGAAGAACCTAAATAAGGCAATCCTAGATGAAATAGAGAAAGTCAAAACATACTTTTTAAAGACAGCAATAAGCGTATCAAAATACACGCCTTCACGCCTAACATACATAGGCTACTGACAAAGGAACACTTCTTCATGGAAGAGCTCCACTTGGACCTTCTCAGATGCCTACAAAAAATCTACTGAGGGAACTCAACGAGAAGAGAGAACAGATATGGCCTGAGTTCTATGCAACGGATGCGATGATCTACAGAGAATGGACAGCAGCCAGATACGACTTCAGACACACCGTGACAAGAGTCGCGGTCCATGGTTTCCACCACCGGATATGCACAACAGTGAAACGCCATAGCCCAGAAGAAAAGTGCAAGTGCAAACTATGTGGGTCGCACTGCGACCGATATCACCTATTACAGTGTAAAAACTTAGGAACCTCCATAACAGACTTCTGTAAGACATGAAAACAATTATTTCTACATGGCCATTGGCGGCTGCAATAATATCTATTATTAATAAAATATGACCAATACAATTAGGTATCTAACATACACGGAGTAACATAATACAGAAATGTTATTGTATAAATTAGTATATAAGGTTATAAAATAAAATATTAAAATAAATAAATATCTTGGCAGGTGCCGTCGTCATCGACTAGGGTTTTCTTAATTGTAGTCATTTCAGAAACCGGCTTCCATCTTCATCAGAAGGGTGTGCGCTACTCACACCCTTCTGTTGAAGATGGAAGCTGATTCCTGAAAGGCCTGCGGTTTTAAAGAAATTAACCTTGTTGAGGTCGACGGCACCTGCCAAGATATTTATTTATTTTAATATTTTACTTTATGACTATTCACTTCAGCGAAATTGTATTACGAATTTTATTAATAGTGAATAAAAGTTGTTTATTGTCATAAAATAATATCGCAGAAGAAAAGGAATCGGTAAAGTACCAGTAGGCCTATTATTGATCTTATTCTATATACTGGCCTTGTAATCTACCGATAAAACGTTCAGCACTTGTTAAATTTTGTATCCAGTGTAAAAGTACCCCTTTAACAGGCTATACAGACTCATAGAGAATGTGGACTCAAGAATTTACATTTTATCAAGCCTATTTAAGATGGTTAGCCCTAATCTCCGATCTTCCAGGAAAGTTCCCGGTACACATCTTACAGGAGGCTGAGTTAGTCTCCGAGCTAGTATGATCAAAATATTTGAATCTCTGTATATAAAAATTCATCCTGTGTATATTTGTACTCGCAAAACTGGAAAACTAGTCTATCGATTGATTTGAAATTTTGATACAACGTTGGATTCGAATACACGCGTGTTGGAGTTCAAACGACTTTAATTTCCAATACGCCTTGCTTTCTCTATGACTATCAATAAAGCGCAAGTGCAATCTTTGTAAGTGTGCGGTTTGAATTTAGAAAACACTTCATGTAAATTCGTTCAAATCGGAAAAAAGGACAAAGTTTGTATGCACTGCAAAGCAATGAAATTTGAAGGAGAAACTCCGAGGATGTGCTGCGCGAGCGGAATTAATTTATTTAAACCGCTCGACAGAGTTTTATCAAAATTCGTTTTACTTAGGCCTATTCAACTAAAAGTAAAAATAGGCCTACATATTAATTTATTTAAGCGTAATACCGGAAATGGACAGCTAATGACAAATGAGGGAAATTTTGAGGAAGTGGCTGAATTCAAATACCTAGGAACAATAATCACAAATAGGAATGAGATGCACAAAGAAATTAAACATAGGCTCAATTCTGGAAATGCGTGCTATTATGCATTGCAGAGACTATTGATGTCCCAACTCCTTTAAAAAAACGTTAAACTGAAAATATATAAAACTATTATTCTACCAGTTATATTATATGGGTGCAAAACATGGGTTCTTACTTTAAGGGAGGAAAGGAGATTACAAGTACTTATTTGAGAATAAAGTAGGCTACTTAGGAAAATTTTTGGACCAAAGAGAGATGAACAGACAGGTGAATGGAGAAGACTACATAACAGTGAACTATAAGGTCTTTATGGGGAGCCAGATATAATAAGAACAGTTAAGTCTCGTAGACTGCGATGGGCAGGACATGTTGCACGTATGGGGAATGAAAGACTCGCATGGAGGCTTCTTGTAGGAAAGCCCGAGGGAAAACGCCCAGTTGGTAGACCAAGAATGAGGTGGGAGAATAACATTAACTATGATTTGAGGGAAGTAGATTATACAGGGAATGATTGGAAAGCATTAGCTCAGGATAGGGATGTATGGAGAGCTTATGTCCGTGCGGCCATGAACCTACGGGTTCGATAGTGCCAGCGAGTAAGTAAGTAACACCGCACGCTGGGTATAGGCCTATATATATGTTTAGGGGCTAAGATTATTGTACATGTTTTGTTCTCTAGTCGTCGTTGCATAACCCCCTTAGTGAGATTCGATGAATTCCGAATGGTTCCATCAAATCAAATCGATTCTTTTCACCTCCAACCTGGGACCCTGGGATCGTTAAAATGCAAAAGCGTGCAGAAAAGAAATAGAGCTATTGGATGTATGCATATCCCTGGTAAAATTCAAATAGGTCTATAACATGATAACGCTGAGTTAGAGGTGAAGAACCTGACCTCGAGCAGAAACATGAATGAAAGAATCAATTAATGTTTTTGGTAGGTCTAGTCACGTTTTGATAATCCAATGACATTTAACACAGTGGTGTAGATAGTCTAAATTATTTTGGGTGGACCTAGATATTATGGGGTTTAGAAAGTATATTTTCTAATGTATTTAGTACTTCTCTCTTAATTCTATTGATTTATGAATCCTTGATTGAGTGTTATTCCTAAAACGAAAGTAAAAATAAATTTAAAATACCAATTTAAATTTTTATCTTGAATATTCGCAATTTTTTGGTGGGCCTGGGGCCACTGCTACGTCATTTAATCAATCTCTAAACGATGAACTAAATCGCATTAATAAATATACCCTCTCTGTATGATTTGGCATCATTTAATGTGTCTTTTGAGTCATAACTTTCTTTTGATCGAGTTGGTTCCTAATTGTATATAGGCCTTTTTAACCATCTAATTCTGTATGTAGTCTATTAATTCCATATCCGTAGCAAGACTAGGGGTTAGTCAGCTGGAAAGGATTGTCGGTTTTAGATCAGATCCATCCATTCATAGTAATTCTGCCCGAGGGCAGGTCTTTCACTGCAATCATAGCATTTTCATGCTATGCTTTGCAGCTTTACTAGGTAATTGTAGGTGTGGTAGCTTCCCATTGCTTTCCACACCGGTGAAAGATGATGATGATGATGATAATGATAAGGATGATGATGATGGCCATATGATTTTGGGAACCGTTTGGGCCTTAAAGTTTTCCTGACATTTGTCTTACAGGTGAGGGAAAATCCCGATAAAAACCTCACCCAGAAAAACTGTCCCGACCGGGGATCGAACCCGGGCCCGCTGCGTGACAAGGCAGCACGCTACCTCGAGACCACAGCGGTGGACTTACATCAGACATTTTTTACTATATTGGCCCTACATTTACTCAGCCTCTTTTAAAAAGAATACCTATAGGTAGTATTTTATCTAACGACGCTCTTTAATCCCATGTCATTAGAGTCGCAATTCAAGTCTTGGCGTGAAAAAGCAGACACTTGCTGAGAGATCTCGTTTAAGTTTGAGGTTATTGTACGTGTCGTAAATCTAAGACACGAGACTCGCTGTTTTACTTCCCTTCCGAAGGAAATCATACCCAGGATTGTTATGTTCTGCGCTCTGAAAAAATCAATCAATCGATCCCGGTTTGGTTTGAGTCGGCGAACTTCCGACCTGTGGCGAATATAGCAGCATGTAGCCACCACTCCACAGGACCAACTTTAAAATGAATAACAGGACGTTCCTAGAAAATATGATTTGTTAGAATATATGGCTAACCAACCGTTATCTTTTAATTATATCCTAATTTATTTGTTTTCTTCTATTTGGATTTTTATCCACCTTTGCTTTACATTTTGTAACTAGTGTTTCTTTCCATTGTTCTGCTATACTTTCCATATTTTCACTCCATATATTACATTACTGTCCACCGCTGTGGTCTCGAGGTAGCGTGCTGCCTTGTCACACAGCGGGCGCGGGTTCGATCCCCGGTCGGGGCAGTTTTTCTGGGTGAGGTTTTTATCGGGGTTTTTCCTCACCTGTAAGACAAATGTCAGGAAAACTTTAAGGCCCAAACGGTCATATGGCCATCATCCTTATCATTATCATCCTTACCATTATCATTATCATCATCCTTCACCGGTGTGGAAAGCAACGGGAAGCTACCACACCTACACAATTCCCTAGTAATGCTGCAAGCATAGCATGAAAATGCTATGATTGCAGTGAAGGACCTGCCTTCGGGCAGAATTACTATGGATGGATTACATTACTCTGGTCCAAATTCCACTAATTCTCACTATTTGCACTTTACTGTACACTTTTCTGCTTGCTTTAATCCTTCTTCTTCTTCTTGGGCAAATAGCTTTTATAGTTTAGCCATGTGGCACGAATGGCGAATGAAAGACGTGCATGGAAGCTTTTGTAGGAAAACAGAGGGAAAACGCCCAGTTGGTAGACCTAGAATGAGGTGGGAGAATAACATTAACTGTGATTTGAGGGAAGTAGATTATACAGGGAATGATTGGAAAACATTAGCTCAGGATAGGGAAGTATGGAGAGCTTATGTCCGCGTGGCCATGAACCTACGGGTTCGATAGTGCCAGTGAGTTAGTTTAGCTAAAATCTTCAGAATGATAGTCCATTCAGCTATCATCTTAATCTCATAATCCCCAAATCCCATCCATATTTTCTACACTGTTTCAACCATTCTACTTACCTTCATTAAACTGTTGAAATTATATGTTATTTTATTTAACTTAATAAAGGCATATATTAAAGGAAGTTCATAGCAAGAACTCCATAAGGAAATATTAAAAAGCATTCCCTAAGGCACAACATATGGCAAATTCTTCTTTTTCTTCTTCCTTTCTAGTATTAGGTCAATGCGACCTGTTCTGGTCTCAAGTCCATCGTTTCCTTGGCCGTCCCAAAAATCTTTTCCCATGTGGTTTGTAGATGTTGATCTTTTTGGGTAATTTTGCATTGTCCATTCCGTCTAAATGTTCTTTCCATTGGTATATGTGCTCTTCTAGTTTATCGAGTATTGAATATATCTCCAGTTCATTTCTTATTGATTCATTGTGTAATCTATCCATGCATGTTCATCATTTTACAGATCTTAAAAATTTCATTTCAGCGGCTTGAATGTGCGAGATATTTTTTTTTTGTAAGTGCCCAAGATTCAGATCCATATAAAAGAACAGGAACAGCCATAATTTTATAAACTGAGCTGAGTTTCTCTTAGAGTCTTTCGGAGGGTTCTTCTTATGGTGCCACACATCATTTGATATTGGTTTAATTTATTATGTATGTCCCATTCGTAGCTATATGTTATATCTGAACCAAGATAGTTAAACTGTGCTATCTGTTCTATTATTTCATTATTGATTACTATTTTTGCTCTGACTGGCACTTTGCCCTGAAAAGCCACAATTTTAGTTTCTGAGGTTGAGACTTTGAGATTATAATAGAGTCCTAATTGATTCAACATGTAAATGGCTCTTTGTAAATCATCCTCTGACTTCTGTATAATTACCAGATCATCTGCATACATTAAAATATTCATATATGGCAAATTCATATGGATAATTATAAGAAACAATATGATTATACCTATTTTTAAGTTTAGGGTTTTGCTACTTTTAATGAATCTAGTAAAAACATACCATTTAACACTTTATGATTAGGATGGATTTTAGTGACATGGAGGTCAGTTGGCTGAGGATTAGGACCAGTAAGTATTAAAAAAAAAAAAAGTCACCAAAGTCAGTAACACCATCAAAGCTTTAACATTTTAGGATTATTTTGTTTTACACAATACTACTTGTATGTGTGGCCAGGTAAGTCAAGGACCAAGGTATCAGACTATGACCTAGTTCAAAAAAGGAGTGGAGATTTTTCTTCAGTAACTCATGTCCAGACTGGTCTTGGGACTTCAATCAGCCTCCTATAAATAATTCTAGGAACTTATCACGGACTAAAGTCAGCTGGAACATTCCATTTCCCCACCTCCCTTGGGCATACATAGCCTGTGGTTACTGGCTATCTTTACACTTATTTTTAATGGTTGCATGTCCTAAATTGAATGACTAATAAATAAGGTGAATCCGGAGTTATCTTGTTGTGTTCTATTTGAACATGTTTCCATATGCAATGCATACCATCATCAGCTTTTTCAGGCCATATTTCCTTCTCCAGAGTCTGGAAAAGTTGATGATGGTATGTATAGCATATAGAAACATGTTCAAATAGAACACAACAATTTATGAGATAAGATGATTCCGGATTCACTTTATTTATTAAGAAGAACCTCATAATGTTATTTCCTATTGTATTTTATTAATGAATGACTAATATTACAATTTTAATATTCTTAGGGTTAATAAATATAGGAAATTGATATGGTCATATCATGTAGCTCAAATGGGTGATAGTAGGAATGCTTTCAAAATTTTTATTGGGCAAAAAACCATTAAAAAGGCTTAAGCATAAGCGGGAGGATAACATTTGGGTGGATCTTAGGGAACTGGATATGATGATATGGCCTGGATCCAGTTGGCTCAGGATTAGGATCAGTTAGTATTATTCTTCTTCTTCTTCTTGCAAGGATTAAACCTTTTTTTGGTTCTTTCCGACTCCAAGTATTATAGTTGCTATATCCATCTCTTTTGTGGGCATCCCTGATCTCTTTTTCCTCCTCTTGGTTGATAGTTCAGACTTTCCCTAGGCAATCTGTTGGTATCCATTCTGCAGACATGTTCGTACCATTTTCTCCTATAGACTACTCTTCTATTTTATCTATCAAACTGAATATTTGTAGTTCTTTACTGATATCTTCACTTCATTTTTTATCCATTAAAGTATAGCATGCCACAAATCGTAAATATTTCATTTCTGCTGCTTCTATTCATTTAATTGACTGTTTATTCAGAGTCCTTATTTCTGAGCCATACAATATTGCAGTATTGGGATCAGTAAGTATTCCAAATAAAAAAAAAGTCACCAAATTAATCATGTTAACACAATCAAATATTTCTCCAATATTATATTTATCATATTCATATAATATTATAATTATACATATTGACATAGGTCTGCTGAAATCTCCATTAACCCTTCAATGATAATACTACATGACTCATGGTGTTAAGATAAAAGTTTGGTAACAAAACAAACATTTAGTATTTTAATTCCTTGTGTGTTCCAGTTCATTTTTATGATTTTTCAGATACCTACCATTCTGTGTATCAACACAGCAAGTCATCTGATTGCCCAGATTTGATCTTAGACAAAAATGGGATGGAGATGATTCTTCACTCATATCCAATACAGTTCCTACAACGTGAATATCATAACTTTCCTAGAGGAAAAGTCGATTGGATCTTAGTACTACTACTTCTCATGGAATTGACTAAGGTTCCTAGCATTCAGACGTATATGGACCTTTATGACATTTTAACAGGATATCTTACCAAATATTTTGATATTTTTAATTAATAAAACTATTTTATAATTTCAGTCCCACGAACCATTAGTTATCAGAATAGGATTGTCAATGGAATAATGTATTTTAAAGCAAAAAAAAAAAAGTTTGACATTAATTTAATAGAATTATTATACATTGCTTGTTATAGTGATTTTGTTAATAATGGTACTACAACACTATGTGTTGATTCCAATGTATGAATCTTGCAACAGACCACTAATTACTAACAATACCGATACTTATCATTCATGCTAGCGATGTTTGCCAAAATGTTAATTCACTTTCTGCTATAGCCAATTGCCATCATATTTATTTGGGATAGGTAGTTTAGATTAGATTAGGTAGATAGTTGACAATCTTCAGTCTTTGTTAGCATACTTTTCATAAGTTCGCTATTCCATTTTAGCAATGATTAATAGAGATCTTCCTTTGTTAATGTGTTGTATTTTGGGTTATTTCAACCTCAAACTTCTCTTTAACATTCAGGATTCTTTAGAAAACACACAAACGCATATATATATATATATATATATATATATATCCATAGTAATTCTGCCCGAAGGCAGGTCCTTCACTGCAATCATAGCATTTTCATGCTATGCTTGCAGCTTTACTAGGAAATTGTAGGTGTGGTAGCTTGCCGTTGCTTTCCACATCAGTGAAGGATGATGATGATGATGATGATGATAATGATGGCCATATGATTTCGGGGACTGGTTGGGCCTTAAAGTTTTCCTGACATTTATCTTACAGGTGAGAAAAAACCCCAATAAAAACCTCACCCAGAAAAACTGCCCCGACTAGGAATCGAACCCGGGCCCGCTGCATGACAAGGCAACATGCTATCTCGAGACCACAGTGGTGGGCTATATATATATATTTATTTATTTATTCCTGCAGTATATTATTTACATACTGCAACAATTATTTTTGCATTCTTTTAGTTTTTTAACTTATTTAGACTGGCGTATCATAGAATCTGCAAATTAATGGTTGTCATACTATTTCTATCATTTAGGTCATAAATGTGAACTGTTAACTCACAATTTAATTGTATTACTTAACCATTTCCACTTACAAATACAATATTAAACAGAAAACTTAACACTCAAAGCTGAACCAGACTTTTAAGGGCAGGGAGCTAAGAAAATCAATTTTTGGCTTAGGTTTTAGTTTATGGTTTAAGACAAAATAAGTTTGTCAAATTGAGTAATTGTCAATTATTTCATGAAATACTGTATTAAATAGTTCATATTTATGAAGTAAAAAGTATAAATACTTCATCTTGTCAAATAATACAAGATATAATGTATCAGTATTAAATAGCTCATGTTTATAAGATAAAAATTACTCACTTATTGAATATGATTTTTAAATTATTTGAGATGAATTATAATTATTCATTCACTAATTACCTGATTCATAAATATGATAAATAAAAGTGGTGATAGAGAGCATCCTTGTCTCACTCCTGTATGAATTTCCTGCCTTATATAGATTCTAATATACTGGAAAGAGTAAATTCATTTACCTTCCTGGGATACACATTAACATAATTGGATGAAGTAGACATAGCTAATAAAATTATTAATTTTAATAAAACCATGGCAATAATAAATTCAGTAATGAAACTTTCGCTAGTCCAGAGAGATACCAGAGTGCAGTTATACAGAACCTTAGCAAGACCTGTACTTTGCTACGGCAGTGAGACATGTACTTTGAGGAAAGGAGAAGAGAGCAGGATAACATCTAGTGAAATGAGATTCATGAGGTATACAGCAGGATAAACCAAATGGGATAACAAATGCAATGACGATATTTTGAAGGAACTACGTTTAGAACCAGTCACTGAGTACATACATAGATACCAGAACAACTGGATGAATCATTTGCAATGAATGAGTTTAGATAGAGTTCCCAAGGCCATGCTTCATTATTGTCCAACAGGGAAGAGATCTCTGGGCTGTCCAAGGAAACGCTGGATACAAAATTCATCAGTGAGATCGTAACAGGCCTATAGGCCTAAGACTTGGTTGGATGATGAAGAAGAAGAATTATTCATTCAACTGAACTTAAAAAGCTGACAAAAATAATATAATCTTGAATTATTCAGTGACTTCGTTTTGTTAATACCCGAGATAAAACTGTGGTATTAGAGTTTATGATAATTACTTAGAAAACATAACTCTTCATTATAAAAATTCTTATAGTGCAATCACTGTTAGTATTCAGCATATATTTTTTTAAAAGAAAACTAATACCAATGCCTAACCAAGAAGTTGCTGAATAGTTCAAGGTTAGAGTGAATTTTTCTATTAGCTTCAGTTTTGATTCAGTTGAATGAACTCTTTGACTTTAATCAATTATTAATTAGTTTTAAAAAAGCTTAACCTGGGCTAAATAACATTCTTCTATAATGAATGGTTAGGTTTCCTGTGAAATTAGTTCTTCCTCTTCTTCTTCTTCTTCTTCTTCTTCTTCTTCAATATCCTTATGTCCCTCATTGAGACATGGGTGCTCACCTATCGGTGAATTCCCTAACCAAGCTAATTTTCTTACAGATGTCAGCAAGTCACATGTGGTCAGCATACTGTAACTAAGGTATTACTTAGATTGATTAAATAAATATAAAACGTAGTTTTATTTGATTTACATATTTATTATGTAATTATTTATTATGAATTACATAATAAATATGAAAATCAAATAAAACTACGTTTTATTTTTATTTAATCAATAAATATGGATTTTCATCAAGTAAACACCAACTCAATTGATTATTACTTAGATGTTGGAAGCTTGGTTCAATTTTATTCAGAGGCCTTTTTTTTCAGGCTTCAGATTTGTTTACAAGCCCAAAAATCTCCAGACTCGGGACCCATGGCTTAAAATTCCTCCTGGAGGAATTATCCTTGGGATTTTCATCCTAAAAATCCATCAACTCGACCCAGCCAGGTTTGAACTCACGACCTTCAGTACTAGAGGCAAGGAACATAACCACTTGACTACTAATTTAATTTATGATTGTAATTGTTTACAATATAATTTGACAGAAAATAATCACATATACCATGTAGAAATTAAGCAAATTATCACATAATCATAAGTTCCTTTCTATATCTGTAAAAAAAATACTTTGTAAAGAATTTATGGAAGTATTTATTTATATTAATTTATTAATTTCCTTAAAATTTAAGGTTTGTCATTACAGACCAAGTTTAATAGGACATGATAAAATAATATACATGGGAAAAACTGCACTTAAACTTGCGTGAAATATTTTCAAAGTCCTATAGAACAACAGTGCGCATGCGCCAGAGTTTATAGAGCCAGCGATAACCCACAATTGAATCACATATCGATTATCATCCTCGATCACTATCCATCGCTATGAAATTTAAATTACCAATCTTTGCAATAAATCCCCAAATCTATGTTTAAAAATATATTAATAATATTAAAATTACCAAATGTTTATTAAAAAGGGGTGTACACTCACTTATCACTCCCTAACGCTGATCCAACAATCGATAACCCAAAACACTGATAGAAAAATCATAGACTAAGTAATATACTCTGTGGAAAAAATAGCAGTTAGCATCACAATATTGTCTAACAGTGTCATAATATTGTGATTTGCATATCTAAATAAATACTTTAAAATTGTCTAATAATGTTATAAAAATTGTTTGAAAAAGTTTAAAATATTGAATAATGTTAGTAAATACAGGAGAAGAGCTATAGTTTACAACAATGTAACTGAAAAATCAAGTGCTAGTAGAAGTGCAGTTGAGCCCGTGAGATATAAAAATGCAACACATCAATGGGATGAGAAAATACATAAAAGCATAGTAACGTTTATCCTGATTAAATGATCTATTTAAGCCAAAGAATACAAGTGATTTCTTAATATAAATGTAGAACCCCTGAATGAGGCTACTGCTAAGTCTGATAGCTAATGTTTTGGAAGACCAGCTGTACATCAGAATTGTGACAGAAATTTTAGTACATTTCCTGTAGCCTCTATCATTAGCCCTATAACATCAATGTTATGTGGTTTAAATTTATTTTTGTAGTAGGGCATTATACAGGCAATGGAGGTATGGTAAACAACTTGACAAATGCAGAGGTTACAAAAATACTTCAACAACAGACACTGATGAAAAATTTCATAATGTCAGGTATAATACACGAATATACAGTTATCATTATTAAAACAAATTATCGAATTATGAACAAACTAACATTTCTCAATAAGTAATGGGTTACCGATACTTTACATAGGCATACAATTGCAGAGAAATATTTATCTCCAAATTATAAAACTTTTCAACTTAGGAAAGTATATAGTTTATATGCTATTAATGATTTATAATCTCATTCAAAATAATAGTATCATAACAACTTTGTTATTGCTTAAGTCAGTCAGAATTAAAAAAACAAATTCTCCATTTTTAAATATAATTAAAACAACCAATCACAACGCGAACAGCTGTTTGTCTCTTCACGGCCTGCTAGATGTCATTTCTTTTTAAAATCATTTTTATGGCCATATCCCTGAGCAAAAACATAAAGCGCTATGCCCGCTGAATGCGTCCATTCTTTCTTACTCTATGTTCGTGAAAGAAGTGAAGATGGTGAATGTATCGAAGATTATTGTGCGGACAAATAAGAAAAAATATTATATAGATATTATTTTCAGTTCTGATCATGTTTAGGTTTTAAAATGTGACTCTTAAATATTCGTTTCGGTTTAAAAATAGTTTGTCTACTCGTAAATTTGTGTACGTGCTTTTTTTCCCTGAAAAAAAATTCGTTGACATACAAGTTGGTGCAGTCAAACAATAATAAAGATTGACAATTTATCAAGATTTCAGAAATGTGGTGTTTGAATCCAACTACTCTGAACGTACCACGATATACGGTATGCAAATAGTAATATTTATGTCATACTTGGAAAGTTTATAACTATATAAGACATAACAGCTTTTTTTTTTTTTCCAATTGTGTATTACTAACGTTTAAAAAGTATATATAATACCGGCAATTTAATAAAATGTAATCCAAACTTTACAAGAACAATATTTTAAATATATTTTTGAAAACCCGCTTATTTATTTAGCTTAGGCATTGCATAGTAGGCATAGATAGTCAGCCTAATGTGAAACAACTTCAACTTTTAAATCCATTGATTGAAGCCAGAGGCACCGTTAGACGATGAACAACTGACCCCAGTTTTGACATTAGAATTAAGGGTTTATTCACTTTTGTTCAGTATATACATACTGAAGCTAATACAGGTTTCATTACTTAAGATTCTAAAATGTTGTGGAAATATAAAATATTGCAATGTTGATAATATGGAAGACAAGAAATGTAATGAAAGTTCAAATCCTATTTTAAAAATTTAAAATAATAAAAATGTTTGCCTAGATTTATATTAGTAAAGAAGCTAGAACATGAGGATATAGCTTTTTTTTTTTTGCAAAATCATAATTCCAATTTCTTCTCTGGAAATAACATACCAGTACTCATAATGTAATTCCTGTGGACAATGATTCTGTAGAACTTAAAAAAATCATTGAGAGATAAATACCACAATTTGCATAAGTGGATCAATTTTTTTAATTGTAAAAAATGTTTTAAGAATCATTGACAAATGTTTAAAATACTACAAAATGTTTGTAAAAATGGATAAAAATATAGGCTGAGGTTTACAATTAGACTCACACAATTTTCCATGGAAAAAGCCGTTTATTTGGCGGACACAAATTCTTCTAAGTTCCACAGAATTGCAATGCGCATGCGTGAGTTGTAGGAGTTGTTGTAATGCTTAATGTAGCCTCTGGTAGATGGCTCTGCAGTCGGTGTTACCAACTTAGGGAATAACTTCCCAAATGCTAAAAAAAAAAAATGTACGTAAACTAACTTGCCATTTCCTAACCAAAGAAAACAATTTGCATGCATATTATTTATTCCCAAAGGCTAAAAAAAAAAATGGACATAAACCAACTTCCCATTTCCTAACGTAACTAAACAATTTACATGCATATTATTTAATAAACTATAAACTAATTTTACATACACTAGTTTTTTGGGTGGTTGATGGTGGCAACGTTGGAACAACATGGGAAAGTAGCAAGTAAGTAATGGGCTATGGTGTATAAACAGTCGCAAACAATTTTCCACGTAATATTCTTATGCCACTGATGCACTAAACACTTTTCAACCATTTATAATAACATTTGGTACTATTTTAAACATTTTGGGACCATTTTATAAACATTTCTTACGATTTTTAAATATTTCTAAATTACGCGAATATTGTACATCGAGTTCTACAGGTGCGGAAATGCTTCATGTAACATCCGCTAGGAGACTCTCACATCACAGTTACCAACATGTGAAAATAATTCAAAACTATATTTAGTGTTAGTGTACGTAAAATTAGTTTATAGTTTGTTAAATAATATGCATGTAAATTGTTTTGTTAGGTTAGGAAATAGGAAGTTAGTTTACGTCCTTTTTTTTTTGCATTTGGGAATTAATAATATGCATGTAAACTGTTTTGTTAGGTTAGGAAATGGGAAGTTAGTTTACGTCCATTTTTTTTTAGAGTTTGGGAATTTATTCCCGAAGTTGGTGACGCCAACTTCAGAGCCATCTACCGGAAGCTACATTAACCATTACAGCAATTTGTGCATGCGCACTGCGATTCTATAGAACTTAGAAGAATTCATGTACAATGGTTTATACACCTTATTTATCCAAGTAATGTATCCACAATCATGTTTTACGTAAATATATAAATATAAAAAATTGTAAAGAAAGCTTGAAGATCGTTACAAAATGTTTAAAGCAGTACTACAAAATGTGTTTACAAGTGTTTAGTGCATCAGTGGCATAAGAATGTAAGTGTAGAATTGTGATCAGCAAATAACGTACCTCACCCTTTTCCATCTAACATACTTATGTCACTGATGCACTAAACACTTTTCAACCATTTATAATAACGTTTCGTACTAATATGAACATTTTGGAACCATTTTATAATTACAATTTTTAAATATTTATAAATTACGTGAAAATTGTGAATAGAGTTCTACAGATTTGCAAATGCTTCATCTAACATCTGTAGGTTGCTCTCAAATCGGAGTTACCAACATTCGAAAATAATTTCAAACCATCATCATCCTAAGGCACGACAACTTCAAAAGTGAAAGTTTTGGCCTTCTCAATAATCCTCCTCCGTGCCAATCTGTCTCTTGCCATATTCAAATTAGTTTAATTTTAAGTTATGTAGATAGGAAATAACACTATGAGGTTTTTTAATATTGTTTATTTTTTATTATTTCACTCACCTCATACTTCATAATTCATAGCAGACCCAGAGAGTTTCTTCACATCATTTGTGACATTTTCAATGCTGTGTCACGTTCACAACTGACGTCCAAAGGCCTTCTATCCTGCAGACTGAGTCTGAGTCAAAAATTTGCTGTACGATGAATATATTGTCTTTTGTTGATCTATTTTCTCTGAAGCCCATTTGATAGTGTTCAAGTTTGCTATGTATTTTTTCAGTCAATCTTTTACTGAGTAATATTGCAAAAATTTTATAAGCTATGTTCAGAGATGGAAATCATGAAAGCAGCTCACAACGACAGCCTGATAAACGAAAACGAACCCAATACATGCAACCCCCTCTACCAGATCTTCAGTGAAACACCAGTTTTGAATCCTGCCGATGATGGGACAAGTCCCGAAAGCGCTACAGTTAAATGATTAATTAAGTTGAGGAGACGGACCTTTCAGGTGAATATTCTATAATTTTATATTAATTTTGAATAAACCTCAACAGAACACATCATGAATCTTATAAAAGTTGATTATGTTCAGGAGAGTAATTGGTCTGTGGTTTGCACATGTCATTCTATCACCTTTCTTGTGTATGACCGGAAATCGAACCTGGGACCTCATGAACAGTAGTCAGAAACGCTGACCACTAGCCCATGAGGCTTAGATTCTTGTAAATCACTACTAGTTGAATAACTTGACCATATTCGCTTGTTAATACTACATTAAACTAAACATGCTTAATATCTAACAATAACTTTAACAACTAAGTCATTAAGTTCACCTAGTTTTGATGATCACCTATGAATCTTGAAACAGACCCTATTGATAGTTATCACTTGTTACCAACATGTCTATTTACGTTTCTGCTTTAGCAAAATTTTGTACATACAACATTCTTATGACACTGTTGCACTAGGTACTTTTTTTTATTTCTACTAACATTTCCTATAATTTTAAATGTTTTGTAATGATGAAAATACAATAGTAACATTATGAGGTTCCACTTAATACATAAGTTGATTATAATAAATGAATTTTGTAATGATTTAAACATTTTTTTTTTTGCAATTCTTAAATATTTATCCATGTATGCAAAATGTGGTAATTAACTCTCAATGACGTTTTTGTTCTATATTATCATAGTATGCATGTGCAAGGCTTTGCTGACAGATGGGAGTGCTGCTATAGGTGCAACTGGTATGACAAGTTTTTGCAAAAAAAATCCCAAGCATGTTTTTAAGAAATGGATCTCCATTTAATTAGGATAGCAGGGAACAAGTTAATATAGGCCTACACCAGATTATAAGGCATACACTATTAGAAGACATATCGGGTGGAGCTATGTGTGGCTAGTGCATTTTGTCTAGCCTATCATAATCAAGCGGTGTTGTACAATTGACGCTGTAACCACGACATATCATCTGCCTCTTCCCCTCTTACATACCGATATCTGACAACGGCGCATGAAGAGTGAAGTAGGATTGGCTTACCGCATATGTCTTCTAATAGCGTGCCTAGTTTAGTCTATAGTTTATTGAATAATATGTATGCAATTTATTTTTTTAGATTACGAAAGGACAAGTTAGTGTATATCCATTTCTTTAAAACATGTTTAAGAATTTATTGTGATTGTTGGTTATACTGGTTTCACAAATAGTCCTTCCATGTATGGATAACTTGTGCATGTGTACTGCAATTCTGTAGAAAAGATCATTAATGCTTGAAGTACTGTTTTTGTATAGCAACTGAATTATCATAATGAGTAATCTTAATTTTTTTGTGTTAGTGTATTTGTAAAAGTTGGCTATTCTGTTTCACCAATGATAATAGATATGTTCCAACAATATTATAGCAATTTTTAGGTTAGATTTATGTCTTCAAATTCAATTTTAAGGCATTTTCAGTATTCCTTTAAAAAAACTTATTTATATTCTTATAATGTAATCGTGTTTTTTTTCTTTAAAATAATGCAGGTGAACATCATTCCAAGAATCCTCAGTTATTAGGATCAAAATTTAAATTTGGACATAAAAGGGGTGACGAATTTTGCTCAGATGACATTTTAGACTTAAGGTTCTTTTTTAAAGCTGCCGTAAACCATAACTGAGCAGTTTAAGACATCATGCCTTAATGCAGAGTTAGGATACTTTTGCTGGTTTGAGTCTCTGAGGGGGAAGAAATTTTCTCATGAAATTTCGACCAGTATGAAATCGATGCTCACTCAGCTATGTGAGAAATTTGGGTAGTTAAAATAAGCAGTGGCTCCAGGTTGTGAAAACTAGGGAGATCTGAAATACTCTCCAAATGTTAAGCCTATACTGGCTGGATGATCGTCCATTTCTATCAGGGTTTACTACCCACCCAACTACCCAAAAAAAAACCACTTCTGAACTTACTTTATTTTTAATGCTGTTTGTAAAAAATAATTATCAGTCAAAATACTAAAAAGAGAAATAAATAGTCCAACCAAATAATAAAGATAAATTATTCTTTCAACCAGTGTATTTAATTCACAATATACAACTGTTATTAAAAGTAGTAACAAGTATTTAAATTTCTAAATCAGAATCAACTCTTCAACATCATATTCTTTTAATTAGTCCTCATTATTAAGAATCTGTGCACTTTTACTAATTTTTTAAACTTTTTCACAACCCAACCTGTTATGCATTTTCGACCATATTAATCCAAAAGTTGAAAACACTCGTTCTATTGATGCTAAATGAGCTGTGCAACTAGTCAGTCCATTCAAAAAGTTACAGAAAGCTTTAATGTTCTCATCTGTAGAATGTTTCTCCAAAATATTCCATCACTGGGCAGAACTAAAGCTTTTTATTACATCATCCACAAGCATTGATGGTGGATATATTTGTTTATCGTTAATTTTAAAGGCTAAAAATGGTTCGAGCCATTCATGGTGATTGCTTGTCAACCAAGACTCAGCCTGATTTTCTTGATCAGAAGATAAACATTTTCCTATATATTTAGGATTCATCATATTTGCAAGATAGTGTATTGGCAAAATAGCTTTATTCATCGTACGTTGAATACTGTCTTTATGTATGTAATTATTTTAATATGCAAAAAATAAAGTAATATTATATTTAAATTTAAATATAAGTACAAAATTATTATTATTTTATTCTAAATATGAATTTAATTTAATATGCAGTAAAGTAGTATAGCTTTTAAATTATTGGGGGGGGGGAGGATTAAACCCAAAAAAACTCGTTTCCTTTTTATTTTATTTTATTTTAAAAAACCCAAAATAACCCATATGGACTGGGTTTTTTTAACCTTGATGTCTATGATTAACACATGGATTTGTGAATATGGTAGTCCAAGGTCCTTCTAGGCATGTCATGACATGGAACTTTGGAGTTTACATGTACAACATGGAACCCACAGCTTTAGTTCCTTCCAAAGGAATCCATATTCAGAATTTTTATATCCTGAAAAATCCATCAAACCCTGGCTTGGTTTTAATCTGCAAATTTTGGAACCAGAAGTAAGCATGGTTACCACTAGTCCCCAACTGACTTTTCAGTTAACATTCTAATAGAAAATTTGTTTGCTGAATTAAATTGTATAGTTTGTGAGCCACTTAACAATTTACACTTTCTTATTGATCTAACTTTTCAATTATATATATAACAAATAGTAATTTAATATACATGTATTAATATTTTCTGTTGAGTTACTTGGCATGAAATTACCCATATACTCTACTCCGAATTCCTTTTTGTATATCTATAAACAGTACTCAAAATAATTTGTCAACCAGAGAGTAAATATAAAATAGTTTTTTAAAGTTAAAAATGGGAAACACATTATGAGGTTCTTAATTAATAAATTAATGAGTCATTTTTACATCTTACCTCATATATCATGTTTTTATTAAACACGGTAACTATAGTTTTCAAATGATCTTGTCATTCATTTTCAACCGCCATTATGACTACCGGATATTCGTTGGAATCTCCCTCTATAACGTTGCCATCTGGTGTTGATTTTATGAACTTTGCACAAAGGAACACTTTAGAAATATTAAAAATGGTGAAATTGAAAAATCAGCTATTGCAGCACATAGTTTGTTGGAAGGTCATAAAATTGAAAAAGAAGCTAAACTTCTAAAACATTTGGAAAAATCTTTGGATTTGACAGTTTGGGAGAAAATATTTATTCAGAAGAACAAATTTAAATCCATGAATTTCGACATTCCGGATGAACGTGACCTCATCTCGAAGTTCATCAAATCAATACCAGATGGCAACGATACCTCGAAGTTCATAAAATCAACACCAGATGGCAACGTTATAGAGGGAGATTCCAACGAATATCCGGTAGTCATAATGGCGGTTGAAAATGAATGACAAGATCATTTGAAAACTATAGTTACCGTGTTTAATAAAACATGATATATGAGGTAAGATGTAAAAATGACTCATTAATTTATAAAATAGTTTACATTAATGCCGTCAAATGATTTGGAATTAGACACACATACATGATAAGTTGATAACTTTTTCAAAGATTGAAATTATATTTCTGTAGTATTTCCCCTGCAAGTGCCACTGAGACCTTTCATACACATTCATCCTGCTAAAGCTTGCTCTAAAAAAAGAGTGCCTCTTTTATATAGGATTATATGAGGAGCTCCGAAACAAAAACCATTAAGTCCACAAAAACTTCTACAGCTTAAATTTGTGTACACAAAGTTTAAAATGAAACATTATTGTAAAAAGAACTCTTCTGTGATATTAAAATGACTAGTGCAAAAAATCAATTTTATCTAATTTAGGAAGTATTGAAACTTTAAAAAAATAATGGACAGACTTAACATATTTTGTTCCATACTAGTGGACAAAACTGATTTTGAATTGGACACTAGAGAAATACAAGCATTTTCTTAAGGAAATCAAGTTTATTGAATCAAAATTAATTCATAAATGTTTAATGATTGTTAATGAATATTAATGGTCCAAAATTTATGATTAAATTCATAAGCAAATTAACAAAAGGCTATATCATTGCAAAACTTTGTCCTATATCAAAACAATCACATATTTCATTTTCCTCTTAATTTTTTATGTCATTTCCCTGACTATTTAACTCATGCCCCAAATGGGAGTCAATGACCAATCACGTTTCAATGATTTCTGTTTTACAACCAATCAGAGTCGTGTTTCACCAAATATTTATCAGTGTTATAATTACCATATTAAAGAAAGCTCCTCCTTACAATATTGGGTTCCTTTGGCAATAAATAGTATGATCTGGTTGCAGTGATAAACAAAAGAAGCAGTAGAAGCGTACCTATCGTTTCTCATTTGTTTTCAAACATCGCCGTTTACATTAAATATATAAATATTTTAAAATAACTATAGTTAAATAATGATTTGTGAGTAAACAGCTTAATTTTATTCGTTAAATAGTCCTAACAAATGCCACTCTTGATTTCCAAATTATCTAGATAAATTCACTCCTCACTTCGTGAGTCGTGAATTTATCGATAATTTGGAAATCACTCGTGGCATTACTTATGATAATCAACAATGTTAACATAAAACTCAAATTCTGGTATATTCCTCCACTCATCGCCAAATCTTTGTTTCAACATATGGCTCAGATCAGTCTTTTTTCAGTTTTTACGTTATCTGGGCAAAATGACAAATTCAAAGGCATGAATTATATCTTCCATGCGACAACCTTTCTTGAACAATAATCTCTAACATCTAGATGGATTATCATAAGTAATGCCACGAGTGATTTCCAAATTATCGATAAATTCACGACTCACGAAGTGAGGAGTGAATTTATCTAGAGAATTTGGAAATCAAGAGTGGCATTTGTTAGGACTATTTAACGAATAAAATAAAGCTGTTTACTCACAAATCATTATTTAACTACAGTTATTTAAATATTTTTATATTTAAAGTAAACGGTGATGTTTGAAAACTAATGAGAAACGATAGGTAGCCTACGCTTCTACTGCTTCTTTTGTTTATCACTGCAACCAGATCATACTATTTATTGCCAAAGGAACGCAATATTGTAAGAATGCTCTCTAGTGGAGAAAAAATGAAACACATCAATCTGTATATTAATTCATTTTTGATGTCGTATACATTTAAGAAAGTGCAAACAGTGGTTTCTTTTTTTGGTGGTATAATCAATTGCTACAAATGTTGACATGTAAGCACTATTATATACAATCTGGTAGCCGTATTTGTTATAGGCTCAGTCACTGCAAAATAACGGTCAGACCTGTTCAGAATATTAAAAAGGAGGAGCTTTGCTTAATATATGATAATCCTAACGTTGATAATTATTTCGTGAAACACGTCTCTGATTGGTTGTAATACAGAAATCATTGAAACGTGATTGGTCATTGACTCCCATTTGGGGCATGAGTTAAATAGTCAAGTCAATATGACACCTACATTGCTACAATTACATTTGTTTTTCCTGTATTTTTTATGTACTATTTTCATAGTACTGATCCCTTCCAGCTTACGAAGTGCAGATGTAAATGCCTTTAAGTCTGAACTACTTTCCAATCTATCTCCAGAATAGAAACTTTGCCCACATTGTGATAGAGATTGTGATTATCTTCAGGCGTCAATATTTCAAAATGCCTATGCAATTCTTATTTCTATAACGCCAAATGCCTTTCTGCTGGAATTGTCTCATACAAGGAAAATCATTAATGAATTGAGTTAGATTTGACAACTCACCTCATAATTGTATATTTCTTGAAGACTAGTTTTGGTACACTACATATTCTGAATTCCATCTAACTATTATGAATGAAAAAAGGAAAACTATACATATATCTTTGACAGATTGTGGTGATTTCTCCAGAAGCCACCACTAGAGAGCATATACAAAAATGGAATTTTGATTTCGACCCCCATATTCATCTGAAAATAGCTTTATAGTGGATACAATTTCACAAAATTAATTTTGCTAAGAAAGTTTGTGAGAGTTCTTTTGCTCCTTGACATGCCTGATTTATATTCAATCGTAAAAATTTTTGGGATTTTTTCTCTACACCTGTAATGCAGAATGTGTTAAAACTAATGTCTAGCATAAAAGCCTCAACTATAGGTAGTTTTGGCAATGGATGAACTTGTTGTAAATCGAAACAGAGTGTCACAGAATTTTGTGGAGTTTCTTTCAACATTTTGTAGACTGTCTTTGCTCTAATTTTATGGGTGATGATAGGAGCATGCAGCATCATGAGACATTTGGGTAGCTACAATAACTAGCGGTTCCAGGTTGAGAAAACCAGCTTTAATGGCTGGGGGACTCGTCAAGCTGACCACATGTCACCCCTACACTGGCTAGATTATCTTCTACCTCTGATTGACACATGTAGATGTGATGCCAGCAGCTGGATGGTATGCTAAGGGCCTTCTAGGCCTGTCATGCCATGGAAAAAAAAAGATAGGAACATGAGTTTCCCCCCCCCCCCTTTGCTGGAGGATTGCATTTCATATTGCATTCTTGCACAGTTACGGCATGTATCGGTAGCAGATATACCAAAGTTAATTTAATTTGCTGCAAGAGATGTTATAAAATAACCATCATTCAAAGAGTCTGACTCTCTGACATTATGCATTTCATATAGTTTTCCTATATTGAGACTGGAAGGGAGGTATAATCTCTACTTTTTCCACAAGTATAGTGGCTATTACAGGCTTTCAAGTTTGATATAAATATAATAACAGATTACAGTACCTCTTTCCTTCAGATCGTTTTGACCTACAATTACCACACCATCTTTCCTTAATGGTCTTTCCAGTCAGTGTGTTGGATGCTCTAGTGTTGAATCAACACTGACTGATACCGAAGAGAGCATGAAACAGACTGTGGAATCTCCTCATTATTGACCCCTCTTACTAATAATAGTAATTTTTTTTTTCTGGTTAAAGTCACTTTAACAGTTTGATCATATTGCGATCAATTCAATTGAATATATTTATAGTGATATCTTTGACGTGTCCTGGATTTTATAAAATTAAAATCAACATACCTGGGATGAGTTTATTGATGGACATGCTACAAAGGCCAGCAATAATATTTATGAGATGCTCACAAAATGTATATAAATATTTCTATGCTATGCTATCATGGATATGATAACTATATAAAAACCTTACTAATATTTTACAAGAAGTCTGTTTAATTTTCCAGAATCAGGTTTTCATTGATGTTTCCTCTTTGGGGATGAATCAGGCATAAAAGAAGCAAGAATTCTGTCTTGTTCCACTTTGTTATGAGCATAAAACCTTTTTCTTGACTTTACAAGACTACATGCAGGAATCGAACAGCATTTGAAGCATTCTTCCTTGTGACTACAGGGAGGTTCAAATTCCATGAGATCAGGATCCTTATCATTATATAATATGGAATAAAATAGAGGAGTGGTATATGTCTTGTATATCTTTACAAAGACTTTATATCAAGACCACGTTATTTTTATTTAATTTAAAATGGATATTTAATTAAATATTTTACCTTGCTTCATGTTCTTTCTTTCGCTTTATATCCGTCATCCTTTTCCTCTTTTGGAGCCTAAAGATCCCTCTAAGACAGACATATGTGAGATATTTTCTGTGAATTAAATTTTACTCACTTGCTTAAACTATCAAAAATCTGTGTTTTGTAATAGCAATAATGGTACTATTACAATAACATTAATATGCCTCCATCTGCTTATGCAGCTCCGACAATGAATTAATTAAATTATTAACATTGTGTAGCTGCAGCATACAAAGAAATCTGAATTCTGTTGACTCAATGGAATTTGATCTGACTGAACCAATGAACTGAATGGATAATGAAACAAACACTCGATTTCAACAATATTTTTAATAGGGAAACACTGAATTAGACACGAACAGAGATCATAGCTTGATGCAAGACATTTCATAGGGTAGGAATCCATTAAAAAGTAAATTTCGGTCGATGGTGGACTTAACAGTTTTGTTTTAAAGCTCCTCATATGTTTATGTACGTTGGCCGCGATAGACTAATGGTTATGTTCCTTGCTTCAGGCCCAAGGTTCGCAGGTTCAAACCCAGCCAGGGTTGATAGATTTTTAAGAATGGAAAAATCAAGGAGCAAGATCTCTGGAGAGACTTTAAGTCGTAGGTCCAAAGTCTGAAAATTTTCAGGCTCATAAAAGAATCAAAATCCTGAATAAAGAGGCCTCTAAACAAAGTTTGCTGACCTTCTTCATTCTAGTAATCCTTAGGCCGGGCGTCCACTAAGATGATCGTGATATGATAGTGTTACATCAAATACACTGATCCAACACAGACTATGACAGCAAAGTGACTTGACGCTCACTGGACCAATTCATAGTACAACATGTCGTTGGAGGACGAGGATGTTCTCTGTCTAGTTTATTTAGCTAATATCAATTATTACAACAGAAGACGTAAAAGGCGATTCTGGGTACATCCTTTTTGGCTTGCTAATGTAGAAGAAAGTGGTGCTTTTAATGTATTCAAAGAATTAAATATGTATTAAATAACAATTGGAAGAAATATGAGATGTCAGAAAAAAAATAAAGTAATTTATTTATGAAGTCATTTAAATTTTAAAAAATAATAAATAAAGAAAATGACCAGCTTCATGGGCTAGTGGTCTTCTGACTACAGTTCATGAGGTCCTGGGTTCAATTCCTGGTCAAGCCTTAGGAATTTTTCTTAAAGGGAATTATTCCTGTGGTTGCCCATGGTCTAGAATTCAGGTTAAGAACTCTCCTGGTGCTTCATCATCGTTTATCACCCATCATATCATTGGGGTAACGTAACTCCGCCTTCCAGATGCCCCAACCTAAAAAATGGATTATAATTCTGCCAATGCCAGGGAAGAAAGCCACAAATGTCATAAGAGACAACCTGGTGGCATTAGAAAAAAAAAACAAATAAATAAAGAAAATATATAAATGAAGGAGTCTATAATTACTGTTTGCATATTTGTAAATATCTCAATTACATAAATTTGTATGCAACGTCACAGTTGCTTTTCCTATGATAATTTGTTCGGAAATTCACTTGTTACTTTTACACTTATTTATTTATTTATTGCGGGCAAGTGTGTGAAGAGTTTGACATAAGTTAAAAATACTTTTATATTTTCATAATTGAGCTGTTATTGTTATCTATTTTGTGAATTGTGGGCTTGACAGAAAATAAATTATCATGGCATTAAAAAATGTTCGGAAATTCAATTGTTAGTTTTAATGAGTTTTTAATTTTAATAATACAATATTCATTACATAGCAGATTCCGACAATTCCTTGGCAATCCTGTGCCATGCATGATCTTGAACATTTCTGTTTCATAAAGACAAGGATATCCTTTAATAAGTTCAACAAATGTTATATTGAAATCAGGATCGTCTCTCATCTTCACACTTGTATACGAACAACTCACAACTGACACAACAAAAAGTGGAGCATGCAGCACTTCAAGCGACACAACACAAACAGTTGGTGTCAAGTTGCTGTCGTATCAGATGAATGGGCTTCTTCCAATTCAATATTATGGGTTATAAAGAAACATACATGCTAGCAACAAGCAAAGCAACAAATCCGTGTCTTGTTGCTGTCACTTGTCGTTCCAGTGGGTGCCCTGCCTTAGTTGCTACTAGATGTCTCATTGGTTCGGTATGTTGACCACATACCATATATGATATCTTTAGGGAAATAAACATAACTAAATTAACTTGGTCTAGTAACTCCTAACAAAGGAGAGGCTAAGGCCCAACATTGGGCTGTTATGCCATTGTAGATGTTTACTATCCATATTGCTGCTTGTATTTATCTTCAATGCTTGTCATTACCTGTGTGTGCATTTATCTTGTGTCAGTGGTCATTGTCAGACTACATACACATACCCATAATCTCAAACACATTTATTTTTCAATCCTTAACTTACATCTGTTGTGAAACTTCTGGATAGTTATTTTTATGTTGATAAAATCTCACCCAAGAAAGTTCCAGCTTACAAACATAGTAGCATAAATTATTTACACTATCATGTTTGTTTCATAATAATAACAATTCATGTGCCAGCAAAAAGACTGCAGCATAAATATATTTAGTAGTATAATTTTGTAAATTCATACTTGTATATTTGACATCTGATTGCATACCTAACAATTTCTGCTTTTTTTATGAAGGATTTTTTTTTTCTCCAGAAAATTTCTTCAAATTTTCTAATATTTTCTTTGATCATTTTCTCTGAAATATTATCATCATCATCATCATCTCCACTGCTGTGGTCTCAGGGTAGTATTGCTGCCTCAAATGTGGAGGGGCAGTTCGATCTCCAGTCAGGTTTTTCGAGGTTTTTACTTACCTATAAGATAAATGTCAGGAAACTGCCCATCATAATAATCATCATATCTGCCATGTTTAGTATGAATGTGATTTGAATGAATGATTTTGTCCTAATGTTTTTTTTGTCTCGGAGGAGGCCAAAACATTGAGCTGATCACTTATTTGGGGAGGCTCTCCATGTCTTTGTGTGGTCAAAAAGGTATGTGTGTTGATCCGTAGTTAAAATCCCTTTTCCAACAGGTCGTGACATTGTAAGAATCAGATGGCATGTAGCATGTAAAAGTAACTATAAGGTAAGAGATTAAACAGTGATAATGGAATGGAATAATAATAATAATTATTATTATTATTAATTTCCTATTTTATTATAATGAATTTTTTCACAAATTTTCTAATATTTTCTTGGTCATGATTTCTGAAACAGTATTATTATTTACTTAGACTTTCACGGCCAGAATTATTATGATGATCTTGTAGAAGATTTCCGGGCTGTTGGCCGTGGTCTTGAAGCTTGTAGTTCCCCGACCAACAGCCCAGAAATCTTCTACAAGATCATCATCATATTATTATTATATGTAGACAATCAGGTACTAATGATTTGTAAGGTTAATTGATCTTCAGTAATAAAGGGATGGATATTTACTCACATATTCACATCCAGATTGACTCCCTAAGATCCAGCCAGCTTTTTTTAAAATGAAGTAAACCTTCCACTCATGCCTCTATAATGCTGGGTTGTAGGTTGATATGAGATGAAGCCCTATTATCGAAGATTTGTGATATATTAGGTGACCAGGTCTATCACTCAAGGTCAGATAAAATGAAATAGATGACATGAATGTGGAGAAGTTTTTGCCAGGGAACATGGGAAAAACCACAAGAAAAAAATATGCCATAGTTCCTATTGTCCATTACAACTCCACAAGTGAGCAAGATGCAAATTTAGGACCCAGAAGTAGAGGGCAAATGACTAACCACTTAAATCACAGAGTAATCACTTAAAATGAGTAGAAAATACTTGCCTGAAGGTATAATTTACCAAAGTAAGAGTAATCAATTCTACTTCCTTTTTATTTTTTTTAGAATGTGTGGAGCCTTGTGTCTTAGTTCCGTTTGTCATAATCTTTTAATAAATAGTAGTTATTATATATAATCTGATGAATTATTTTATGGAATTAGGCAAAGATTTATTCACCTGTTTATCAAAAAATCTCTTCACAATAATATATGAAGTAATTATATATAATCTGATTAATTATTTTAATTAGACAAAGATTTATTTATTTAACTTTCACAGGGAAAAAACACTATGAGGATTAATTTAATAATTAAATTAATGTTTTTATTACCTCACCTCATACCCTTTTTCTTCTAGACTGCAGTTTTGGAGCTTATCTCCATCATCAGTAGCCTCTGGTCAACCGGTGTTATGTCGTTTCTTGGCTGTCGACCAGAGGCTACTGATGATTTAGATAAGCTCCGAAACTACAGTCTAGAAGAAAAAGGATATGAGGTGAGGTAATAAAAACATTAATTTAATTCTTAAAGATATGCCTGTTTATCAAAAAAATCTCTTCACGATAATATGTGAAGTATTTTCTACCCAATGACTTAAATTGCCACAGTATTTTGATTGTGCTAAGGTAGCATAATCATTAGTCTTTTAATTGAGGGCTGGAATGAAAGGAGGGTACTATATAAAGAATAAAAATAGATATAATATTTATACATTTTATTTTTCTCCAGTACCACCAAAACTTTGAATTATAAACTCTCATTCTAGAAATTTGTGCTAGGTGTTTACTAACAAGGCAACTGTCAACAATTGCATGCCGAAACCTATCTTGAAATTTCTCCCAGCCTAGCGTTGTGATGTACTAAGGCCGAATTCAAAAAATTATCTGCCAATTTTAATTGCAAAACACAGAAATCAAAGCCAGAATCCAGCAATGGCAACCCGCTGTGAGTAGTAGATGGACTCCCTGTTTGACTTATAGCAGAGTGGAGTGAGGCAGGTGCAGCATGGACGGCAGGTAGTGAGGGTCATCCAATTCATCAAGTGAGGAGTTGTATTACTTCCCTGTAGTTTAAATGAGAGATTTGGCACTGGATTTTAGTGCCTTGCAGTTAAAAATGGCAGGTATTTTTTTTTTTGGATACGCCCTTGGTACATTACAATATTTCTGTGGAAGAAATTTCAAGGTAAGTTCCAGCATGCAATGGTTGACAGTTCCCTTGTAAGTAGTTTTTGTAATATATACTAGTTATTTACGAGTATCATTGTGGTATTGTATAATCATATTAACATGAGCATCACTGTTAACATTTTAATATTTTGACATCATTCAGCTGACACATGTGGGGTAATAGTGGCTATCAGTTGACCAATTCTTACCATTATCAATCCATTTTTTTCCCCACATGATGCAATATGATTATTATTAAAAGCATGTAAATTATTTTATTTCATCTTTATGTTTCTAACAAATTTAACTCGAGATATAGGAATAATTCAAAGAGCAAACAAGATTTTGAAAACACCCAGTTTTATAACGGCTTTTGTTAACATTGAAAAAGATGAAATAATTTATTCTGCTAAGCAGAAACTTTTAATTCAGTTGATAAATTTGTCATGTGCCGTAGCCGAGTGGTTAAGGCAAGAAGCCTTGGCGCAGAGCTACGGGGCTTGTACTGGTTCGAGTCTCCATGGGGCAAGAAATTTTCTCATGGTATTTCAGCCAGTATGGGACTGGTGCCCACCCAGCATCGTGAGACATTTGGGTAGCTACAATAAGTAGCGGCTCCAGGTTAAGAAAACCAGCTATAACTATGGGGGACTCGACATGCTGATCATATGTCACCCCTACTCTGGCTGGATGATCATCTACCTCTGTGATTGACACATGTGGATGTGAGGTGAGCAGCCGGCTGGTAGGCTAAGGGCCTTCTAGGCCCATTGTGCCAGTTTTTTTTTTTCTGGAAATAAATGTGTCATAGTTGCAAAATTCAATGATGGTTCTACATAATTTTAAGTAAAATTCCCTATATTTTATTCCCTCTTGTTTCAGTTTAAAAAATTCTGTATAAAGGTAATGGAATCATATTACTGAATTATTACATTTTGGTGAATTGTCATATTTTATAAAAAAAAGTCTTAAGTTATGATTGCTGTTGTGCAGTGAAGATTAGTTTCAATTGTTAAGTATAATTTTCAGATTGTTATAACTATTTATATTAATTTAAAATACTGACAATTAATAGCATAATAGTATATTATTCAACTAGCTATAAAAGCAGAGTTATATTAACTAGAGTATGTACTGTATTTAAGAAATGACTATAGAAAGTTTTGTATTATGTATGTGTTTGTTGTTATTTGATAAAAATTTGAACAAAATAAAACATTTATGAGTTTGTAAAGATTTTTTTTTTCTGTCTAATGTAAATGTATTATTCACTGATTCCTATAAATACATTTACAATGATCTTGTCTAAAAGAAAGTGTTAACTTTACATGCATAGGATCATGCCTTTGCTTTGTATCACATAGCAATGTGTATTTTTTATGTAAAGACTCACTTTTATAATAACTGAAAACTGTTATACAGTGGCCACCAATATTCACTGTCATTTCCTTCCTTGATCTCCTAGCAGCAAGCATAGAAAATTCATAAACAACCTTGCATTACACATTATCAATAAAACCCAAATCACCAAACCAAAAACATTAAAATAGTCAACGCATTTCGATAGTGAGGCTATCATTATCAAGACTAGTTACTGAATGAATAAAAATAGGCTAAAATGTATAAACACAATATCAGCTACAATTCTGATTACATCATATTACATGACTGACAATTTTATATCACTATTGTCATCAACATAATCCTCCTGTCTCTTAATTAAAGAAAGGAGGGCACTGACTGGAACACGGCCCCTGTCATTATTCATATTTTTTTTATTCAATGCCACCACATTGTTATTTCAACATTCTGGTATTCTCTCCTGGCATGACGTAATTGTAATTCACTTCTGAGGTTGGGGCGCCTGGAAGGCGGAGTTACACTGCCCTGATGATAGATGATTAATGTACTGATGCCCCAAGAGAGGCCTTAATACTAAACTTAATGAATACGTTAATGATGATATTGATGGCCAGATGATGTTTGGGGACCGTTTGGACCTTAAAGTTTCCTGACATTTATCTTACAGGTGAGGAAAAACCCCAGAAAAAAAGCCATTACCCATGAAACTTGTCCCGACTGGGAATCAAACCCTGGCCTGCTGTGTGACAAGGCAGCATGCTACCTTGAGACCACCACAGCAATGGTTATAAATCTCCAAACTCTCAAGGACGTCAAGGAATTTAAAATCAATGAACGGTTAAACTAACATTAGTTAGATCAGTCGTTGATTTTAAATTCCTTGGCATCTTGAGAGTTTGGAGATTTATAAACCAAAGAAAAGGTTATGAATAATGACAGGTGCCCTGTTCTAGTCAGTGCTCTCTTTTCCTTAATTAAAAGAAAGGAGGATTATGTTGATGATGTCAATAAGTCATTTAAAATTGTCAGTCACGTGACGTGACATAATCAGAATTGTAACTGATGTGTTTATACATTCTAACCTGTTTTTATTCTATCAATAACTCATCTTGTTAATGATAGCCTTGCTATCAAAATGCGTTAACTATTTTAATATTTTGGTTTGGTGATTTGGGTTTTGTTGATAATGTGTAATACAATTTTATTATCACCAAGAAGATCCTATTTTTTAATATAAAGAACCTCGATTTTATCCTATTTTCTGTGAATTTCTTTACCTCTTTCGATGTTTTTCTTTCCTTTATACAATTTCTTTCAGCATGTTAGTAGATAAAAATAAATTTACATCTGTATTGTAATTTTCAAATTTTTACAATCATTAAATAGTTGAAAGTAATGGAGCTGAATTTAAGGAAATTGGTCACCTGATACCCATTGTTAGCATGCATGAAGCAGATATCACTTCAAAGGAAGACACTGTTCTTAATGTTTATATCTAACTTTATAATTTTATTTCTGTTGGATAAACTATCCTTCACATGACTTTGCAAGGCAAGTTGATGGTATCTGTTAATGGATGTCTGACAAGTCATATCTGTTGACGTTGAACACAAGAGAATTTCTCGGAAGAATTATTAATATTAAATAAAAAATGCTCATTCAAGTCATGTACTTTATGATTGGACATAAATTCAATGATTTCCTGCTGAAAATTTGAGTGTGTTGAATTGTCAATAACCCATTCAATTCCCTATTTGTCACCCTACACTTATTATTGTAATACATATTAGATGAACTGAAAAATAATATTTGTAGTAAAATTTCTTCCAGTTTTTAGGGAGAATTGCATCACGTATTAGAAAAGATTGGGTACATGTGACATTTTGATTAAATGGGGTTAACAGTGTGTGTTTTTTTTTTCCTAGGTATATTTTTATCTGTGATGTATTTGGACCAGAATGCAGTTCTCATTAATGTTTTTCCCTATACTTTAACAGTCCACTTAAAAATTAATAAATGTGACCATTGTTCCAGTATAAATAATCTTTTAATTCTAGCTGTAGATTATAAGCAAAAGTGTTTTGTGATTTTATTTTATTTTTTCTACACCAATGCCATGAAATGTGCAATATGTGTATTAATAGCAAAGCTCCAAATGTGTGACTTCTGTTCCAAATAAACTAATATTTGAAACTTATAGAAGAGAACATAAATTTGGATATCAATTATATTTTTTAATATCAGAATGTACAATTTTGTCCCAAGACTTAGCCGAGTGATTAAGGCAAGATGTCTTGATGCAGAGCTACAGGACTTGTGCTGGTTCGAATCCCCATGGGGAAGAAATTTTCTTGTGGAATTTCGGCCAGTAGGGGACTGTGCCCACCCAGAATCATGAGGAATTTGGATAGCTGCAATAAGTAGCGTCTCCAGGTTGAGAAAAACCAGCTCTAAGGACTGGGGAACCTGACATGCTGACCACATGTCACCCCTACATTAGTTGGATGATCATCTACCTCTGTGACTAACACATGTGGATGTGAGGTCAGCTTGTAGGCCAAGGGCCTTCTAGGCCTGTTGTGCCATGGAGTTTTTTTTGTTTGAATGTACACTTAGCAAAAAAAAAATAGTGAGCGGATTCTTGATTTTGAACATTTCAAGTTTTAACGTGTGATTCACACAAGTAAACTAATTGCACAATAGAGCTACAATATGTTCCCCTTCCTTCAATGAAGAGCAATCTTTTATGCATCGCACTGTTAGCTCAGTGCCTTATGACTTGCTTCATATGCAAGAGGCCACAGGTTTGATTCCCAAAAAGGTTAAGTTTTTTAATTGTTACAACACTTTGAATTTTATTCTGTCTATCCACTCTTAAAGAAAAAATGAACTATTTGGAAGTATTACTATATTATTATTATTATTATTATTACTATTGTCCATCATCTATGGGCTATTATTAGGCTGGACGTGACTTATATAAACTAAATATTTTAATTGAAAAGTGAAACTTTTTCCTCACTAATACATAACAAATAAATAAATAAACAAATATATATATATATATATATATATATATATATGAAGCTAGTCCACCGCTGTGGTCTCGGGGTAGCGTGCAGCCTTGTCACGCAGCAGGCCTGGGTTCGATCCCCGGTCGGGACAGTTTTTCTGGGTGAGGTTTTTATTGGGGTTTTTCCTCACCTGTAAGACAAATGTCAGGAAAACTTTAAGGCCCAAACGGTCCCCGAAATAATATGGCCATCGCAATCATCATCATTCATATTCATCTTAGGATTAGGGACTATCCTGGTGCACCATTATCATCATCACCCATCATATCATCGGGGCAACGTAACCCCGCCTTCCAGGCGCCCCAACCTCAGAAGTGGGTTACAAGTACGCCATGCCAGGAGAGAAACCAGGAATGTCGAAAGACAAACATGGGGCATTTGGGGGGAGAAAAATATATATATGAAGCTATATTATCTTTTATTATATAAATTTATTATTAAAACATGATACTGCCACACAATTACATTTATACCAATAGCTAAATATTGTTATAGAGTTTACAAATGCAGGAATATTACGTAAAATGGTGTAAAGTGAATGTAGATTACGTAGTAAAATTAAATATTATAGGATGTATTTTGCAGAAATACAAATAAATAACAAAAAATCATTATCAAGGGATTTGAAGCCTAGCCCTCATATATATAATTTTTTTGTAAGTGGTGTAATGATCTACGCTAGTCGAATATCGGATACTAGTTGTCTAAATCCTGGTTGTCTTGTTTACTTTTACACTATGCACGAGAGTTGAACTATACTCAAAATGTCGCAATTTGAATAATATTGTATATTTTTGGAGACTCGTAAATATCTAGAAATGTATCTCTCTCACTGCTCTTTAACAATTTAAGATGATTAAAACCAAATATAGTGTATATAAAAACATTTAATAATGTGTTACCTCATGAACCACAGCTTTAGCTATTCAAGCATGCACAGTGGGTCATATAACAAGAACTCTGCATTTTGAGGCCGCTCATTCTTTCTTTTGCTAAGTGTACATTTGTTGGTGCAATGTAAAATTTAGAAGTGATAAGTAAACAGAAGTAGAAAAGATAAGTAAAATAAAATATCAAATATCATTGAGATGTATGAAATTAATAATTAAAACATCAAAAATAAAATATGTTACATACAAAATAATAAGAGACTTTTAAAATGAGTTCCTCATAATTTTTATCTCAGTATAATTTTCCAAATCTTTGTTCTTAAGAAAATACTACTTTACTATTGAAATGTAGGATATGTATGAAAAGAATGCTGTTTGTAGTAGGCCTACAGTTTTAGATTTTTTCTCAGTAGCATATTATTAATAAGAATCAAATGAATCGTGAATTCTTCTTATCTCATATATCTACATTTCTTTAAACACAGCACTGCGGTATCAGAAAACAGCTGAGGATGGAAATGATGGTTTTCCGATACTGCAGTGCAGTGTTTAAAGAAATATAGATATATGAGGTAAGAAGAATTCATTATTCATTTGATTCTTATTAAGAAAAGCTCATAATGTTAAAATTCCCAAATTTATTATATTAAAAAAAACATATTATTATTTTGTCTCATGTACCCTTTCTTTTTCGTACCAATTCTTTATTAATTCCACAAGCGGATTTTACAGTAATATGTGGAAAATGAAGAAGTCAGTTGCAGCATCTTCTTGCATAATATGGGTGAGTAAATTAACTTTTCAATTAATAATTTATTACAGAAATGCTCTTGTGTTTGATTTGTACTATACTGTAGTGATGTAGCTGGCTGCACAAAATTCCATATTTACTCCCATAATTCATATAACCAGAATTATTAACATTAAATGTTATTAAAAATAACATATTAAATAATTCCCACATCTTACACTTCATTTCCTTCTCTATTGTCAAGTATACTTTGTCACTTTTGGCAGACCCTATTTGGGTAAGTTTGTTAAATAAAATTTATTTATTTTTTAAGAAGAATGTATTCAACTATTATCTGTGTTGTAACAATTTAAATTTAATTTATTGACATTTAATTGCTTGCTTAGCCCGGTTGACTGCTAGATTGGATGATAGAGGTTTCTGAACCTGATGTTAATGTGAGTTTGCAAAATTTTTTTGCTACTTTATGATCAATCATTTTACGTTACAATACTTTATCTACTAATAACACCATCTCCAACTATGGAATGCAAAATGAAATTCTGTAAAGCAATTTTCTATTCCTATAGGATACAGATAACCAGCAGGTATTCTTATTTTTGTATTCAGTTGTAATATTGTTGTGCTGGCTGTGAGATGAAAAAAGACATACGTCTGAAACTTTTCTCTCATAAATCATATATCAACTTTTTAGATCATAAAAATATGAAGTAAAAGTGTTTGAATTATGTGCATAAATATGGTATTTTCATAAAGTAAATCAGCTAATCCTTTAACCTTGGATGTGCATTGTCCTTGACTGTGGGCAATGTTTTTGTCAGCAGGTACCTATGTGAATAGAAAGAATGGAAGAATCTGGAGCACAAGAGAAGAGATGTAATAAGCAAGATGCAAGTGTCATGACCGAAGAGTTAAACAATGTGGCTCATGACTCACATACGTATGTCCCTGAGCAGAGACCAAGCACAGTGCAAGGATCGTGGAAACCATTTGGTTGTGATACATGTGGCAAACGTTTCACTCTGAAAGGAAGTTTAAAGACACATGAGAAACTGCATGGTTTTCGTCCAACTTACACTTGTGATGTGTGTGGAAAGAATTTTAAAGTAGCTAGTGGACTTAAAGCACATTCATCTCTACATGGCGAAGCAAAGCCTTTCAAATGTGAGGTCTGCGGTAAGACTTTCACTCTGAAAGGCAGCTTGAAGACTCATTACGCTATTCATTCTACTGGTCGCGAATCATTCCCATGTTATATATGTGGCAAGATGTACAAAGGAAAAGCCAGCCTCATGTCCCATATTGCTCTACACTTGGGCAAGAAACCTGATTCGTGTGAGGTTTGTGATCAGCACTCTAATCCCACGATGCATGCATCACTGGGCTATGAACAAAAACCCTTTGTCTGTCAAGTGTGTGGGGTGTGCTTTGAGTTCAGAAGCCATCTCATACAACACATTACTTTACATTTGTTAGTGTTATCAGTAGGGCTAGGATTTTGATGACCTATAAATTATCAAAAAAATCCTAAAAATAATACATTTAATGACCTAAAAATTCTTTAAAAAATGCCCTAATACTTTAAAAATAAAAGCCTATAAATAAACTTGTGAAATTGGCATAGTAGTAAAACAAGTTTTGATTAATTTATACTAGTAATAATTAGTAATTATCATATGTGGATAATATTACCAAAATTTAAGGTTTTTTTTAATGCCATGCTGAATTGCAAGCGCACAATCAACATCTTATGCAAATTTTCAAAATTGAAAATCAGGCGATTGTTGGCTAACAGAATCTTATACATAGAAAATGTTCTTTCTACTTCAGTTGAAACATTAGCAGCATATTTAAAATAAAAAATGTCTCTACTAACCAAATTAGTTTAAATTTCTTCCAATGACAATTGTTCTCCAGATGGAACCTTTGATGTAGAGCACATAATTTGTTATCCTATATTTCTGTTCAAAACTTTTTTCATCTCATCATTTATGTTCTTGGCAATATGCCCATAAACACCATCTAAACTAATTATCACTATTTTTTATGTTGACCTTGGATTGGAAACAAACTTATCTCTTTCACTTTTCCCCATCCAAAATATTTTTGTTGAAAAGAGTAGCATGTAAGGGTGACTGTATTAATCTATCCCCTCCCCATAGAGAGGAATTCTTGGGGGAGAGGGAGATGACAGGTATCTCCTTATATTTTAAAATGAACATGCCAAAATTAAACTCATACACAATAGAAGAAATAGACAAAACAAAGAAGAATGAGAAAATTTCTGAATTTGAAGACAGTGGAAAAGCAAAAGTCTATGACTACTCAAAACCATGGGCCTACAAATGCAATACAAAGGTCTAACATGAATGTCATCCTGTGGGCACTTGTCCTAAACTAGCAGGTGTAGCTGGACGAATCTGTATTGAAAGGGTCATTGAACTGGTCTTTTCCATTACATATGTTGGCAATAAAATAGCATTATTTAATATATAGAAAAAGATTAATAGTACATACAAAATTATAGACATGATGTAGAGAAGATGCAAATAAAATAACGGGATTCTGTGGCCAATATTCAATGAAAATCCATAAAAATAACCAAATAGAATAAAAACAAAGAGGGAAAAAAATGCACTAGCAAATATGTCTTAAAACACTCCATTATCATGAAACATGCACCAAATACTAAAGCAGGTATGTTTCTGACTTATAGGGGAAAATATGCAATTTCATAAAATCCTAGCCCTAGTTATCAGTTATTCCTTTATGAAATATATATTTATAGGCATATCAAGTTTAAAATAAGAAAGTTAACTGAAACCCCATAAAGAATATAAGATTAAATTTAAAAATAAAAAGATAATTCATTAAAAATTACTCCTTTCAATTTATTTTAATCACTTTAAAATACTAATTATCATATATATATATATATATATAGCAACACTATGAAATAATAATCACTAACATAGAAATATGCATCTAATCTCATAAAATATTCTCATCTGAACATATTTTAAGTACATTTTGAAGTGCAGAATGAACAAGATTAGAGCTCAGAAGTTCTGTACCCACCTCCAGAGGCATGTAAAATAGTTTAAATCAGTAACTCAACTCATAGTTAAAACCTACTTGAAAATGGGGATGAAGGTCTCTGAAGCATGTCTCGGTAAAATTTATTTTTGAGGTAAGGTGTATTTTTCAATTAGTTTTGCAAATAATTATGATTCAATTTTTAAATATTTACAATATGATTATTTTTAAGGAATATCTTTAGTGTTCTCTGGATTTTAAGAACTTAATTCCACCAATCTTAACCTAACCAGAATATACAACTTTCAAACATGTTTCCTATAAGCTGTACAAGCAGAGACATATTTTATTTTAGCATGAAGAGTACAAAGCATTGGGAAGATGTAAGAATGCAGATCCATATCACCTAAATCTGAGTGTAATGGCAAAAAGAAATCACATTACTTATCTTAGCCAGCACATATCACTCCCTTCCTTAATCACTTCACTTATGTGTTTTGAAGCTTTTTGTTTTTGAATGAACAGATGCATACTTAAAGTATGAACATCGGATTTTTAAATAGGGTATTGATAAAAGCTCTATTCATATAAATATGTAAAAAACTGATCAGTTTGTCGTTAAAAAATGCTATCTGGTTCCAAAGTTGCTATCAACACTATTGCTTCAGGCAGTGCCATCTTGTCCTTTGGGGCTTCCAGGACTTAGCACCAAAATAAAAATGATGTCATCATCAGCAAAATTTTTATGATCTTAAAGTTTAAAATATATTACGTTATGTTATTGAAGTTATTTGAAGCTTATTCCAAAGAAACAAAATATAGTATATAATCAATTGAGTTGGTGTTTACTTGATGAAAATCCATATTTAATTAAAAAATATAGTATAACTATTGCCATCTTTCTGATGATGGCTTGTTGCTTGATAAGGCATTGCTTGACCTACCGGATTAGTTTTTGTAGAATTGTAACTACATATTTTACTGCACAAGTTCTCTTGTGTTCGGTGTCAGCCCCTGTCAACTTTTAGATCATGAGATGACATTGATTTGTAGAATCTGACTTGCTTACTTATTTACTCACTGGCACTATCGAACCCGTAGGTTCATGGCCGCACGGACATAAGCTCTCCATACATCCCTATCCTGAGCTAATGCTTTCCAATCATTCCCTGTATAATCTACTTCCCTCAAATCATAGTTAATGTTATTCTCCCACCTCATTCTTGGTCTACCAACTGGGCGTTTTCCCTCTGGCTTTCCTACAAGAAGCTTCCATGCAAGTCTTTCATTCCCCATACGTGCAACATGCCCTGCCCATTGCAGTCTACGAGACTTAACTGTTCATATTATATCTGACTTCCTGTAAAGACCATGTAGTTCATTGTTATGTAGTCTTCTCCATTCACCTGTCTGTTCATCTCTCTTTGGTCCAAAAATTTTCCTAAGTACTTTATTCTCAAATACTTGTAATCTCCTTTCCTCTTTTAAAGTAAGAGTCCATGTTTCGCACCCATACAATATAACTGGTAGAATAATAGTTTTATATATTTTCAGTTTAACGTTTTTTGAAAGGAGTTGGGACATCAAGGGTCTCTGCAATGCATAATAGCATGCATTTCCAGAATTGAGCCTATGTTTAATTTCTTTGTGCATCTCATTCCTATTTGTGATTATTGTTCCTAGGTATTTGAATTCAGCCACTTCCTCAAAATTTCCCTCATTTGTCATTAGCTGTCCATTTCCATTATTTAATGAATTTCTACGTGTAACCATATATTTAGTTTTATTGATATTTACTTCCAGTCCTAATTTCTTAGTGTTACTCAATAGTGTGTGCGTGTTGGCCTTTAGTATCTCCTCGCTATCGGCCAGTAGTACTACATCATCAGCATAAACTAACAGCTTATTAATACCATTCAGTTGTAAGCCTTCCTCATTCTCTAAAGATTTAATGGCATGCTCTAGTACAAAATTAAATAGTAGAGGAGATAGTGCATCTCCTTGCTTCAACCCATTATGGATTTCAAAAGTGTCCGAAAACTGTTTGCGTACACGCACCCTACTCTTTGTGCCATTTAGACACATTCGTATAAGTCTAACTAACTTTTTATGAATTCCGAACTCCAGCAGGATACTATATAACTTCTCCCTCTTAATTGAATCATATGCTTTTTTGAAGTCTACATATAGTTGATGTACAGTACCATTATATTCCCATTTCTTTTCTAAAATCTGTCTTATACTAAAAATCTGATCTGTTGTAGACCTGTTTCTTCTAAATGCACATTGATGATCTCCTAGAATGTCATCAATATAGGGAGTAAGTCTGCTTACTAATATATTTGTTAGAATGTTGTACGAAGTTGAAAGTAATGAGATGCCCCTGTAGTTGTTGCAATCAGTTTTATCTCCTTTCTTATAAATTGGTACAATAATTGATTCCTTACATTCATCTGGAAGAGCTTCTTTTTCCCAAATCATGCTAAGCAACCAGCGTATCTTGTCCATCAATTTTTCTCCCCCTGATTTTATCAGTTCTGCTGGGATCTCATCTGAACCTGATGCTTTATACATCTTCAATTTTTCAATTGCCATTTCAACCTCTAATGCACTTGGCTCTGCGACTAGCATTTCTGCTGTCTGTAACTTATCCTCAATGTCCTGTTCTGTATGTACATTTAATAGCTGATTAAAGTAACTTTTCCATCTATTTAATATACTCCTAGAATCTGCAATCATATCCCCATTTTCATTCCGAATTATGTTTGTTCTAGCCTGAAACCCTTTCTTCTCTATACTAATTCCCTGATATAATTCTCTAATGTTCCTATTTTTTGCATTCATTTCAAGATCATTACTCCATCATTTATATGACTATATATTGTGTGATTCAAGATGGTGCCTACTGCTCTGCACACACTGACTTTTTTTTACAATTTCCTGAATCTAACTGAAGATAATGGAACAGGATATCAAACAAATATTCTACATGAGTCTGCTTGCATCTCATTCTTTTGACAAAATTTTTAATGAATTCATTTATAGATTTGGCTAAGTTTAAATCTCTATATTGCACTCGGTTTCATTGCATAAATGTGATTTCCTAAAGTTTCTTGCATACTCTCAAAATTGACTGTCTAAGCTCATTTTATTGAATAAAATTTCTAAAAATTCTTTGACTTCTCTATACATACATAAATATTCCCTTATTTGCAATGCATTTTAACATAACAGTTTAATAATTCTTTATATAAAACTCCTTTTTTAAATTACAAAAACATTTTTTTTAAGATTAAGGGTAGTTATGAGTGAATTTTGAGTGATAATTGACCAAAACACACATTTTGTATGTTATCTCATAAAATTCTCCTAAGTTTCCTGTTCAAGAAAATATGTAACTTATCACTATTTTGCCATTATTAAAGCCCTTGGCAGCCATTTTTACACTCCCCCAGAACTAGTGGCAAAAGTGATACCAATGTATCAAAGATTGGCATCAGATGTATTATTGGAGTGAAGCACAAAAGGAAAAACCCAAAATGGTAATGAGAGTCTCTACCTTACAGTTTGGCACAAATATCCAAAATAAATATTTGTTTCAACACAGAAATTAGAACTGTGTGTTATTAAAGCAGTCAGAACCATGAAAAATTGTGTAGCCTTTTTTCTCAAAGTGTATTTTTCAAGCGCATGCCCATTTAAAAAAAGTTCCTTGCAGTGCAATTTTTGCCTTATTCAACTGATATTTTCAGCACTTATCTGTAAGAATACAAATAACCAAAATTGCATTGGATTTTAATCATACTCAAAATGCTCATGAGTTATGATTTTTATATTGTCATATTTATCTCGATTTCCGCCAACATGAAAAATCAGTTAAAAAATATTTTTTCTCAAAAGTATTAGCACACAAAAATTCAATGCAAATTTAGAAACAATGAGTATAATGAATATCCAGACAAAATATTGGAACGAAATATTGAAAATTGTACTGCAAGGAACTTTTATAATTAATTTAAATAAAAAAAGAGAAAAAATAATGTAACTTGCAAAGTAATATAACATATCACTTGAAATTTATCATAAATGTTATTCATACAGATAGACACCTGTGGTAAAAATTTGAAAGAAATATCTCTATTAGTTTCGGAGTTTCAAAATTTACTCATGGCTACCCTAATTTCAGTGTTGCAAATCTAAAATGGTAATAATGACATGTAACTAATACATTTTGTAGGGACATTATTTATGTGGAACAAGACACTATTAAATAACATGTGATAACTATATTCAAGTTTTCTGGATGGAAATATGAAATAACATATCCACAATTTTTCAGTATCATCCAGTTATAAGATAAAATTAAAATATATGCCTTTTGGCAGGTGCCATCGTCCTCAACTAAAAGGTATATATTTTAATTTTTAGCTTATGACTATTCACCTCAGTGGAATTTGATATGAATTTTATTAATATTATTCTAGTTAATTACCGTATGTTATTTTATATCAAAGTTATTTTAAATGTTATTTTTTTATTTCATGTTGAGTTAATGAGAAATAAATATAGACGTAAAAATTGTGAGAATTATAGAGGCATTAGTTAGCTAAACACTGGTTATAAATATATGCAAATAATTATCAAAATAAATCGAACAAATACAACATACTTGGCAAAGAACAAAATGGCTTTTGTAAAGGACTATCGTGCTGTGATGGATATTTTTCAGTGAAGTTATTAATAGAAAAACACAGAGAATTTAATATTGAAATCATCTTCCCTTCATTGATTTTAAGAAAGCTCTTGACAACACCAGAAATATAAATAAATTATTAGAAATTATCATCATCATCATGAACAAATTCGTTTTAGGTCATGTGGCCTGTACGGTAAACCTAGCGAAGATGGTCTTGATCTTTCCACCGATGTTTTGGTCTTCCTTGGTCCCTATGTCCAGTTGGTATTAGAAATTATGTCACAGTATAACCTGCCACAACAGATAATAAATAATATATAGAATAATTATAAGACTACTATAATTGTAGTTAAAACTATCAACAGATTATCAGAATGGCTCGAAATGAATACAGGCATTAGATAAGGTTGTGCCCTCTTTCCTCTTTTGTTTATATAATATACACGAATAAAATTATAGAAGAATGGAGAGAAATGTGTTATGGCTACTCCAAATAAACAGGAACTTAAAACTAGATTAACTTTTTTTTTTCTAGATGACCTTGTCATAATATACCCACTGATGATTTGTAATATTCGATACATAGTTTGGATATTATTGGGACAAAACGTAACACAGAAATAAATAAAGAGAAAACAGGTTATGATCTTCTGTGGGAAATACTCTGTCCTCAGTAAAATAGGTTTTGTTTAAGGCAGAGCTCCAGATCTTAGCGCTGGTTCAAGTCACCATGGGGGAAGAAATTTTCTCGTGGAATTTCAGCCAATGTGGGACTGGTACCACCCAGCTTTGTGAGAAATTTGAGTAGCTATTATAAGTACTGGCTCCAGGTTGAGAAAACCAAACTATAATGACTGGGGGTTCCGACATGCTGACCACACGTCACCCCTATTCTGGCTGGATGATCATCACCTCTATGATGGTAGGCAAAGGGCCTTTAGGCCTGTCGCACCATGGAGTTGATAAAATATGTTTGAAACAAAATTCAGGAAGACTGGATGATTTTCATACATTTTGGCTGTAAGTTAACATTTAGTGATGATATGGATCTAGGAAGCAAAATTGTAAAATACTTCAAAACTATGGGAATAATTAACAAAGTAATGAAACATTCCTTTGTACAGAAAAGCACAAGAATATTGCCTATATAAGACCTTTGCAAGACCAGTTCTGTATTATGGCAGTGAGGCATGACATTAAGAAGAATGGAGGAAAGTAAAACAACAGCTATACTGCAGTCACTGATTCTCCGGCCTTGAAATTTTCACGACAGTGTTGCCGATATGGATATTCAGTGGGAGTGGCCACTTTATGTATGCAGTTAGCAGACATACAGCTAACAACATCTCAGCAATTTCAAACCTTACTAGCGGACTATAGCCGTGTCAAGAGCAGTGATTGGTTGTGGCAGACATCTACTCCCATACAACCATTTCCTTATTGGCAGTAGAGGGTGAATTCTCCCTTTACTCCTCGTATAATCTAAACTTCAGAGCCAGAGATATGGCGGCTGGGGTATAATGAAATGAGATTTTTGAGACACATTGCAGGATTTACAAAATGGACCAAAAACTTAATGAGGAAATCTTGAAAGAACTTGATCTGGAACCAATGTTCCATTTTATATAAAATTTAAAAAAAAACTAGAGAGCCACTTACGGCAGATAAGATCCTCTAGAATCTCAAAAGCCAATGCTTCACTACCAACCCTATGGGAAGAGATCTCTGGGAGTCCTAAAAAACAATGGAAAGAAAATTCCTCCTTTATGTGAGCATAACATGCCATTTGGTTTAACACTTGTAAGGATGAAGTTGATAAAGGTAGAATAATTTATCCCTGTCTCTTTTGATAGCTCATTGATCTCATGCTTGACAGTGGACTTCGAATCTGCCTAGCTGGTGAATTTTAAATTTCCAAAATCAATTCATCAGTGTTTAAATTGCACAATATAACTATTATTATTATTTATTATTATTATTATTATTATTATTATTAGTTAAATAATTTTAAAAAATCATTGCTATATTATATTTTCTACATATAAAAAAAATATGTGATATGGATACCAGAGTGTTGTTAACCTATATTTTTAAACACTCTCCTAATAACAATGTAATTACTTGTTTAAATTTTTTAATCCTAATACAGCACCATTATCTTTCTGTTGTGACAAAATATATACTGCAGCCTGAAGCAAGTTATCAGCTAGTAAGTCAGAAGTACATAACCCCTCAATCAAGGGCATGGATTTTTCAAATACAATATTTCAGTTACAAAGATCACTTACTTTTGTCACAGGAGATATTGAAAATTATATCCTGTTGCCACCACACATTTCTGATATATTTTATTAAAGATGTATTCACACACTTAAATACACACCATTCTCAAAGAAGTACCAGACATTGAATATAAATAAGAATTAAATGAATTGTGAATTCTTCTTACCTCATACATCTATGTTTTTTAACACAGAACTGCACCCCAGACAATAAAAAATCTTGTATTTATCAAATTAATTGCAATTAAGTATATATAGGAAAAACAAAAAGGAATTTGGACAGAACATTTTAGAAACAAAAAATGGTGAAATTGAAAAATCAGCAATAGCAGCACATAGTTTATTAGAGAATCATAGAATTGAAAAAGAAGCAAAACTTTTGAAACATCTATCTAAACCTTTGGAGTTAACAGTTTGGGAAAAGATATACATTCAAAAAAACCATACTAGAACCTTGATTACAAAGTTCTTCAAAAGTACACTAGATGGCTGTTTAGAAAATTACTGGCATAATGAATATTGACAGTCATGAAAATAGCTGAAGATGGGAATAATATGTTTCCCGATATTGCAGTTCTGTGTTAAAAAAACATAGATGTATGAAGTAAGAATAAATCACGATTCATTGAATTCTCATTAAGAAAACCTCAATGTAAAAATTCCCAAATTTATTATATTAATTGAATATAAATGTTAACTTATAAGAACAGAAATTGCATTGGTAGAGCATTTAGAAAGCCAAATGTCCTGGGTTCAAACCCCAGTCAGAGTATAATTTTTCTCTTCAAATATGATTTATTCTTCGGTGAGAAGTGTTAAATTAGTAATAAAAACATTGAAAGAAGCCCTACTGGCATTATAAAGTAGCATTTAAATTCCCAAAAAATGTCTTCTTAAACAAGAAGCCACCATTTGTGTAATCGAGCAAATGCTCATAGCATTCGGTGATCAGGAATTAACAATGTATAAGAAAAAAAATTTGCATTTAGATTTGAAATCTCAGATAGCACACTGGTAGAGCATTGTCCTAGAAAGTCAAGGGTCATGGGTTCAAACCCCAGTCTGAGCATATAATTTTTCTCTTCAAATATAAATTATCCGTAACAAAGTTCGGTTATTATTGTAATTAATATTATAGTTGCAGTTGCGAAATCTGTGCACATGAACTGAGGATAATGTATGTACCTGTGACTTAGACTGTTAGCTTGTTTCCAAGCAACCGAATTTCCTCACACATTGCAAAAAATAATGACACTATGCTAGCATTAAAACATTTACCCTCTTACTAATAATCCATATATAACTATTATACAAGGCTTATACACATCTCAGTTGAAAATTCTTACTAATAAACACTGTATTAGCTGTTCAGTGTATAAGAGGTGTACAACTTTATATGGGAATTTTTATACATGCCTCCAGCCTTGTTTAAGGATTGTATAACTAGACAAAATGTCGGACTTCAAGATCAGCTGATTGTATTCTTATGATATTGATGAAAGTTTCCTTAAATTTAACGCAAAATGCAACACTTTAACGACTGTTTGTTGGATGCATAGGACATAAATAATATTAATAAAGCTCTGGGTAGGAAAATAAAGGCATCATAAAATGCCTTTTGTTACACTCATTCTCGATTAGGCCTAATGATATTTTTAATTGAACATTGATTCATGAAAGAATATGTTCTACAATAATTGCTGTAGACAAGATTTAACCTAAATGTAGTTTAAATGCTTCATAATATTATATTAACAAAACTTTCTTGCATCATTAATACATAATACACATACCCGATATAAACATAGAGGTACTATTATTGCTGCAAGTTATATGTTAGCTTGATAATTTTGTGGTTGGAGTTTCTGACTACGGTCTGTGAGGTCCTCGGTTCAATTCCCGATCAAACTGCAATGATTATTTTTCACTTAGAACGTTATTCTGTTGTCGGCAACATTTCCTACTATTTTTAACGTTTTCTAACGCATCTTAAAACACTGCATATAATTCATAAGTAATGGGAAAAACTTTTATTAGTTTCCAAGAATTGTTCAAAATTCTTGACGTTAGATGGCAGCACATTATCTGTGAATCTAATTCTACAATATATTTGACATAGCGTAAAGGAGAATGTAAATAAATTAAAACACACTTATTTTTTCTGTACCTCCCCAATTAGGAAATCTCTATTAATTCTTATCTATATTCTTTCTTACACAATCACTAGTTGATGTTGTTTATTTCTGTTACAAACTGCATGTAATATTGTTCTGACGTTATAATGATTACGAATATGTGACATATTGTGTATTATTTTTGTATTGTTATATAGCTCCGGCACAACATTTATTAGTAAGGAAATTATACATGATCTATATAAGGCTTATACATTGTATAACTAAATAACTGATGAAAGCCTGTATAAGAGATTTATATTAGTAAGGCTGTAAATGTTTATAGTAGAAAACAAAGCGTTAACAATCAATTTAATTTCATTCTTAATTGTTTTGGTATTACGATTTAGATCATTGTAATATAAATTCATTAATTAAGAATTCTATTTTAAAAATGTAATACTTTTAATCTAATCATGACTTCTGTTATTAGAGAGAAGTTTTAAAGATTTAGCAGAAAACACTATTCCACATGTGTGTTTAAAAATAATTATGAATAGTTAAAAGTAGTCAAGATTTTTTTTGAGACTGGAAACATCTTACCTCAAATTAATGTTGATTTATTCTCGAATGTGTTTCAATATAATCTTCTATATTGAGAATAAATCAACATTAATTTGAGGTAAGATGTTTCCAGTATCAAAAACTTGATTAAAAGAACTTCAAAATATTACTTCCTAAACTAAACCATTAGTTAAAAGTAGTATTAGTACGATAATATATTACATTTTATTTATTATGAATTCACATGTCCAAATTATTTTTATTTTTGTATTATTTTTAATGTGATTTTTAATTTTTCTTACAGTGAATGAAGGAGTGGTGCATGGATCTTCATTCTTTTTTTTTAACTGATGAAATTTGCCCAATATTTTATGAATATTTTTTTTACATTTCATACATTCCATTATAAATTGGCCACAAACTTAGGCAGCATGTACATTTGACTAATCCCAGATTATCTGTGAGTTGAAATGTGGATATATTGCCCTCTCTATGTCCTTACTAATGAGATTAATGGAAGTAAGACTGATTTTTAAGAGATTTCCTATGTAATGTGTGATTTATTATTTAAATCCTAAAGTAATAACTTTTCTCTGCATACCCTAATTTTGTTAGTTTTAAAAATGATTATATTAAATATTGATTTTTTTATCATATTTCAATAAGCTGAAAAATAAGCCAAGAAACAAACTTAGTATTATTAGATGTAATGACATTTAATGAATTTTAATGGCATTTTGTTTATTTGAATCTCTTGAGATGTAAAATAACAAAATAATTATATTATTTTTGGTCTAGACATCTTACCTCAATATTAATGTTGATTTGTTCTTGGACATGTTTCAAAACAATTCTCTGTTTTATCTTCAGCTTTCCCAGACTGGTTTTTTTTTTATGTTGCATTATGTTGCACCACCTGGATGTCGATGTCAGCTCCATCCTGTGGTTGGCCAAAGAACCTCCAAACAAGGTCACCCTCCATCGGAATATCAAAATTCATAACTCTGTTTCTGTTCTTCTGAATATAAATTTTTTCCCAAATAGTCAGCTCGTTTGTATTTTCTAACTGTTTTAATAATTTAGTGTCTGAATTTATATTATGTTTTTCAGACCAAACATGAGCAGCAACTGCAGATTTTCAATTTCTCCATTTTTAATATTTCTTATGTGTTCTTTGGTTCTAATTTTTAGGTTTCTTTTTGTTTTCCCTATATATATCTTTTCACAACCCATGCATTCAATTTGATATATTCCTGACTTTTTATTTTTATCAGTTTTTTCATTTTTGTTGGTTTTTATTAGTTTATTTAAACTGTAGTTATTTTTTGGTGCTAATTTAATATTAAACTTCTCAAATATATTTTGAAATTTATTATGTACCCAGGGGTGATATGTGAATTTCCTATATTTTTTCATAGGTGGTTCTTCTTTTTCAAGATTACTTCTGTTTATCAAAATTATTAAAACAGTTAGAAAATACAAACGAGCTGACTATTTGGGAAAAAATTTATATTCAGAAGAACAGAAACAGAGTTATGAATTTTGATATTCCGATGGAGGGTGACCTTGTTTGGAGGTTCTTTGGCCAACCACAGGATGGAGCTGACATCGACATCCAGGTGGTGCAACATAATGCAACATAAATAAAACCAGTCTGGGAAAGCTGAAGATAAAACAGAGAATTGTTTTGAAACATGTCCAAGAACAAATCAACATTAATATTGAGGTAAGATGTCTAGACCAAAAATAATATAATTAAAATAACCTCAAAATATAACTTCCTAAAATTAAATATTAACAAAATAATGTTTAACTTTTTTGTGCCATTTGTAATATGGAAGGATGTACAAGGTAATAGGATGAGTAGTGTTATGTAATTAACCTTACCTCAACAGAAGTATATATATTTTTCTCATTTATGTTATATAATGTATAAGTGTAACCCCAAATGAGATGTGGATGTTCTCTTGGAGAGTACTTAATTTTATTGATATTATAAATGGTGTAGTAGGCTATATTTGGAGGTATAATTTAAGGGATTTCTATGATCTATAAGTGTTAGAAATTAATTTATGACTTAAAAAACTTTAAAATATTGCCAAAAAATATAAAACTAACCTTATATTGTAATAAATTCCTGTTGTGTTTGAGTTTGAGAGTTCAATTATTGTATATCTAAATCCAGCCTATCTCATTGGATTATATGTTTCTAAAATCCACACTGCAATAAAATCTATTTTTCTAAAAGTTACAAATTTTATTCCAAATTTTTAAAAAACATAACTATATATAAACAACCGGTATATTAACCATAAAAGTTATAGAGCGGTCTATGACATTCTCTATGGAACTCGGCAGCAAGCAGGCTTGGCATCAGCACTTGTCATTCCTGGTAACCAGGGTCTGTTGCAGTCACATGCTACAGTCATTCTTCTCTTTCATTGCCTTCATTGAAAGTTAAAAAACAATATCAGTTTTTTAATAAAAATCATGATGGGAAGTAACATTATGAGGTAATTTACAATTTCTATCATAAATCAGAGAACTTTTTTATATCTCACCTCATAAAACTCCATGATTTTCACAGGATAAGTTTCTGGAGCCATCACTCTTAACCTCAGCCAAAATTCCGACTGTTGAAATTCTGTCATTACCATCAACTTCCAAACTGCTATCAGGTGCTGATTTTATGAACTTAGAGATTCAATTGTGCTTGCCATGAACTTCAAACTCATGAATTTATATTTGTTCTTCTGAATATATATCTTTTCCTAAACTGTTAAATCCAAAGGCTTCTCCAGATGTTTAAAAAATTTTGTTTATTTTCTAATTTTGTGATTCTCTATCAAACTATGAACTGCAATTGCCGATCAATTTCACCATTTTTTTTTTTTTATATTTCTTAGGTGTTATTTTGTATGAGTCTTTACATTCCTTTTAGTTTTTCCTATATATATTTTACTGCGGTCATTGTGACTAATTTGATAAATTCCAGATTTCTTCTATCTGAGGCACTAACCTTTTTACTGTTATTACAAGATTACTCAGGCTAAATTTATCAGTACCAATGCAATATGGAATTTGTTAATTTTTTTTTTAATTTTCTGTGTTTCAGGATGGTAAGTAATCTTTGATTGTTTTCTTCATTGGAATCAGATAGTAGGGTGGTGGTATATTCTTTTAGTCTTTTTTGTTGTTTGAATTTATTTAACTTACTTATTATGCTTTCCAAAGCATTTAATTTAGCTATGTTTAAAATGTGATTGTATTTGTTTTTTTTTAATTCTCTTCATGGAATTTTTGTTAATCTGTATATTAAACTGTTGAATATTGCATGTTTATGCTAATATAATTAAAACCTGAAGATTTAAAGTAAGTATCTGTATGGGTATCTTTGCTCTGGATATTGAATTTAATTTTTTGTTGCTGTTCATTTCTAATTATATACAGGTCCAAAAATGGGACTTACAATCCTGAAACACACAGAAAACACAGAAAATTTTTAAAAATATTTAACAAATTCAATATTACATTGACATCAATAACAAATTTACCATAGGTAATCATCTAATAATTAATAAAAAGGCTAATATCCCAGATAGTAAGAAATCCAGAATTTATCAAATTAGTTGCAATGATTGCAGTAAAGTATATATAGGAAAAATTAAAAGGAATTTGGAGACTCATTCAAAAGAACACTTTAAAGTCTCATACAAAAGAACACTTTAGAAATGTAGAAAAATGGTGAAATTGAAAAATCAGCAGTTGGACCTCATGGTTTGCTAAAAAATCACAAAATTTGAAAAGAAAGTCAATTTTTAAACATTTAGAGTAGCTATTGGGTTTGTCTTTCGGGCTAAATGGCCTTGGTCTAGTTTTCTTAAAACTCAATGTCTACTGCAGTAGACAAAACATTGAGTTTTAAGAAAACCAGACCAAGGATATTTAGCCTGAAAGACAAACCCAACAGGAATCAAGACACCTGCCGTGAAAGCCTACAATTTTACATTTAGAGTAGCCTTTGGAATTAACAGTTTGGAAAGAGATATACATTCAAAAGAACAAATATATATCATTGAAAGTTCTTGGTGAGAAAATTTAATCTCAAAGTTCATAAAATTGGCACCAGATGGCAGTTTGGAAGTTGATGGTAACAGCAGATTTTCAACAGTCGGAGCTTTGGCCGAGAATAGGAGCAATGGCTCCAGAAACTGGTCCTGTGAAAATCATGAAGTTTTATGAGGTGAGATGTAAAAAAATTTGTTGATTCATGATATATACAAAAAAAAATAGTACTGTAATTTTAATAGGTGGACCCCATTCATCAGGAATGACAAGTGGGCCTGCTTGCCAACCAAGTGCCATAGAAAATGCCACGGACCATTCTGTAAATAGTATACTCTACAGATTTATTTCAGTATATTTGTTTTTATTGCTTACAAATTATTTGAAAAATGTTATAGGGTCTTTAATATGTGAATATAAGACTATTATAGTGTAGGGTCTGACAATCAATTATTATCCACTAAATTCTCCCTACATCTGTGAAAACCAAAGAGTGAGTGAGAAGGTCTCAACCAATTTTAAGTACTATGTCATCCAATATATTAATTATATTTGAACCCTTTGGGACAAAAATGGTGTAAGTGACTATTTACTTCTTGGATATATGTACTTGAAGTATCAGTGTTGTACAACATCACAGAAACAAGATAAAATTATTTTCTCCCTGGAAGAAAACTAATGAAGCTCGACTTAAATTATTTATATGGATGACAGAATGAAATAAATTAACTGATTATGACACTCATTTTTTTTTTTAACTAACATCACTTTTGTTCTGAATGGCTCATATAATGATGAAAATGTATGTGTGATCTTAGTGTCGTATTGAAATAATTTTTATTTTTTTATCAACTGGAAAGAATTGATTTCTGATATGCATTTGTTCTCTGATTAGAAAATGTGCGACCTTTTATTGCACTTATTACAAACTAGATACTATTTTATGATTATATTTTGTGAAGGGCTGGTGAATACAAAATTATAGGTTTTATATAAATACCAACATAGATAGTTTTGAGTGTCACACACCCATAACAAATCATGGTTTCATCTAAAAACATTACAATAAGTGAGACATTTGATGATAGAAGTAATCTTGATAGCCTTTGTGTTGTTCTGCTATTGTAGGGAGCATTTTACCAAGAGTCAGATATCTTGCTACACCCATCTTAGATATTAAAGATCTTAGAATGTTCACTTCACAGACATAATTAAAATAGTTCCATTTAAAAATAGATTTTATACATTGTACTCACCTGCAGAGATATCCACTAAAGTATTACATTTATTTTATTCTGAAATCTTGACTCATCAAATTTACAGTACATGCAGAGAGTTTTAAAGTTGAACTGAAAATTTAGAGGAATTGTGGAACAAATGATTTGAAATAAGGAACATATGGTCCATGCAGCCTAATTAATGAGCTGTGATGTTTCTATGGTATAAAATACTTTCACTGATAAGTTATTATAAAAATGTGTACTACATAATTTCTCATTATAAGATACTAATTAACTCGCTGGCACTATTGAATCCATATATCCGTGGCCGTGCAGACATAAGCTTTCTATACATTCCTATCCTGAGCTAATGTTTTCCAATCATTCCCTACATAATCCACTTCCTTCAAATCATGGTTAATGTTATTCTCCAACCTCATTCTTGGTCTACCAACTGGGTGTTTTCCCTCGGTTTTCTTACAAGAAGCTTCCATCCCACCCCCTCCATTCCCCATTTGTGCCACATGCCCTGCACATCACAGTCATTCTACTAAAATTGTTTACTGGAAAAATAAAATGGTCTGAAAATATTTTGAAAATTGTAGGCTTTTTCTAATTTGGTAAAATTGGTATTTTTAGAGGAAATGACAGTTTCAAAATAAGACTAACTGGTTTCCTGTGATCTTGTTTCACCATGTTAGATGGATTCCCCAATTGTTTAATTTCTAATGATCAGAGTAGTGATATTTTTCATGATGCATTGAAAGATTTTTTTTTATTGTAAAACACTCTGTATAAAACTTCATCACTGGCAAAACTTTGCAGTTACTTTAGACTGGGGGAAAAAGTCTTAGAATATCCATGAGATACTTTTAAAAATTACTCTATTTTTACGCAACAGATGCAATGATCAATCGAGACTGGACTGGACTGGACCAAACAACAAGATACGCAGTGCAGTAACAAGAATAGCAGTGCATGGATATCACCACAAACTCTGCAAAATTTCAAACTATCATGATCCGTCAATGGACTGCATGTGTAAGCTCTGTGACTGTGTGCAAGATACCATTTCAATGTCTGTTTAAAGAGAACAAAATCATTGCTGGCAAACAGCAGACACCAAATCTAATACACATTTGTGCGCGCTTCTTCCTATTATAATTAATCGTAAATGTAAGGCAAATGTTTAAAAAAAAAAACCAAGTCCAGATTATGTCTGGATAAACTTTTTTTTCTTTCTGAAACACATGATATGTCATAGAAATCCTTGCCTCATTTATTATAATTATGTGAAATTGGTATTAAAATGTACATAATATCTCTCATGTATTACTCAGCTAATAAATGTGATTTATCAAGAGAAATTGTTTATATTATACTTGACAGTGTGTGTACTTGATATTTAAGACATTTGTAATTTTATTCTTAGATGACATTTTTCCATTTGGACCATTTATTAGGAACTTAATTAATTATTTGTATAAAGAAAATTTATTTCAAACTTTGTCAAATTTTTAAACTAAAGCAGCCTAGTCCCCCCCCCCCGTGCCATTTATTTTCCATAGATTGTTAAACTAAAGTAATCATTCATGATATCCTTCAATTCCTCAAATAATATCCCCGTTAACTCATTATAAAATTATTTCTAGAATGAATACTTAATACTGTTTTAGAGTTGTTTTCGTATTAAAAGATTGAATCAGAAATATGCAACCCCCCTTATATTTTATTTTCTCTCCTGGAATATGTTTCAGCGAACATCTTTGCCATTCTCAACCAGAATCCAACTGCTTTGTTGAACATTAAATTCTTGCATATTCTCTCCTTCTGGTGATTGGCAGATGAACCTCAATTCCTTTTCTCCAGGAACTTTAAAGTTCCTTATTTTTGTCTCAATTTTTCTGGATGTAGATTTTTTGTATACTGTGAGTTCTGTTGATTTCTCCAGTTGTTTCAGCAGTTTTGACTTCTCTTCAATTCTATGATTTTTCTGTCCACACATGAGCAGCTACTACTGATTTTTCTATTTCTCCATAAATTAAATTTGTAAGGTATTCCTTCATATAAAAATGTTTGGTTAATGTGTAATTTAGTTAGTTTTATGTATTCTTCTAAGCATTTTCTTTCTAATTAGCCATTTAGCTAGTAAGTATGTTGGAAATACCATAATATATAATAGTTTGAGTGAATGTTGATGGGACAACAGTTACCCGCCAATCTGTGGGTTTGGTGTGACAGCTTCCAGTCACAAGCTGCAAGTGCTCTGCAGACATTGTGAATTTCTGGCCTCCTCTAGCGTAATTTATCAGGGACAAACCAGACTGACTCAGTCTGATATTACATCTTTGGAGTGAATGTGTATATTATTGTTTTTATCTATGTTCATACTACAATACACCTTTGTGAACATGTGTACAGTTTAAAAACATTTTTAAGAAATAATTTGTGTGGAAAAACTAGACAAAAAATTAGATGTAAATTTCCTAAAAGGCCACTTCCATGTAGAAATACAATATTAAGCCTAGTGAATATGTTTAACACAACAGGTTCTGTGATTAACAAGAAAAGCCAAAGAAACTCTCGTGTACTTACAGAGAGAAAGCTTGACGAAATAGGTGCTGCCTTGGAACGTAGTCCTAGAAAACTTTTGAGTTGGTTAGTGCAGCAGACAGGAATTTTGAGATCAGCAGCACACAAAGCTTCAAAATATTCAAATTAGAGCTCTATGTAATTTCAGTATCTCGCCAATTACAGCCTATAGATTATAATAAAAAAACTTCCACTGCCGGCACTTCCAACAACTTTTATGATAAAGGTGAGTAATTAATATTAATATTTTATATTTTGTATCCAATTTCAACTGAGCACTTGTGGCATGTGTGACCAGGAGTTGTCACGCCAGATCCGTAGACCGGTCTAATATTTTTTTTTGTCCAAGTCTAATGTTGAATTTGTTAAATACTTCTTATAATTTGTTTTGTGCTTAAGGATGATATATACATTTCTTAAACTCTTTTATCCTCTTCATCTTCTCAAAGAGTATTGTATTAATTTCTGTTTTTTGAATTTTCTGTTTCTCTATTTTTCAGATTTTCTGTGAATCCATTCTATTTATTTACTTACCTAATGGTGGAGATTGACGGTATTCAATCTTCTCTCGGGCTTCCCAATACAGACTTGTTAGGTTGTTAGCACATTATTGTGTGTAGTTTAGCACAAGACAATGAAGGAGATGTTTGACTATCGATGATGTCATCTGGATTGTTATAGAGTACACATTTGTTTGTTACATACATCCCAATCCTGTGTAAATGATGGACTAGGTAGTTGTGTACTGTCATTAGTCTGAATTTGGCTACAGATTCTTTTTTGGTTTTGTATTTTACTTCTATTGCTAGTTCATCTATTTTTTCTCCATGTTTTTATTCCTGGCTATTTCAAAATTTTCCTATGCATGTTTTGCTTGAAATACTTTCTTTATATTATAGTTTTTTTTTTTGCAACTTCATCTACCATTTCATAGCCTGTTTAACTGCTTGGATTGTTGCCTTTTTGCCTTTGAATCTATTAGGATTACTGCTTTGGTGAACATGTTCAAGCAAAATAAGAGGTTCCTCAGTCCCAATTCTACTGTTTTTATTTCTCCATTTAATGCTCTGTCATTATTAGCTATTGTGGTGACAAACTGACTGAAGAGTTTTGAATAAATGTATAACCTTACATTGTTATTTATAAGCACCTGAATCCAGTCCGTATTGATGTGTTTGTTGTGTGTTCCTCTCTCTCTCATATTTTTTTCTGTCCATGGGGATGTTCACTAGTCTGTGTGCAGAGCTATTGAATACTGCCTATTTGTGTGCCATGTTGTCGGATCCTGATGTTTTAATGTAATTGTCTATTTATATTTCCTGTGAATAACAAATTATATGTTCATGTTCATTTCATTCCTCATTAATTTCAAATCTAGAATGGTATCTGTTCATTATTTTCTATTTCTACTGTATTTTATTTGTTTTGAATATTCAATAGTTTTTCGGCTCCTCCATTAATGTGTGTATAATTAATAATTGATATTGTCATCCATATATCTGTAATAAACTTTAAAAAGCAATGGATATGCTTTTATTATATGGGATTCAAAATTATCCATAAAAATATTTTCTAGAATTGGGGACAATGATTCACCAATGCAAGCCCCAAGTTTTGTCTGTAGAATTTGTTATTTTATGTAAAAATTATTTGGTTAGTGCATAATTAGGTTGGTTTTGTGTATTCTTCTAAGAATATTATATCTTATTTCAAATTAACAAGTATTCAAAATTTAATTTTTTTCTTCCATAGGAATACTAGGAAATACCAAAATTACATAAATGAAACTAATCTGCCAATAGGATGATAGTATCTATTTGTACATTTTCTAATTTTTCTCTTAACCCTTAAATTGGCAAAAAATAATTTCTATGGCAAGTTATTTAAATGTTTTGGACTGCAGCGAAAATAAAATAATGTAAAGCTGTAAGTTAACATTGTACATTATTATGTAATTTGACACAAATTTAAGTAATTTCTACTCTTTTTTTTTCCTTTTGTTTTAAATACAATATTAAGTGAAATCAATGGATCTTACAGGATACATTGCCAATTTAAGGGTTAAATGAATTGAATTATCATCATCATTATCACTCCAGGGATTAGGCAATTGCCCGTTCCAACTTCATAATGCATCAGCCCAACGTCTTCTAGGTCTTCCAACATCACGTCTTCCTCTTGCTTGATAATTTCTTGCTAACAATGGATATCTCTCCTTACTCATTCCATCCATATGATCAATCCATTTCTGTCTGTATTTCGTGACCTTATCCAATAAAGGCTGTGCTTTCAATTCTTCTCTTATATCCTCATTTCTTATTCTATCAAGTCTTGTACATCTTTTTACTTGTCTTAGGAACCTCATCTCCGCCGTCTGTATTCTATCCTTCTGTTTTTTCATTGGAGCCAAGTTTCACATCCATACAATATTGTGGGAACCGCCATAACATTATACATTTTTATCTTTGTTTCTTTTCTAATTTTATTTTTTAATGTTCTCTGTATTGTTCCACACACCGTCTGAAATTTATTTATTTTGGAGTCAATATCTCTTTCCACATTGTAGTCAACGTCACAGCCCAAATATTTGAAACTAGTCACCTGTTCTATACTTTGATTTTCTAAAATAATTTTGGATCTCACTGGATCTCTTCCTCTAAAAGCCATGGTCTTCGTTTTCCTTACAGAAATCTTTAGATCATATAATTTACATATTTCATTTAATGCATGCAAAGATTTCTGTAAGTCTTCATTTTTCTGTATTATGATTACATCGTCAGCAAATAGAAGATTATTTATGCACACTTTATTATCTATTCTTGGATTCACTAAAACTTTCCATTTATTTAAAATATCGTCTATATATATATATATATATATATATATATATATATTGAACAAAGTGGGTGATAAACTACATCCTTGTCATAATCCAGTATTTGTTTTGATTGCTATATTATCAAATTTTGGTGTTTCTTTTAATTTTCTAATTAGTCGTTTAGCTAGTAGATATGTTGCAGATCCTATATTATTAATGATAGGGCTTATTTTGTTTCTTTCTTTATGAATTTTGGGTAATCTGTGAATTTTTGGGTATGTTAGATTTACTACTTTGGATTTTTTCTTTTTCTGTTAATACTTTTTTAATTGATTTTAGTGTGATTCTTAAGCTTTTAACCGCCTTAAGGAGAGAATCTGTTTTAGATTTCTTTGTTTTCTTCTGAATCCTAAAGATTTTGCATTATTTTGTAGTAGTCAGTTTTATCTAACAATAACTAGTTTTTTAGTAAATCACTTTTTTGTTGTTGACTTTTCATTACATGTTTTCCTATCCTATTTTATTTTTTGTGTTATTTTTTAAATCCCTATTTTTTTTTCTTCAAAATCTATGGACCCAAACTCCAGATACTCTCACTTTACCATCATCCAATAACACCTCTACAGACTTGATTACAGAGATACTAAGAAATTGGGACTGGAAGTAAACATTAATAAATCTTAATTATATATTTACACATAGAAATACATTATGTAATGAAAATGGACAGTTCATGACAAATGAGAGAAATTTTGAAGAAGTGGCTAAATTCAAATACCTAAAAACAATAATTATAAATAGGATTGAGATGCACAAAGAAATTAAACATAGGCAGTTCTGAAAATGCAGGTTGCTATACATTTACAGGGACTCTTGTCATCACAACTTCTTAAAAAAAACATTAAACTGAATATATATTAAAAGTGTTATTCTCTCAGTTATAGGGATGAGAAACATAGACTCTACTTTAAGGGAGGAGAAAATATTGCAAGTATATGAGAAGTTCTTGGGAAAATTTTGAATCCAAAGAGAGATGAACAGACAGGAGAATGGAGAAGACTACTTAATAGTGAACTAAGTTATTTTTATAGTAAACCAGATATAATAAGAACAGTTAAGTCTCATAGACTGGGCAAGACATGTGGCACAAATGGGGAATGAAAGAGGGGCATGGAAACTTGAAGGAAAATGCTCAGTTGGTAGAATGATGGAGAATAACATCAGCTCAGGATAGGAATGTATGGAGGGCTTATGTCTGCACAGCCATGGTTTGATAATGCCAGTGAGTTAATTATATGAATAAATAAGATACAAGATACATATTTAGTTGTATGCATAAAATTGTGTATATTTTTTTATAACTCAACTTGTAGTTTTGTGTATTTCAGAGATTTTTTTACTTCTTTAAATGAAAAATCTGCATGCATTTTGTAAACAACATGTTTAGTTTTTGTATAGCTAATTAAAAAAAAATTTCCATACTTTTATCTTCAGTTTACATTGTGGATTATTGATATCTATCAACAAATTGAAGATGAAGTACGTTGAACAGGGAAAAGTGATGAATTGAAGAAATTAAACTTGTTGGTTAACACAAATAAGAATCCCTCGATATGACAGTGTATGCACACGAGAAGAGGCTATGGTATCTAAATATCGACTCTTTTATATTATAAATTTTCACTATAATATTTACTCTTGCCCAATACATGCCCTTCGTGGATTATCAATGAATAATCTCTAATCACAAAAAAAAAAATATTATTCGAACTCCATGGGCATCTACAATAACTTCAAAGACGTAAGATTATACCTTTCCAATAAGCATTCAACTTTAATACAATAGATCAATATCACAACAACAAAATAAATAAGAGAGAACTGGTAAACAATATTGAACATAATATACAAGCAGAGAGTCTACGCGCTGAGCCCAATGTTACGTAGACTTGCTTCATTTCCTAAATTAAACATATGCTAGCTTCAAACACATTAAACACATAGACTTCAAATGCTTAAGCTGACTTTACCCAAATTATTATTGTAATTCTGACTGTAATCATGAGTGAGGACTTTACAGGAAAGTAAACTACATACTCTTTAGCTAGACTCATTAAGAAAGGATTCTCTTGCAAAGGTACAAATAATAATCCATGACATTTAACTAAAAATAAATATATCTTTAATACAAAATAATAGTAATTTTAGTAAAGTGTTAAATAAACAATAATTGCGGCTGTAAGCCAAATAGAAAACATAATGTGAATTAAACATAGACGTGTCTTCTTCTCATAAATTAGAAAGATATCAATCATTCAATATAAACAATCCTAACATACTTTCCAGAAAAATACTTAACTAAAGATAGTCCTTCTTTACAGCCAAATAAATACAAATGTAGATCTTGAAGAAGGCTGAGGGATTCTCAGCTTGGAATCCCTCGTCAAAACAAAATGTTCCGATACTTGAAGAAGACTCCAGCAGACTGCCTGAAACACTGCCTAACTTTTTGTGTCGCTGGACACAAACCTCCTCTCTTGCACAAGACAAGCACGCAGAGAGGGTGGGGAAGGGTATATTCAGGAAAGAGAAAGGAGGCACAGATCATAACAACGAACAAAGTTACGACAAGAGACAAAAAAACACGTTGCACAGTACAACTGTAATAGGATCAGGATTCACTTGGTTCATTCAGGGTAGAGATAGTCTCTCTTCAAAGGGAAGAAGATGAGAAAACACTAAATGAAATAAATGAAAATCATAAGTGAACACATTTACTTCATACTTTTAGCATTATCTAATGTGCATTTCTTCATGATCACCTAATAATAATAAATCATCAACATATCAAAAGATATTACATCTCCTTTACTTTAACCCATTCTGAATTTCAAAAAGATCTGAAAACTGTTTTCTTACCCACAACCTACTGTTTGTGCCATTTTGGATGAATCTAATTAACTTTTTAGGAATTCTATATTTCTCCCTCTTAATTGAATTGTATGCCTTGAATTGTAAGAATATGTATGATTATAATGGGTGAGGTTGACATTTACTTAATGGCATTCAAGTCTAAAATTATTTCTTAATATGAGACATGATACAAGGATGTTGTCAATATTCAAGTGTAAATTCTTGGAATCAGATAAATATATTATTGTCTAGCAGCAAATGGCTATCGGCCTTCAAATGAAAGGATAATTGTGTAAGTGGAAAGAAATTTGACGTTCCTATCGGAAGTTCAAATGGCATAACGGTTATCGCACTGACGTACAAAATCAGAGATCTGGAGTTCAACTTCTGCTTCAAACATAATTTTTCTTTCTAAAATAAAAGCAAAATACTTATTCGCTGTCAATCACATACTTAAATATCACACATTGTAATATACTGTGTTAGCATGTCCTAATTTATTTTATAGAATGTCTTATACCAAAAATTCTGATTTATTTTCTGTTTCTTCTAAATATACATTGAGGATCATCTATTATGTTGTGGTGTATGGTGTAAAGCTGTAACTATTAAATATATTTGTTAAAATAATGTAGGAAGCCAAAAGTAATGAAATGCCCCTATAGTTTCTGCAATCAGTTTATCTCCTTTCTCATAGATTGGTATCATTTATTTTTTTACATTCAACTGGAAGAGCCTTTTTTTTTTCCAAATCATAGTAAAGCATATTTGAAGAGAAAAATTATACACTCAGACTGAGGTTTGAACCCAGGACCTTTGGCTTTTTAGGCCAATACTCTACCGACTGAGCTACCTGAGCAAGTTCCAGTCTAAATGCAAATTTTTCTCTTATATATGCAAAAATGCTATAAAACCTTTGCCTCTTTCTTGCAAATGGCGGCTTCTTTATTAAAAAGACATTTATTTGGGAATTTTACATTACATTATAAAGCGGTATGGCTTCCTTCAATACTAAAGCAACCAGAGGTATACATCCCCCCCTACTCCATTCCTTTTACAAGTTCTACCGGGATTCCATATGAATATAATGCTTTATATATCTTTCAGTTTTCTATTGCTATATTAATATTTAATGCACTCAGATGTGCTTTTTACAAAAAAGTTAATTTAGCTTTTGTTTGCTATTCATTATTTATTTTACTAATACAGTAGTTAATAATAGTAATAAAGGAAATACCTTTTCAAAGACAAAATATGAATTTTTAGAAAAAAAAATCCATAACCTACTAATTCACTAGCATTATTGAGCCAATGTTCATAATTGAGCAGACATAAGCTCTCCATACATCCCTATCTTAAACTAATATTTTTCCAATCATTCCTTGTAAAATTCACCTCCTCAAATTATAGTTAATGTTATTCTTCACCTCTCTTTTGCTTTCCTTCTAGTTTTCTTATAAGAAATTTTCATGCCCCTCTTTCATTCCCCATTCATATCCATGTCCTGTTCATTACACACTATAAGACTTAATTGTACTTATTATATCTGGTTTACCATAAATGTCATGTAACTCACTGTTGAGTGTTTTCTCCATTCACCTGTATGTTCTTGATGTTTCTATAGAGACAAATAATAATAATAATAAAGAAATATTTTACATTTACAATAAGTAGTATATAAAGAAGAAGTACATTTAAAATAGTATAAGTGTATTGTAATTTGCCATTATTGTAAATTATATTGTTCCTGCTAATATTTTCATGGGAATGTCATTTCTCATAATTTGCACTTTTTCTTTTGTTTCCTTAAAAAGGATAAAAGAATGGTACCTTATACAATTTTCATTATTGTCACATTTATAATACTAAACTCCAGTTAGAAAAATGTATCATCTTTGATGTATTGAAGAAGTCTGGAAATTTGATACTGGTGAAAAATGAAGTGAAGGATAGGAGGGCAGCACTTACTGAAGATGTACTTCCAACTAGAGTGATAGTGCTGAAGATGGAGTTGCATGTAGCTTTGTGTTTTGGTACGCATTGATACACAAAAGCTGTATGTAAAGTACATTCATGGTAAGTACCACCTTCCTATCCTACAACTCATTTTTTTTCATTTCTTACTTTTAATATCCTTATCTTCTCAGGTATTAGTCGCGAAGAACTGTGAAGTTAATTTTAATACTCAATTGTAAAATATATACTATTACATTTTAATTAAACTCCATGGCACATCAGGTCTAGAAGGTCCTTGACTATCAGCTAGCTGTTGGTCTCACATCCACATGTGTTAATCACAGAAATGGACAATCATCCAGCCATTATAGAGGTGATGTGATCAGTGTATCAGGCCCCCAACTGTTATAGCTGATTTTCTCAACCTGGAGCCACACTTGTTATAGCTACCCATATTCCTCATTATTCTGGACTGACCAAAATTCCGTGAAAATATTTCTTCCCCTGTAGAGACTACTACTACATTTTATTTCCATAAATCGTTTCAATTTTTGTAGTAAATCACTTACATAAACTAGATTTTGGGAAAAATGAGAATGATATTAAACAACTGTTATGAAACTGTACTTTCTCTAATAATAATTTAATTAACTATTTTTTACCCTTGACAACCAAAATAATTATTTTATTGATAACAGTGTATTAAAAAAAATAATCAAATATCCATATCATAGTTTAATTGTCATTTAATACTGAAACCATAATTTTATTAAGAGTACAAATTAAAAAAAAGAATATATCGAAAATAAAGGCAGCCAGAATTTGCAAGGGAACTGTCAACCATTGCATGCTGAAACCTACCTTGAAATTTCTCCCAGAAAAGTGATTTGATTTACCAAAGCCATGTCCAAAAAAAGATCTGTCGTTTTAACTGCAAGGTACATAATAAATCAGCCAGAATCCAGCAATGGCATCCCACTGAACAGAGCAGATGGACTTCCTGCATGAGTAACAGCAGAGTGGAGTGAGGTGGGATGTGGCATGGATGACAGGTAGTGAGGATTATCCAATCTAGTTGTATTACTTCCCTATAACTTAAATGAGAGATTTGGTGCTGAATCTTAGTGTCTTGCAGTTAAAAGGCAGATAATTTTTTGGACATGACCTTTGTACATCACAACACTTTTCTGGAAGAAATTTAAAGGTAGGAGATTTTGGCATGCAATGATTGACAGTTCCCTTGTTAGATTGTCGTTTAATATTTGTTAGCTAAGAATAAATGGACTCTATACATGGAATGTAAGTAAATATTTTTAGTTAGTAGTTAATTTTTGAGCTGGGGATTTAGAAGGTGAATTTTTGGGTGAAATTTTAATTTTAATTTATTTCTAATTATTTTTGATGAGGCTATGAGATATAATTAATAAACTAGGATTAGATACCCTATTATTTATGAATTAAAAATTTATACTGGAGTAGTAATAGTTATGGACTTGAAACTTAAAGAATTTGGCGGTATCTTAGTCCATTTAGAGGAATCTGTCCCGTAATCGATAATCCACGTTAAACCTTACTTAAGTTTATGGTTTGTATACCGCCGTATGTGAAAATCTTTTTAGAGTTAATTTTCTAGAAATTTTATAGATAGTATTTCAGGTCAAGGTGCAATTTATGTTTAAGTGGTGATGGATTACAATGTGATATTAGTTAAACGGAATATAAAATTAAATGTTTATATAAAGGTGGATTTAATAGTAATATTATATAGATTATTAATTTGATTTAGGCTCTAAGATGTGTACACATCGCCCGTCACTCTCGCTATAAGGTGAGATAAGTCGTAACAAAGTCGTTTAATATTTGTTAGCTAAGAATAAATGGACTCTATTGTCCACATCGGCTTAATATCCAGTTAATGAATGTTTACATGAATCATACAATTTCTCTTAAAACAATGTGACATCTAAATATTTAGTTAAAATTCAAGTTTTTTATATATTCTGGTTAAATATCAGATTGTTTATTATGAAATTCCATTGGCTGCAAACAAAAAGGTAAGACTTACTTTTAACACGTATCATGTTATAAAACAATGAAGCTGGCAGTGAATTTTATTTATTTAATAAAATGGTAGATACATAAGGTAAGTCTTTCATCTTATCTCATGAATTGTCATGTTCTTTTGGACTGAAGATAACAAGCAAGCATATGGTAACATGTCCAAAAGAAAGCAACAATTTATGTGGTAAGATAAAAAGATTAACCTTATTTATTAAGAAGAACCTCATAATGTTACTGTCTGCAAAGTCACTCTTTAAGATTAATTGTAATATAATACCAGAAATATTTATGTTGGATCATTTAGATGAGTAGGCCTATTTTGGTCATATTTCCTCGACCCTTAAAACTTCATGCAGTGTTGTCAGATGTAAAGGAATTCCCTACAAGTCTATGCAAAGAAGAATAAACAATGGAATAAATTGAAACCAAAGTTATCTTACCACAACATAATTAAGAATGAATAAACATGATATATTGACGTAGAAAAAAAATTTATACTAACAGAGATTATAGTTATACAGGGTGAAACAGACCTTTCAGAAGGATGTTGTCTGAGTGTTTTGATATAAAGAACCTGAGGTCTCTAGTGACATTACAGAATAGTACGTTAATGTGTTAACAATGTCTCATATCTTCAAACCATGATAAAATGGGTTTTGAAGATTACAAAGAAGTATTAACGGTTGCTTTAAATTAAGGAACAGTTTTGAAGTAATAAGCCGTACCAGCTATAATAGATTGTGTAAATTCTCATTAATGTCTTTTTGAAGTAGAAGTCTCCAAATGCACCACTAGCAATATTGGCTGCTTCAGATGTAGAGAATAGGATATGAGTAAAGGAAAATTGATGTTTGCCTGGAAGTCAGAGTAATGTAATGGAAAATGTGTTGATGTAAAAAAGCCAGAGATTCGGGTTTGTATCGCAATTCAATTATTAATTTTTCTTTACAAATTAATAATTAAAAAACAGTACTTAAAGTATTGACTAATAAAACACTGTTTTCTCAAAATGAAGGAAAATGACACCATTATGCCATATACCCCTTCATATGTATAACACATCAACAATACATTATCATCCCTCTACATTTTGGAATGACTTTTCAGATGTCATGTATAATGTATTAAATTGTACATTGTGTCAAAAATTATTAGGGTAACAATAACTTTAAAATGCTATAGGTGATTTCACATTATGAAAACAATAATTATTCCATTTAATGGACTACACTGTAGCAATTTGTAAAATAAAAAGAAAATATCAAATGTAATTCTGTTAAAGATATATTTATAATAGAAGTATAATCTTTAAAAAATGAATATACAAAATATGTATTTCTTGTGATGATGTAGGACCTACTTTAATCTGAATTCTTTCTTGTTTTACTTTAACCAGAATCATTTCCTCTCATTTATTTATAAACATCAAAAACAATAAATAAGTTTGATCTGTAATCATCTTACCTCATAAATTGTTGTTTTTTGTAAGATGTGTTTCAAAGCTTCTGTGCATCATCGTCAGTTGATACAGTTCATAATCAAAAACAATTTTCCTAGCATCTTTCTATCTTGCTTGTTTTTTTTTCAGCATATTCTTTATTCCATTCCTTCTATTTTGTTTTCAAAACACTATCTAAAATTATAATATAAACTAAATTTAATTTTATCAAATAAAAATTAGATGCAAAATTGTACTATATGTCTTTGGAATTGTGTTTAGTGAATTAAAAAGATTTAATTAAGTATTTAATACAGTACAGTCCTTAGGATTCTCTTGAGGTAGTAGGAGGTTAAAGGCACCCATCTTTCTTGGCAATCGGCACAAGATGTCAGTCCTGTGTGATGGCCACCTTTACTCCCAGAACATACATCTGGAACTCATTTCAGTTAAGAACGAAGTCAACCCCAGAGCCTTGATGCTGCCAGAAAGTTTTGGTCAGTTTAAAAATTCTGACTCCATTGGGACTTGAACTTGTGATCTTCCAAATTGTAATGAATTGCCTTAACCAACTAAGCTACAGCATGTCCATAAGTATTTAATATAGATATGAATTATAGACAGTGACTTATTTTATGGAAAAGCTCCCATATAGCAAGAATATGAACATAACCTAAAACCTTACACTTTATAAAGTCAAAAACGCTACACCTACTAAATAAAGCATTATTTAACATAAAACAATGTAGAATCTCCATAAAGGATATAGCATGGTTCCGGCACTCTCAAACAATGTGAAGCTGCAATATTTGGATTGATAAAGATCACAAGGACATTGATTAGGAAGGTTAATATGTAACATATTTTCAGTTTTAAAGTGTTTTGATTTAAAAGATAAAGCTATTATGAAAATACAATAGGAAGTAATATTATGAGGTTCTACTTTATGAGTAAGTTGGGTCCTCATTCATCTTACCTCATATTTAGTTGTTTCTTGTAAGTCATGTTTCAAAACATCTTTACTCCTTCTTCATTTGGTACAGACTGATGATCTTTAAGTTGTCGGTTCTGGATCTCAACTCCTGCTCCCTTTTTTTGTGGTCCAAAGAACTTGCTTATTAAATTTCTCTCTTCGGGAATTTCAAAAATTTATGAGTCTCTCTTTGTTCTTCTGTATGTAGATTTTTTCCCATGTGGTGAGATCATTTGTGTTACAAAAAAAAAGGAAGTGAAAAAATCTGCAGTAGCTGCTCACAATTGGTCAGAGAAACATAAACAAATGTAAACACAAAATTATTAAAACAGAAAACACAAAAGACCTCACCATATGGGAAAAAAATTTACATACAGAAGAACAAGGAGAGAATCATGAATTTTGAAATTCCCGGGGACAGAAACTTAATAAGAAAATTCTTTGGACCACAAAAAGAGGGAGCGGGAGTCGAGATTCAGGGCCAACAACTTAAAGATTATCAGTCTGTACCAAACTAAGAAGGAGCAAAGATGCTTGAAATATGTTCTAACAAGAAACAACTAAACTTGAGATAAAATGAATACAGACCCAACTAATGATACAGCTATATTTACAATTAGTAGAACTTCGATAGTAAACCAGTAGTAGAAAGAACATTATATAACACACATGAAATTATTCAATTTTATGCAACAGTAGAAATTTCTAGCATTGACAACACTTTGATAAACTATATTAAACTTGCAGATTAAAATCGAACTACTGTTTTATACTACCATATGCAATTATATTTATTTTCCTAAATTTATATAGGTATGGCCTAAATCACATAATAAATTTTGAGATTCTTTTATTTCCACCTACCATTGATATCTATAGATTTTATGGTAAATTGTCCTTAACAAGCAAATTTTTCCTGATTGGATGAATGAGAGATTTATGAAAACTATTAATTATAGTAATGTAATATTCAGGGTCAAAATGGATAAACAGATTTTCCTCTCTATAGCTAGCTTATTATATTGAGTTGCAAGCATGAAAACAAAAGTATAATTTAAAAATAGGTAATATTGAGACAAATATTAATAATAAAATTACTAAAATAAGTTTTCTTGGGATTCGACATACTCTTCATAAAAGTAAAATTTGATAGAAATGTGTACAATGTACTGGAATCCACTAAGTGAAAGAGAGAGAGGTAGACCAAAAATAGTAATTGAAAATGAGCTAAAAGAGTTTGGGAAGATTTGGAAACGATGAAGGTTTTGGCCAGAAATGCCAAATAAAAGAAGGCTCCAAGGAACTAGAAAGATATGATGATATGATGAAAATTTTCTTCAAATTAGTTTCTTTATAGGACGAGGCCATTGAGCAAGTGGAGTGCTTCAAATACTTGGATTGTACTATCAGTAATAACATGAACTGCGGTCAAGAAGTAAAGCAGAGGATAGCAATGGCAAAAGAAGCTTTTAACAAGAAGAGAAGCATTTTCTGTGGACCTTTAGCAAAAGAATTATGGAAGGGGCTAGTGAAGTGCTTTGTGTGGAGTGTAGCATTGTATGGTGCAGAGACTTGGACATTACAATGGAATAAGGAAAAGCGACTGGAAGCTTTTGAGATGTGGTTATGGAGAAGGATGGAATGTATAAAATGGACAGACAAAACAAAAAAATAAAGATGTGCTAGACAGAGTGGGTGAAGGAAGTACAATGCTGGAACTCATAAAGAAGAGGAAAAGAAATTGGATTGGCCACTGGCTAAGAAGAAATCCCTGCTGATGGATGCCCTAGAAGGAATGGTCAATGAAAATAAAGTTGAGGCAGAAAAATACATCAGATGATAGACAATATTAAAATAAATGGTTTGTATGTGGATACTAAAAGGAAAGGGTGGAGAATGCTGAGTTGCAGTAAAAGACCTTCTCTTGGGCAGAACACTATGTATGTATGTACCTTAGTTTTAAATTTAATCAGGCATCTCATTATGATATTTAAACAGATACTGTGTAAAAGTATGTATTCTTTTAGTTGCAAACCGTGGCCAAATAGTCTAAGGCATCAATGTCTTGGTAGAGGGTTGTGGGACACACAGTTGTTCAAGTCAATTTGGGAAAAGAAATTTCTTCTTGGAATTTCGGCTAGTGTATGGTATTGGTGGCTGCCCAAAATCGCGAGGAATTCAGGTAGTTACATTAAGCTGCTGCACCAGGTTGAGAAAACTAGCTATAACAGCTGGTAGATTCAACATGCTGACCAGATGCCATTACCCCTATATTGAATGGATGATTTTCCACCTCTGTGATTGCTATATGTGAGTGTGAGACCTGCAGTAGGCAGTAGCCATGTCGTGCCATGGAGTTTAAATAATTCTATAAGTGAAATTCTTATACTTTATTCTAAGGGTTTTAGAGAATACAAAATTAATTAACCTGATTTAATTAATTTTAAATTGTATTTGTTAGAGTTTTCTTTTAATTCACAAATTGAGACTTTTAAAATATTTTAAACAGAAGTTTTATTTCTTGTCATGGAGTTTATGTATTCCTATAAGTGAAGTTCTGATATATATATAACCAACTCTAACTCACTGGCATTATCAAACCTAGGTTCATGATCGTGCAGACATAAGTTCTCCATACATCCCTATCCTGAGCTAATGTTTTCCAATCATTGCCTGTATAATCTACTTCCCTCAAATCATAGTTAATGTTATTCTCCCACCTCATTCTTGGGCTACCAACATATATATATTTTATTCTATAAAGTGTTTTAGAGAATACAACAAACTCCAATGCACGACAAGCCTAGAAGGCCCTTAGACTACCAGCCAGTATAGGGGTGACATGTGTTCAGCATGTTGGGTCACCCAGTTATTATTGCTTTCTTTTTAGATAATACAAAATTATTCATCCGATTTAATTAATTTTAAATCAGATTTTTTTTAGTTTTGTTTTTAAATTTTAAATTGGATTTTTTTAGAGTTTTGTTTTTGTTTTAGTTTTAATTCATGAATTAAGATTTTTGGTCATATTTTAAACAGAAGTGGTCAAGGCAACTTGTTCACACTTGCAGGAAATATACTGCTTCTACAAATACTAAGGTAGCAGTATAGTTTGTAACAAATGACACAGTTTTTATTCATTATCAGATACATTACCATAATGATTTAGCTAATGTAGGCTAGGTTGTATTGGCAAGCAAGGCTTCTTTCTTCATAGTCAAATATGAGAAATAACATTATGAGGTTCTTAATTCGTAAATGAATGAGTCATTTTTACATCTTACCTCATATTTTATGTTTCTTTAAACATGGGAACTAGTTTTCAAGAGAAATAGCTCTCTCATTTTCAACCGACATCATATTTCATGTTTCTTTAAACACGGGAACTAGTTTTCAAGAGAAACATCTCTCTCATTTTGAACCGACATCATATTTCATGTTTCTTTAAACATGGGAACTAGTTTTCAAGAGAAACATCTCTCTCATTTTTAACCGTGTTTAAAGAAACATGAAATATGAGGTAAGATGTAAAAATGACTCATTGATTTACGAAGGCTTCTTTCTGTTTAAGGGTTGAATGATATGGATATAGTCACAGCAATGTGAAATCAATTGTCATATACCTCTTTCCAGACTGGCTCTAAGATCCGATGAGTTTTTCTTGATATAAATTAGCCCATCTTATCTTCATCTTGTTGCTTAGAATATAATCATTGTATCTAATTTTTTAGGTTGACGAGAAACGAAGAGGGGAAGGACCAAAAGAAACACAAGAGGGAGGGGCACCTAGAAGACGAGTTCATGGTTTTCATGTATTTTAACTAGGCTAGTTTATAGCCAATTTGTCTTCCTTAGCAAGAATAAAGCACAGGAAAATTTACATAATTTTTTATTCATATTAAATATTGTCCTGTTTTGAGAATTCCACCTATGAAGCTTTAAAATTCAATTTGAACAAAACAATCATGATTAAGCACACAATCACATGATTTTCAATGAAAAATTTTACATATCCATCCATAGTAATTCTGCCCGAAGGCAGGTCTTTCACTGCAATCATAGCATTTTCATGCTATTCTTGCAGTTTTACTAGGGAATTTTAGGTGTGGTAGCTTTCCATTGCTTTCCTACAAACAACACCGGTGATCCTGATGATAAGGATTAAGAGGGCCATATGATTTTGGGGACTGTTTGGGCCTTAAAGTTTTCCTGACATTTGTCTTACAGGTGAGGAAAAACCTCACCCAGAAAGACTGCCCCGACTGGGGATCGAACCCGGGCCTGCTGCATGACAAGGCAGCACGCTACCTCAAGATCACAGCGGTGGACTATTTAATACTTCTTCTTCTTCCTTTCCAGGATTAGGTCAATGCGACCTGTTCCGGTCTCAAGTCCATCGTTTCCTTGGCCGTCCCAAAGATCTTTTCCCATGTGGTTTGTAGGTGTTGATCTTTTTAGGTAATCTTGCATTGTCCATTCTGTCTAAATGTTCTTTCCATTGGTATTTGTGCTCTTCTAGTTTATCAACTATTGAAAATATCTCCAGTTCATTTCTTATTGATTCATTGTGTAATCTATCCATGCGTGTACATCCTTTTACGGATTTAATACTAAGATGTAAAAATGTAATATCCTTACTATTATATTTATATACCGAAACTGGTATCAAATGAATGGTTAAATTAACAATGGTATAGGTTATATATAAATTCAGGCTGCATATGTTTGTTCTCACAAAATTTGAAAAATAGTTAGTCAATTGATTTCAAAATTTGTACATACAGATTTTCAGTTTTGGCGAGTGTTTTTCTGCTAACTGATATGTTGTAAAACCATTAAGTTTATGAGTTCACCTGAAACAAAAATTTTTAAAAATCGCTTTAGTGGTCGTAATTTTCTATGTTTTACAATGAAACTCAGTATATCGTATTAAAATAAACCAAGGTAGATATTGTCCAAAAGTCAGTAAAATATACCATTAAAATTTGGTATTTACCTGAAATTCGAAATTAAAAATTGACTTTCGCAACTGCCATGTTTGGTTTGTTGCAGTATATGTATAATTTAATTAAGCTTTGATATTTAATTTATTTAGGCATAGCAGCGCACACTGGGTATTAGCTAGTATATGTTTATTTTTCACTAATTAACGTAATGAAAAATATTTTTAAAATTTGGGAACAAAAAATGTAATGAATCATTTTAGGGGTATCACTTGGATCCAACTTTAACATAGAGAATTGAATTGAATATGTACGATGCACTGTCTATCTATCTATCTATACTGGTGTAACCCATTGTTGAACCATAGCCTCTCCTTTGTAAGGAGTTACTAGACCAAATTAATTTTTTAGTTACCTTATTTGGTTGTAGATGTCATGGATGGCATGCAGTCAACACACCATCCCAATGAGACATCTAACAGGTAATCAAGTATTACTAGGACATTGATGTTGGTAGATTTTGCTTAGAGGCCTCTTTATTCAGGCTGAAGCATTTTTAGAGCCTGAAAATCTTCAGACTCTGGACCCACGGCTTGAAGTCCCTCGGAACTAGAGGCAAGGAGCATAATCACTAGTCCACCGTGGCCAATACAATGCATTGTAATGGTTACAATTTTACTACTGACTAAAATTATTTACATCACTGTAACTTTACTTACTCCATGGCATGACAGGCCTAGAAGATCCTTGGCCTAAAACAGCTGGTCTTACATCTAATGTGTTAATGACAGAGGTTGACAATCTAGCCAGTATCGGGGGAAATATGCTTAGCATTTCAGGTCCCCCAGCCATTATAGCTTCTTTTCACAACCTGGAGCTACTAATCACTTGTAACTATCCAAATTCCTCATGATACTAGGTGGTCACCAATCCCATACTCATCGAAATAGCATGAGGAAATGTCTTCACCCATAAGGACTTTAAACCAACACAAGTCCCATAGCTCTGCACAAAGACACCATGTCTTAAACTGCTCAGTTATGGCATGAGACATTGTAACTTTAATCTATCCAAATATGTGTTAAAGTTTGCAAACAAAATTTATCCCTAAACCAGCCATCAAAACTCTTGTACTATTACTAGTGTATAGTTATATTCAATTGTACAAGATTTTATATCTAATTTTAAAATTAACCATTGTAGAATTTTATTAAATAAAAAAATCTTGTGATGGTGTTCTTATTTTCAGTTTTTGTTCACCCTGATATGGCATATGCTTCATAAAAGAGAGGGGGGGGATATGTGAAATTAGCTAAAAATGTATTTCTCTTTCTTAGTATAAATGGAAAGTTTAGAAACAAATAATGTAATATCATGGAAGACATACCAGTTGTATTTAGTATACAGCCCTAATTCAAATACTGAAACACTCAGTACATTTATGTATGATCTGTTTACATGTTCTTATGTAAATAGAAGGGGAAAAAATCATTGGCATACTGGTTTATCATATAAACAAATATTTAAAGCTAGTATGACATTTGTTTTGTATCAAACTTTGTTTTTTTTTTTTGTAAGTGCCAGTCTCTTGCTGAGGAAGATTAATAAAGAAAATAGCTGAAAATTAATTTTTGCAGTATGGTAAAATAATGACTTGTATTTGTGTTTTTTGTTATAGAGTCAGTCATCTTCAAAAGAGGCTCAACCAGAGTCTTCCAGAAAAGATGTAGCTATGCCTCTAAATATGAAAACAACTGAAGTGCCATCACCACAAGCGGTTACCCTAGACTTTTGGCATAGGTAAGAACATTATTTGAAATTGATTTTATATATGTATTATATAAAACAATGGCTGTTCCTTTGTTGTTGTATGGAAGTAAAAATTGGATAATGAAATCAAGGGATAAAAGCAGGATACAGACTGCGGAAATGCTATTTTTACTTAATGTGAAAGGATGCACAAGAGCGGATAGAATAAGGAATGAAACTATACGAGAAGAATTAAATATATATCAAATTGAAGATAAAATCAGTGAACATAATAAGAAATGGACAGAACACTTAATGAGAATGAACAACGAAAGAATACCAAAAAGAACCTTCCTGTATAATCCCAGAGGAACAAGAGATGTTGGCCGACCACGTAGAAGATGGACTCCACTTTTAACTTCACCGGAACAGGCTGCATAGCCTAAACCTTGTAGTAGAAGAAGAAGAAGGAAATAACACTATGAGATCTCTTTTAATTATTGATGAGTTGGTTATTTTGACCCACCTCATATTTCTTGATTTTTATGCAGACCAGGTTTCGTCGCTTTTGTGTGACATTGTCGATGCATTCCAACTCTATTTCTAACGTTAATATTAGGATTAATAGAAAAACAAGATAGAACTATAATATATACCTGCTTCTCATAAAGATAAAAAATGATCCTACTACAGACCTTAAGTGTTCTTAGGGTAGTAGGAGATTACTCTCCTTCTTTTCTACACATGAGATATCAGCCGGATAGACAACTGCATGACAGCTGTCTCTACTCCCAGAACATATGTCTGGTACTCATTTTCGTAAGAGGCTGGGTCATCCCTAGGACTATGGTGCTGCCAGAAGTTTTAAGCCAGTTTAAATATCCTAACCCTATCAGGAATTGTGTCCCGCGCCATAGCCGAGTGGTTAAGGCAAGAAGCCTTGGCGCAGAGCTACGGGACTTGTGCTGGTTCGAGTCTCCATGGGGGAAGAAGTTTTTCTCATGGAATTTCGGCCAGTACAGGACCAGTGCCCATCCAGCATCGTGAGGCATTTGGGTAGCTATAATAAGTAGCGACTCCAGGTTGAGAATACCAGCTATAATGGCTGGGGGATCCAACATGCTGACCACATGTCACCCCTACACTGGCTAGATGATCATCTACCTCTGTGATTAATACATGTGGATTTGAGGCCAGCAGCCAGCTGGTCAGACAAGGGCCTTCTAGGCCTGTCGTGCTTGGAGTTTTTTTTATCAGGAATTGAATCTGTGACCTATCAGCTTGTACTGCATTGCCATAACCAAGTAAGATATGGCATAGTTCCTGCTTTTCATATCTAGTATATTAACATCAATGACAGTATAGAATGAAATAACAAATTTACAGTAGACTTAGCAAGTTTGCTCGTGCAGTAGGATTTGAGATCCATAAAACTTCTGTTTCCTGAAGATTTTGCAACTTCTAATGCCTGTTCCTGAATAATCGGGCCTGAAATGGGCATTCCCTTTTCATGTGCACCAACAAACCACTCATATACAGCACTGTTTATCACTTGATTTTATGAAATTTTTCCTAATTGTTTCACATCACCCGATTTTCCTTCAGACCAGATTTTCTTAAGTTTGGCCTTATTTTTTAAAATGTCATAAATTTGGGTTTTACTCACACTGAACCAAACAGTTAAGTCCTTAGCAGTTCACTTTTCTTTCTCATGTTCGTTTATAACATGAATTTTCTCATGCAGTGTAAGGGTTTTACATGCATGCTTTAAAGACATAACGTATTGAACTGAAATACAGATAAAATAGTGTATGTAACACAGCATAGTTTGCATGGCAATACAAAACAACTTTATTACACAAAAGTGAGAAGGAACTCAACTACAGGAAGACTTCAACCAGACTGAAGAGTTTCCCTACTCCCTCGTAGATTACGTAAGCAGGCAAGGAAAAGCGAGGGATTCCTCTCTGTCACACATAAGCAAGGGTATCCCTGCAATACAATGGCAACACAAGAAGGTAATGCAAAAGTGTCATATGCAGAATTTCCACATATGGTCATTAATACTGTAATTAGAATGTGCTTAAGAATAATTTTCCATCTTACTGAGGTAAAAATTAACTATTGGTACTTCAAAAACCATTCCATTTCTGCATTATGAACGTTTCCGGCTTATACAGGACGATTTTACATATAAAATCGTACCATTCTGAAGATTTTTTCTCGTTTCTACAGGTTTCCTTCTTATAAAGGTTCTGGCTAAGACAGGTTTTACTGTATATTATTTTTTTTTGTCTTATTCTAAGCTAAATTGACCAAATCCAAGTCATCTCTGAATGTTTGTATTGTTAACCATTCATATCCATTAGTGCTCTTATACTGTATGAATTTATTATTTATAGAACAAAGTAGTGAGATAATAATGAATTGTAATATATATACATAATACTTTTTCGATCTTACATATTAATGATCCATATTTGGTTCGTCTTCCGGGCTTATAGGCCGTGGTCTGGTTGTCTTCATACTCGACGTTTCGTCTACTGCTGCGGTAGACATCATCAGGAGATACTGCATGCTCTCTGTGAACTCCTCAACAGTCGGCTGCAGACTGGCTGGTCGTTGGAAACTGTCTCTCTGTTTATAGCTAAACGACGAAACGTCGAGTATGAAGACAACCAGACCATGGCCTATAAGCCCGGAAGACGAACCAAATATGGATCAAGATGCCGGCCATGAAAGCCTACAACTTACATATTAAATTTATCACTTCTCATCGAAAGACAAATTTTATTTGAAGAGAAAAATATATGCCTGAATCAGGATTTGAATCTGATGTCTCTGGTTCTGTACACAAGCGCTCTGACCATTAAGCTATCAGGCTCCCAATTCAAGTGAATATTAATTCTCTCCTTTATATCAATTCCCATATACCGAAGCTACATGCAGTCTGAGGCTTTTTAACAAGAAGACTTTATTGGGAATTAATACCACATTTTAGCCAATAAAGTCTTCTTGTTATATTAATAAAGTCTGTCAGTGTGTAGAACAAAAAGTTCATAGTCTTGATGCATGGGAATTCATATAAAGGAGAGAATTAATATGCATTTGAATCGGGAGCCTGGTAGCTCAGTGATCAGAATGCTGGTGTACAGAACCTGAGACATTGGGTTCAAATCCCAATTCAGGCATTTTTCTCTTCAAATAATACTTTTTGTTTCTGGAAATTAATTTTTTATTGACTTTTTTTGAAAAAATGGGAAAATTTATTTGAGAAGATTGGGAGATAAAAATTTAGCTAAATTGTTTTGGAAATCAATTATTTGAAAAACATGGAATTTAACATACCAACATATATAGGATTTATAGACTATGAAAAAGCTGTTGATGTGGTAAATAGAAGTAAATTATGGGATATAATGACAAATAAAGGTATTCCACAAATTTGATTATGGCTATAGCTGGAGGGAAAATTTTCTATAGGATCGTAACAGGCCTTGGCCTAATACTTGGAAGGAAGAAGAAGAAGAAGATTATGGCTATACAAAGTTTATATGTAAATAATAAAATTGTTATAGACATGAGTTTAAATCTAAACAACAAAAAAATGGTAATAATAAATTGTAGTGTCAGACAAGGGTGTCCTTTATCACCTCCTCTTTTTAATATATATGTAGATGAGGTTATGTTAAAGTGGCATTTTAATTTAAATAAACATTTTAAAATAAATAATAAACTGTTGGATACAATATTATTTAATCAATTGAGTTGGTGTTTACTTGAAGAAAATCCGTATTTATTAATTAATACAGTATTATTTGTCGATGATCAAGTAGTGATTTCCAGTTCAGAAGATGATCTACAAAGAGCTATTTTTAATTTGGAAGAAGTAAGTGCCAATTACAATTTAAAATTTTCAAAGAATAAAACTAAGATTTTAGCATTTAAAGGACATGATACCTTAAGAGCAAAAATAGTAATTGATAATAAAATTTTAGAGCAAGTGAACAGTTTTAAATATCTCTGCTTCAATTTATCATATGTTAAAACTGAAGATATTAATGACAAAATAAATAAATTTAATCTAATGTGTGGCACTATTAAAAGAACCCTTAAAAACACAAGAAAAGAAACAAAAATTAAATTTTATAAAATAATGGCTGTTCCTGTATTGATGTATGGATCAGAATGTTGGACAATCACTAAAAGACAAGAACAAAGATTGGAAGCAACTGAGATGAGATTTTTTAAGAAATATAGCAGGATATACTCTGCTGGATAAGAAAAGGAGTGAAGATATAAGAAAGGAACTAAATACTTTCAAACTTACAGACCGAATAATTAAATATATGAACGACTGAACAGAACATATTGATAGAATGCCAGAAGAAAGATTTCCAAAATTATTGCTAAATTATAAACTGCACGGAAGGAGAAATGTTGGACGCCCACACAAAAGATGGTCTGAACAATTTTAACAATACTAGCTTTCATGAGACCAGAACGAGCCAACAGGCTTAATCCCTGGATGACGATGATGATGATTAATAATTTTGTAAGAAAATTTTAATTATTGGTAAAATTGTATCCCTTGTTATATCCAAGATTAATTAGGCAAATTTGTATTGAATATGTTTTTTTTATGAGATATGTTCTGCTTTTGCAACTTGTCAATTTTTATACTTGTGTTTCAGGTTTCCTCAACTCTTCCACGGCTATGATATTCCTGAAGGTGTGGCTGCTTCTCAACCTGTTGTTGCAAGAGAATGCACAAAAAAAGAGATCTGCAGCCTTAACTGCGATTCACCAACTCTTGGTACGTTAGGAGCAAATCACAGTGATGATATGACATTTTACATAGGCCAAAGTTTAGTTCATAAATTTGGCAAAAACAAACCACCGCTTTCACAGCGAAACAAGCCATATAGCTGTGAGACTTGTGGAAAAAGGTTCACCTTAAGAGGTAGTCTTAAAACTCATGAAAAGCTTCACACTTACCGAGAAACATACCATTGTAACATTTGTGGTAAGTCATTCAAAGTGGAAGGAGGACTGAAATCACATGCTGTTTTGCATACAAATCATAGACCATTCATGTGCGTCATATGCGGAAAGGGATTTACCCTTAAAGGTAGCCTCAAAACCCATCTTGCTCTTCATTCAGTTCATCGTGCGACTTTCCCATGTGACATTTGCGGGAAGACTTACAAAGGTAAAGCGAGTTTTGACTCACATAAAGCACAACATTTGGGGCAGCCACTCTACCAGTGTGAAATTTGTGGCAAAAATTTCACATTGAAGGGGAGCCTCAAATTGCATTCTATGTTGCATTCTGGTGTGAAACCGTATACTTGCCAGGCCTGCGGAATGGGCTTTGCTATACGTAGTCACCTCACACGACATTTCAGAATGCATACTCTCCGATAAAGTGTGGTTCCTAGAGAGCAGCCTATTATAAATGCAATGTTTTCATTTTCTGAATAATAAAGTAGCAATAAATAGATTGTGGGATAAATTCTGGCTTTATTGTCAAGGAATGTATTCTCATAGTTGATAGTTTGTATAATTATTGCTCATTTGTAGCTCCATTGTAATTTTAAAGGGACACATACTTTATCTGTGTTATCTCTTATGAGAGAAAAAAACAAATTATTTATACAGAATATACAACTACTGATGAACATACTGTGTACTTCAAATCTGCTTTTCATAGCTTTTTTTCTTATTTTTGTTTTTATAATATATGATTTTTGATTCCATGTCAGATCAACACAGGCCATATCCTCACCCCTTTCAATTTTAACAAAATTTTGCAAAATTGAATTTAATATAAAGTTAATTAAATATATAAAATATAAAATCTTTGTGTCAAGTACTTTTTGTAATAACCATTTAAATTTTGGAAAAGTTACAACTCATGATATGTTGAAGGTAAAGTGCTGTTACAAAATTATAATAAGAATTTACATTATGAGTTCTTCTTAATAAATAAATAAGGTGGGTCTGTTGCATCTTACCTCATAAAAGTTAAGTTCTTTTAGGACATGTTTCAAAACACTTCTGTTTAATCGTCAACTGCTCAGACTGTTGATTTTTAAGTTGTTGGCCCTGGATGTCGACTCCTACTCCATCTTTTGGTGGTCCAAAGAACTTGCATATCAAATCCCTCTCCCGGGAATTTCAAAATTCATGATTCTATCCCTGTTCTTTTGGACGTAGATCTTCTCCCATATGAGGAGAGTGTCAAAATCAACAAAAAGTATATTGAACTTTTATAGGAAAAATCACTATGAGGTTTATTATATTATGAAGTTTAATTATAATAATTAGAAGACTGGATATGAGGTGAGGTATAAAGAATTTTAATTTAAATCTTAAAAAACATATATTTACATGTAAATAGTCTTTGAAGGTACAGTAAGATTAAATTGACTACAATTAAAATAAAAATTATTTCGGATGAACATTTATGAAGCTTAACAATACAGTAGACCTGTGCATGTGAAAATATCTTAGTCAATAACTCCAAAAGTTTCTGCAGTTCTAAAATGAAACTAACAGGCTATTTTAAAGGTTATTTATATAGGCAACAACATTTTTTTTTCAAACTTTAAAATTGTTAATTTTTTAACATTTCAAGGTTAAATATTATACCCTGTGACCTTTAACAACATTGAAGGTCATACAATTGTTGGTCTTACTCAGAATCAAAGGTCCATTCTTAAGCTTTAAGCTAACACAAAGTTTATTTCTTAAACTTTAGTTGTTGAATAACTATAAAAAATGTTCTTACACTTTGCATGCCCAATTTTACTGTTCTTCATATTTTAATGACCGATTACACCAAAAATGTTTACATTACACTTGATATTTTCTATTTTTAATTTTCTTTCCATGAACAATATCTCACAAAAATTTCATTAAAATCGAAGAGGATCAGGTTGAAAATGATACATAAGTGTGTTGATTTGACATGGACTGACCATTTTATACTTCTTGTTTGCATGGATCACTCAAATTGTAGAATTTTTACCATTGAGAAGGTGCAGAGGGCAGAATATCAATGATTCACATCTGTTAGATTTATATTGTATAAATTGATTATGAGGGACTTAACACAGTAATAACATTATTCAGATGTTAAATGTCTGAATAATGTTATTATTGTGTTAATTCAGATGTTAAATGTAAAAATCATAGAACAAGTGTCAGAATTTAATTATTTAGGTGTATTAATAACAAACACTAAAAATTTAATAAAAGAAGTAAATAAACAAGCTGATAAAGCAGCACAAATATCAGGATCTATGAAAGATTTAATTTGGCGCAACAAACATATGTCAATAGAAAGCAAAACCTGCATATACAAAATTATAGTTCGACCAGTTATTGTATATGGAGCAGAAACTAGAGCTGATACAACAAAAAACTAAACAAATAATAAGCACATGCGAAATGAAAATCTTAAGAACTATTCAGGGCAAAACATTATTTGATAAAATACACAACACAGAAATTAGGGACAACTGCCATATTCAAGACATAACCAAATTTATTATAGATAGACGAAAATATTGGAAGGGTCATATAGAAAGAATGGAAGAAAACTGGCTTGCAAAAAGAGCTAAAGAAGATAGACCAATGGACGGGAGAAGAACAAGAGGAAGACCTGCCAAGAGATGGATAGACAGTGAATGTACATCCAGTACGTCTTCCTCCGAGGAGTGATTTTGGAAATAAACAGGATGAAAATCCTACAAATTAAGTTTAAGAAGAAGATGTTAAATGTAAATTTATACACTCTGATGTTTTTATTATTAATTTAACACTTCTCATTGAAAGATAAATTAAATTTGAAGAGAAAAATTTAAGCCCAGACTGGGACCCGAACCTGGGACCTTTGGTTTACCATACCAATGCTCTTTCCAACTGAGCTACCGGGGCGAGTTCCAATCTAGATGCAAACTTTTCTCTTATAACTAACTAACTCACTGGCACTATCGAACCCATAGGTTCATGGCCACGCAGACATAAGCTCTCCATATATCCCTATCCTGAGCCAATGTTTTCCAATCATCCCCCGTATAATCTACTTCCCTCAAATCATAGTTAATGTTATTCTCCCACCTCATTCTTGGTCTACCAACTGGGCGTTTTCCCTCTGGTTTCCTACAAGAATCTTCCATGCACGTCTTTCATTACCCATTTGTGCCACATGTCCTGCCCATCGCAGTCTACGAGACTTAACTGTTCTCATTATATCTGGCTTCCTATAAAGACCATGTAATTCACTGTTATGCAGTCTTTTCCATTCACCTGTCTGTTCATCTCTCTTTGGTCCAAAAATTTTCCTAAGAACTCTTATATATGTTGTAATTTTCGCGCACCAAATGCTTAAAGCCTTGTCTCCTATCATTGCAAATGGTCTGGGCGAAAATGTTTCTCTTCAAATTTAATTTATCTTTCAATGAAAAGTGTTAAATTAATAATAAAAACATCAGTAGATGCCCTACTGGTTTTTAAAAGTAGTGTTTATATTCCCAATAAAAGTCTTCTTAACCAAGAAGTCACCATTTGCAATGATAGAAGCCAAGGCTTTAAGCATTTGGTGCACGGGAATTACAACATATATAAGAGAAAAATTTGCATCTAGATTGGAACTTACCCCGGTAGCTCAGTTGGAAAGAGCATTGGTACAGTAAACCAAAGGTCCCGGGTTCGGGTCCTGGTCTGGGCAAAAAATTTTCTCTTCAAAAATTAAAAATTTATACACTCTGATTATTTTTTGAAGAGCAAAAATTTTCCCTGAATCAGGATTTGAACCAAAGGCCTCTAGTTTTATGCACCAACATACATTTCCTCTTAAAAAATAACAACATTGACTTATATTACATAATGAAATATTACATTCATTTTTAGTTTGATTTCAACTACAATTTATCAGTACTAATCGTTGTTCCTTTACAGTATTTACAAGCAAAAAACTGCTTATCAGTCAACTATTTTTATTTCATTAGTTTTGCTCACTTGACCATCAGAGTAGAAAACAACAATAGTTACAGTGCAAAGTCTTTGTATTAATACTGCAACAAATTCTCTTCAAAAGTAGCTAAAGTTTTTAATATAAAATGTCCTTTTAGGTAGAATTTTTTTATCACTCACCTCATATTGTTCTTCTTTTTGACTATAAACTAGTTTCGGAGCATAGTTTCTGTTCCATCCTCAGTATTGTCATGACCGTTGTTCTGTCATCTTGAAGAGCCGTCCTTCGCTCCTTCCATTGGCTGACTGAAAAACCTCAAAATCAGGTCATTCTCACCGGGAATTTCAAAGTTCATCAATTTCTTCTTTTCAAAAAGAAGAAATTGATGAACTTTGAAATTCCCAGTGAGAATGACCTGGTTTCGAGGTTATTCAGTCAGCCAATGGAAGGAGCGAAGGACGGCTCTTCAAGACAACAGAACAACGGTTGTGACGATATTAAGGATGGAACAGAAACTATGTTCCGAAACTAGTTTATAGCCAAAAAGAAGAACAATATGAGGTGAGTGATAAAAAAAATTCTACCTAAATGAATATACCTCATAGTGTGAATTCCTAAAATAAGTAATAAAATGTCCTAATTTTGATTAGCTGATATTGACATTTATTGGATGGATCTTCAATTAGAAAGAACATTGCTTACTAAATTATCTAATAGGCTAAGTTTTTAGGTGAAATCAGTGCAACTCTGGTGCTAACTTTTGGAATGTTTATAATGACTCTCTGCAGAATGTTATAGCCATACAGAAACAATAATATATGTATTACTGAGTTAGTTGTACTTCAATGGGAAAAATTTCTATAGATTCCTCTGTATCATACAACTGTATTTTGTTCTATGTCATTGTCATTTGGAATATCAATATCTATTTTTTTAGTAGAAAGGTAATTATGTTATAGAGTTTTGATCTCGTTTAACTAGTTTTGATTTAATATCGATTTCATGATAAAAACAATGGATTAAAATAAAAAATAGTAAAAGATTATGACTAATAATAATGAAACTGTCCACCGCTATGGTCTCGAGGTAGCGTGCTGCCTTATCACGCAGTGGTTCCGGGTTCAATCCCCGGTCAGAACAAGTTTCCTGGGTGAGGTTTTTTTTTGGGATTTTTCCTCACCTGTATAATAAATGTCAAAAATCTTTAAGGCCCAAACGGGTCCCCAACACCATTTGGCCACCACTATCATCAATATCATATTCACCTAATTAGCTTAAGTTTAGTTTAAGGCCTCTCCTGGCGCATCATTACCATCATCATCAACTCTCATATCATCAGGGCAGCGTAACCCCGCCTTCCAGGCACCCAACCTCAGAAGTGGGTTACAAGTACACCATGCGAGGAAAGAACACCAGAAATGCCAAAATGACAACATGGGGCATTTGAAAAAATAAATAAATAAATAATGAAACTCGTGTATTATATACTTCAAATTAAAAAAGATCAAATTTAAATTGGAAAATGGAATTAAAAGTGTTTAATTTAGGAAGATTGATGTTCAGAAGAACAAAACTTAAAAATTGATAAGAAATGAAACAAATAATACTTACATAAAAATATTCTACCTTAATGAATATACCTCATAGTGAGAATTCCTAAAATAAGTAATACTTACATATTTAGAATACAGTGAGATGAATTTAAACCTTTTCTAGTTGGTTCCAGATGACTAATAGTTATTATGCTTGCCACTAGTTCTGAGGTTCACGGATTCAAACCTGGATGGGATTGATATGTTTATTAAAGACATAAAAATCCTCAGTGTAACTTCCTTTGGAAAGAAAGTAAAGCTGTTCCCATGTCATAGATTTACAATGTGTGAAAAAACCTCAAGCATGAAATAAAATGCATCTGAGCAAAATTTAACAGCATTTCATGCCCTGCTTTTAATTGTGGCACTAATTACCTTAGTTGTTAAAGAGCATCTTCAAATAATTTAACTCCGTCCACCGCTGTGGTCTCGAGGTAGCGTGCTGCCTTGTCACGCAGCGGGCTCGGGTTCGATCCCCAGTCGGGACAGTTTCCTGGGTGAGGTTTTTATCGGGGTTTTTCCTCACCTGTAAGACAAATGTCAGGAAATTTTAAGGCCCAAACGATCTCCAAACATCATATGGCCATCTCAATCATCATCACTCATATTCATCTTAGATTAAGCTTAGAATTAGGGACTCTCCTGGCACACCATTATCATCATCCATCATATCATCGAGGCACGTAACCCCGCCTTCCAGGTGCCCCAACCTCAGAAGTGGGTTACAATTATGCCAATGCCAGGAGAGAACACCAGAAATGTCCAAAAGGACAAATTAGAGCATAAAAAAATTAACTCCATGGCATGATAGTTCTAGAAGGCCCTTCACCTACCAGCTGGCTGTTGGCCTTAAATCTACATGTGTTAATCATCCTGTCAGTGTAGGGGTGACATGTGATCAGCATGTCAGGGTCCTCAGTTGTAATAGCTGGTTTTCTCAACCTGGAGCCCCTACTTATTATAGCTACCAAATTCCTCATAATGCTGGGTAGACACAGTCTTGCCTTAACCACTCAACTATGGCACAGGACTTTTAAATAATTTATACTTATCTATAATCCAACACAAATCAGAACCAAATCCTCCGCCTGATAACAGGAGCCGTTAAAACAACACCAATCACTGCCATGCAAATCTTAACAAATAACCCAAACATAGCATTTGAAATAGAGAAAACAGCAATCACACAGTATGAAAAATTTGTAAGGCTACCCCATAATAACTGGACCCAAAGAAAACCACAAGTATGTTTAAAATCTCAGCAAAGCTTCTTAAGCATAGTACAAGAAATCAAACAGAAATTGCAACTTCCACATTTTAAGAAAATATGCAGATGAGAAACAACCCTCTAGAATTTTTTGGAAATTGAATATAACCTTCATTTAACAGAAGACATCAAGAAATCTGTAACTCCTCCATATATTTTAAAACAAATGTCACTGGAAATAATAAATCTAAGATACCCAGCTCCTGAATGGATACATATTTTTACAGATGGCTCCAGCCTACCAAATGACAGTGGCAATGGTGATGGTGCAGTATGTCCACTTTTTTCCTTTTATCGTAAACTAAACACAAATTCAACAAACTATGATGGCGAAATTCTAGCAATTTTCTTAAGTTTACAAAATCTTTTATATCACATCCAAAAATTTACAAAAGTTGTAATTCTATGTGACACCAAAGCAGCCATTCTCGCTATAACACGAGACACAACACCCAAAAGCATCAAAATTATTGAATGTCACAAAATGATAAAACAGTTATCCCGTCTACATAAAAAAGTTGTACTTCAATGGATTCTGGCCCATTGTGGAGTGACAGGCAATGAAATAGCCGATTTTCTGGCCAAGAAGGGTAGCAAAATTGTTTCAAACCCAACTTCTACTCCAGTTTCCTTTCACTCTATCAAAAGAATTATCTCAAATAAATACATCAATAAACTTAGAGAAGAATACACCACCAAAACATCTGGAAAGGAATGGGAAAATCTACAAGCTTATGACATTACTACATTACAAAGAAAATCTACAGTAGCAACGTTCAGACTGCTAACGGGACATGACTGCTTGAATAAACACCTACACAGAATTGGCATAACAGATTCACCTGAATGCCCTTTTTGCAATTTAAATGAAGATATGGAAAGAAACCATCTCCTCCATTGTCAAGCTTTTGTAGAAGAGACCAGCCTTTCTGCTAAATATTGGAGTGCAAGAGAGTGAATGATTTCATTATCAAGTGCTCGGCATTAGATACCAACCAACCATAATCCAACACAAAGAATTTCTGTATTTGATCTACATAGAGTGCTTGCAGTCGTAAAGCTGTATTTGCTTTTTATGATCAAGTGAGTGACTGGTGAAGTATGAATAGTGTCAAATTACAAATAGAGCTTAATGACTTATGTGTTACTTTATTAGCAATAATAAAATGGCAATATAAAATTCTATAATAACAATGTAATGACGAGATATACCAATTTACAGTATATCAATAATTCTAAATACACAAATTGCTAATCCACAAAACATTATTTATTTATTTATTTAATCCTAAGGCTAGTGACAAATAATTTTTCCTCTTGCAATATGTCTTTGACTTCATCTTCAAGAGTATACCACCCCATATTTATTAATGCTTTAGAATGTTTTATTAAGTCATCTCTCTCTCTCTTTTTTTTTTTACAGAAAATGTGTCGAGTTACATTTTGTAAATTACTAGTCAATATAATAAATAATAATAGCATTATATCCATCCTTTCTTCTCTCATTATCACTGGAATTTCGGCTAAACTTTTCAACCTGAGATGCGACTTTTTTAATTCCTTCATAAACTCCTGTCAAATTTTATTCTTGGAGTTTCATTTTTTAAATTATTTCTCACCATTTATAGTGATTTTTACATTTTTTCCTAATGATTATTTCAATATATTTTTCTATGATATTTAACTACATATGTAGCATGAAGATGTAGCAACCATATTGATTTTAACAAATATTTTATGCAATAACAAAGACGTGTTCCAGGGCAGCCAGCATAGAGATGTACTAATTAACTGTACACATATACTTCAGAATTTCAGAACTTACTATTTATTTTTAGGCATTGCATTTTTCACAGGTTAGAATGTTTAAATTGCATTAGGTTAATATATTGACTTAGGCTTTCACAGCCGGAGTTGGTATGAATATCTTGAAGATTTCCGAGCTGTTAGCTGTGGTCTTGAGGCTTGAAGTTCCCCGACGTTTCACCAGAGACTACATCTGGCATCCTCAAGGATTGTCTTTTGAGGCTTGAAGTTGTCTTGAGACAACCCTTGAGGATGCCGGATGCAGTCTCTGATGAAACATTGGGGAACTTCAAGTCTCAGGACCATGGCCAACAGCCTGGAAATCTTCTTAAAGATATTCATGCATTATATTAGCTTTTAGGTTGGTCTTTCACAGGTTAGAGCACTTAAATTGCATTAGGTTAGCTTTTAGGTTTGTTAATTTTTCTTTCCCAAATAAAAAACCAAACTATTGTTAGGAGGGACTACTCATGCAAACTTCTAACCATCCTTCCCTGAACTTGCTTGTATTTGTCTTAAGTATTACCAACTACTCTTTGCATTATGCATCTGTGAGTGAACAACATGGTTAATCCTTCCTTCCTGATTTTTCAGTCAAATATTTTATAAAAAAAGAGAGAAAATCCTTTTCATTTCAGATGGAATGACAAGAGAAATGTGGAGGAGAATGGTACCTTTTTTTATATATTTTCCCTTAATTACAATGGAGCACATTTTGAGCAATAATCTATAAGTAGAATGAAAGAATTAGTTTTATCTTTGAGATACCTATTTATAATACTCACATTTGTATATGTAGCTGAATGTTTGAACAGACTTGGATGTAGAATTGTTAACAAAGCCATACATTTGTTCCTGAAGCAGTTTGTGCTAATTATCACATTCTAGTTTATACTTAATGAATTAAGTACAAGATAGGCCACACATATTTTACACACATTTTATGGATTATGAATTCAAGAGAGTATGAGACTGGTTTTATGTTATACTAGCTAATACCCGGCATGCACTGCTATGCCTAAATAAATTGAATGTGTTTTTATATTTAGTTGAATAAGTAAAAAGAAAAATAATCATAAATTTATATCATAATTATGTTTAGATACCCCATGCTGATTAACCAACATTGCCCGGGAATATACTTATCCCGATCTTTTGGGCATAAATGAGCTGAAAGACGAAAATGGTTATTGAGAATTATCCGTAAAAGAATACCCTCCATTTGCTGCTATGCTTGTCCAGGAATCTAGTCATCCCGATCTTCTTGGCATCCATCCATAGTAATTCTGCCCAAAGGCAGGTCCTTCACTGCAATCATAGCATTTCCATGCTATGCTTGCAGCTTTACTAGGGAATTGTGTAGGTGTGGTAGCTTCCCGTTGCTTTCCACATCTTGGCATCAATGAGCTGAAAGATAAAAATGGTTATTATGAGTTATCTGTAAAAGATAGACATGTGCTGTTGCAGACTTTTTGTAGATTTTTTGTTTTTTTTTGTTGAGATAATCAATTCTGTGTATGGGACAATCCATATCAAATCGGACAGCAAAAAATCTTGCAATTTATTTTTTTTAATTTTATGTATCCCTAAATATAGTGAATACATTTATAAACGTATTAATACAGAAATTTAATTTTTATCATTTATAGGTTCGTAGTCATGATGATCTGAAATTATCGTAAATATGATAAACTAAAACGTTTACTAGCTAATATTTCTGAAACAGTAAACAGCAAAAATTTGTTTCAAACGTATTTATATAGGTGATATCATGTAGTTTAAGGGTGTTATTTTTATAATTAGGATATTTTTATTTTCGGTGTCAATTTTCTGTTTTATGGCGGTTTACTGCAGTACATATCAAAAAATGAAAACGGAAAAAATACAGGATACTACTCACGTAATAAGGATTAATTTCCAGCAATTACATTTTTGGAGAGTTGAATAGTTCAGACAATATAAATGTTTTTTATTCTATTTTCGTAAAAAAACTCGCGGGTCCACGGCGCAGCAGATTTATTTCACGACCAAGGTCGCGCGCGTACTTTATTGAAAGAGCTTCATCAGTGACTTTTTCAATTGCCATTAAATCGAATAGATTGTTATATGTTCTGCTTAATGGAACAGTACCATAAATTTATAAAAGTGGCGATATTTTAATTCTTACGCAGTAGATATTTATTTATCAAATTTTATTGCTGAAGTGAGAAGTAAAGAGCTCTGTTACTTATGTTTACTGTGAATTATTAAACAAATTATTTATAACGAACTCACTCACTGGCTCTGTGGAACCTGCAGGTTCATGGCAGCGCGGACATAAGCTCTCCATACATCCCATTCCGAGCTAACGTTTTCCAATTATTCCCTGTATAATCTACTTCCCTCAAATCATGTATAATGTTATTCTCCCACCTCATTCTTAGTCTTCCAACTGGACGTTTTCCCTCCGGTTTTCCTACCAGAAATTTCCAAACACCTCTTTCATCCTCCATACGTGCCACATTTCCTGCCCATCGCAGCCTACGAGACCTAACTGTTTTTATTATATCTGGCTTCCTATACAGATCATGTAGCTCACTATTATGTAGTTTTCTCCATTCATCTGTCTGTTCATCTCTTTTTGATCCAAAAATTTTCCTAAGAACTTTATTCTGAAATACTCGTAATCTTCTGCCCTTTTTTTAAAACAAATTATTTATTTTGTTACAAATTTTTCATTACAGTTTAAATGTAATATTATATAACTATTTCATCATTAATTGAATAAACTGGTATAAATTTTTATTATGTTATAATTACTAATTTCAGTCTTAAAATAACTTTTTATTCAGTGTATTGTATTGTACCCTGAAAACTTTGACGAAATAGTATTGTTATAAGATATCACTTCCAAATAAGACCGAATGTTTTAATACTCATACCACTTCCTACCAAACAATAATAATGCAGTGTCAGCAAGTCTTCCTTAAACATCTGTTTTACATCAACAATTCTCAAGTTCAGATTACATACTAGACAGTTAATTTACACCACTGTGTATGTTTAGTGCATCTCGTCATTTTAAGTGTCACAGTCAAATTAAAAATAATATCTTATTGTTCTTAACTCACAAGTTTGCAGATCTACAAAGACTGAATGGTGTGTTAGAAGTTAAATATAATTTTAATTATGCATATATTAGTATACAATAGTTATTAACAATATTATGTGTTAATATATAATTTTACAATTTCTTAAATGTTTCTGGAATGAGAGAATAATCGTAGAGATATACATTTTGTGTTATAAAAGGAGAATAATGGGAAGTTTAGATATTAAATTAAATACTATAATAATTTAGCTTATAATAAAAGCTAATATTATCGTGCATTTTAATATCATCTTAGATATGTCATGAGTAGGGGATGCAAGATCAGTAAGTGATACCAAGCCAATAAAATATATTTATACCTCTTAAATATTACTTGTAACAGCATGAAAATTGTTATAAATTATTATCGATAGCTTAACATTACTTACAATATTCAACATCAGACATTGGTGTAGTGTACAAGTACAAAATATTACAACACATTACAAAACTACTCTCTAGAATATATTTTTAATAGGCCTACCAGCTTGAATTCGTAGGTGCTTAGTAATTTAAATTAAACTATACATTAGCCAAAATCAGCACAAAATTAACCGCCTACTGAATATATCAATAAATGTTTGTTATATTTAATGACGTTTATTATGTAGCAATTTATTTCAAGCGCGAGGTTCTCCTACGTACCATAAATTTACGACACGGGACTCACGGATTTCCTTCCTTCTGGAGAAAGCTACATTCAGAATTGTTACGCCTTTAAAATGCCATTGATTCATATCGAGTTTGAACCCGCGAACCTCGGAATCGGAGGCGTGCAGAGTAACCACTTGTCCACGATGATGATGATAATGTAATAATTGTAATAATGATAAGAAAAATAATGTAATGATGATAATAACAATAAAAATATTTGTAAGTGTGCAAAGGACTATTACCAAGTAGCTCCGTCATTGTTTGTACGAGCGAGTGATCTCCACTCACGCAAAAGGTATTGCGGGCAGTCTATACATAGGAGAATTTAGGAAAATAATTATTTTGGGTAGTTTCCTTTCAAGACTCCACTTTAATACTAATTACAAAAAAATTAACTGGTGTTCAGGTAATAATGTGACACTTTTTGATTTTATAAAATTTTTGGTGAGGAAGGTCAATTGCATATTAATTGCATTTACGCCCTTCAGAAAAATGTAAATATTAACATACTAATTTTCAAGCAATAGAGCATAAAATCATCTATAATGTGACTATCTTTTCAAGTTGAGGGAACAGCCATACTTCGAGAAATGTATTTTATAAAAGAGACTATTTAAAACAATACAATAAATTGACAGCTCTATTACTCTTTAATTACACCAAGTGAAGACTTGAAATTCTGTTCAGATATTCTTTATATCATAAAGTTTCACCGTAAAAAAAAAGGTAAACTTTTAAAGATGTGAGTTCAATTTTCACAATTTTTTTGCCAATTTCGTATGGAATGTCCCGTATATTAATTTGGTGTATATGTTATGGTTTAGGAAACATAAGTCATTTAAGTGTCCAAAAAAATTTCCAAAAAACATATTTTTCATTACAAAGGGTGATTTTTTTAAGGGTGAAGGGAGTTGAGTATTACAACTCTCTTTATAGCCTAAAACCTTCCCGGGAAACTCCTGAACATTTTGCAAAAAGCCTCATTACAATCGGATGAATGATATGATAGCACATAAAGGACAAAAGACAGGCAGACACACATATATATATAGATAATGCACACGACTTCATCAGTATGAACTGTTATTTACCTTTCTTACTATAAAGTTCTAAAAATTTAAATTATAATTTGAATAATTAAAACTATGGTATATTAAAATATAATTTGAATATTTGTGGGCATAGAATTTTATAGCATATATATATATATATATTGTTTTTGTTTTGTTTGTAAATGTATTTATGTATTTAATATAAAATTCAGAGGTCTCAGGTTTGATTTCTAGCTACATCTAGAAATTTTTGTTTCGTTATTAACAAACAGGTCAGGAAGGGGTCTACTCAGCCTTGTGAGGACAACTGAGTAGCTACTTGAATTTAGAAGTAGCAAAATGTGATTAGGAAAACCAAAATTAACAACATAACCATGTGTATTGTCATCTGCTAGATAGTGATGTCAACCTTGAGAATTCAGATTTGTCATACCACAGATTTATTTATTTATTGAACAAAATTTCCCTAGAAAAATACTAGAATAGGTGCCACCTGGTAGAATAATATAAGACCAAAAATAATTTAGAGTATTGTTTATTTAAGCAGCAGGAGGCAAAAGGATTGGATGATCAAGATTGGAATGACAAGAGAAATGTGGAGGAGAATGACAGCAGATTAATTTGGTGCAGGAAGACTTGCCATAAGGATTTTCCAGAAGGATATATAAGTGCAGAGTGGAATACAAAACAGAGGGAGATGTCAGCACAGAATTACTTTGATTGACTGTTTTATTTAAATTACAAGGATGATAGGTGAGATTGATCAATTTCAAATTGGCTGTTTACAAATTGAAGAAAGTGACTGAGAGAAGAACTAGGCCAAGTTCCTAACATTCATCAGATGGATATTTAAATTCAGGTCATAAACTGAATAACCTTTCTCAGGATGGCTGCATTCCTAGCAAAAAAAAAAGCAACTAGCCACACAATCTCTATGTTACTTCATCAATTTCCATATAGACAAAGTTTTAAGGCTATCAACAAAGCAGTTCCATTACACTATATTCTGAGCCAGAACCATGTATAAAATTGAAGAAGCTCAAGGTAAACACATTGTATTACAGTGGGTACCGTCGCATATGGAATCACTGGGTAATGAACAAGTGGACTTCTTAGCAAAGAAAGGCTCCAATATCAGGCTGAGGACAACAAAAGAGATATCCCTATAAAGAAGACAACATGAGCGAAAACAAAAAATACATCTCGAAAGAAGAGATCAAAATATAAAAGATCTTCAAAATAAGAAATATGAAGACATAGTGAAATATGCTGAAACAATAACCATCATTGAGATGTATGAAATTAATAATAAAAACATTAAGAAAAAAATAAAACACCTCCCTAGAAGAACAGTAGTAGTTCTCTTCAGATTAGAAACGGGCCATAGAATGGGGATTGTTCCTAGAACTATGGGATGCTCCTTGTGTGAAGAAAATGTTCTCCTAAGCAAGGAATGCTTGCTATACTGCAAGCGACTAAATCCCAAGAAAAAAGGACAGAAAAGACATCGCAGGACTTCATTGGGAAGCAAGAGGACTAATGGTGTAAACCTAGCTCCAACCATTTGAAAACAACAACATATTCTGAGCCATTACCTTCATTTCTATTCATGTCATTTCTTTAATTTGTACTTATTTTTCTACACTCTCATAGAAGAAATAGATTACTTTAAACCCAATAAACTTACTTACTTACTTACTCACTGGCACTATCGAACCCGTAGGTTCATGGCCGCGCGGACATAAGCTCTCCATACATCCCTATCCTGAGCTAATGCTTTCCAATCATTCCCTGTATAATCTACTTCCCTCAAATCATAGTTAATGTTGTTCTCCCACCTCATTCTTGGTCTACCAACTGGGCGTTTTCCCTCTGGCTTTCCTACAAGAAGCTTCCATGCACGTCTTTCATTCCCCATACGTGCAACATGTCCTGCCCATCGCAGTCTACGAGACTTTACTGTTCTTATTATATCTGGCTTCCTATAAAGACCATGTAGTTCATTGTTATGTAGTCTCCTCCATTCACCTGTCTGTTCATCTCTCTTGGGTCCAAAAATTTTCCTAAGAACTTTATTCTCAAATACTCGTAATCTCCTTTCCTCCCTTAAAGTAAGAGTCCATGTTTCGCACCCATATAATATAACTGGTAGAATAATAGTTTTATATATTTTCAGCTTAACGTTTTTTGAAAGGAGTTCGGACATCAAAAGTCTCTGCAATGCATAATAGCATGCATTTCCAGAATTGAGCCTATGTTTAATTTCTTTGTGCGTCTCATTCCTATTTGTGATTATTGTTCCTAGGTATTTGAATTCAGCCACTTCCTCAAAATTTCCCTCATTTGTCATTAGCTGTCCATTTCCATTATATACTGAATTTCTACGTGTGACCATATATTTAGTTTTACTGATATTTACTTCCAGTCCTAATTTCTTAGTGTTACTCAATAGTGTGTGCGTGTTGGCCTTTAGTATCTCCTCGCTATCGGCCAATAGTACTACATCATCAGCATAAACTAACAGCTTATTAATACCATTCAGTTGTAAGCCTTCCTCATTCTCTAAAGATTTAATGGCATGCTCTAGTACAAAATTAAATAGTAGAGGAGATAGTGCATCTCCTTGCTTCAACCCATTCTGGATTTCAAAAGTGTCTGAAAACTGTTTGCCTACACGCACCCTACTATTTGAGCCATTTAGACACATTCGTATAAGTCTAACTAACTTTTTAGGAATTCCGAACTCCAGCAGGATACTATATAACTTCTCCCTCTTAATTGAATCATATGCTTTTTGAAGTCTACATATAGTTGATGTACAGTGCCATTATATTCCCATTTCTTTTCTAAAATCTGTCTTATACTAAAAATCTGATCTGTTGTAGACCTGTTTCTTCTAAATGCACATTGATGATCTCCTAGAATGTCATCAATGTAGGGAGTAAGTCTGCTTACTAATATATTTGTAAGAATTTTGTATGAAGTTGAAAGTAATGAGATGCCCCTGTAGTTGTTGCAATCAGTTTTATCTCCTTTCTTATAAATTGGTACGATAATTGATTCCTTCCATTCATCTGGAAGAGCTTCTTTTTCCCAAATCATACTAAGCAACCAGCGTATTTTGTCTATCATTTTTCTCCTCCTGATTTTATGAGTTCTGCTGGGATCTCATCTGAACCTGATGCTTTATACATCTTCAATTTTTCAATCGCCATTTCGACCTCTAATGCACTTGGCTCTGCGACTAGCATTTCTGCTGTCTGTAACTTATCCTCCTCAATGTCCTGTTCTGTATGTACATTTAATAGCTGATTAAAGTAACTTTTCCATCTATTTAATATACTCCTAGAATCTGCAATCATATCCCCATTTTCATTTCGAATTATGTTTGTTCTAGCCTGAAACCCTTTCTTCTCTATACTAATTCCCTGATATAATTCTCTAATGTTCCTATTTTTTGCATTCATTTCAAGATCATTAATCTTCTCTCTCAAATATTCCCTCTTTTTACTCTTTAGTAACTTAGTGGTTTCCCGTCTAATACTACCCAATTGCTCTAAATTTACCTCATTTGGCTCGTGTAAGCATTTAATTTTTGCTAGTTTTCTTTTCTTTACAATGTCGGCACATTCCTCATCAAACCATTTCTTGTTTTGTCTCTTTTTTAAACAACCAATGCTTTCTGATGCTGACAATTTAATAGTATCTCTTATAGCCTCCCATTCTTTATTTATATCAATTATACTATTTCATATTTCTATTTAAAAACATGTTTGTGTTACATACTTATACATATTTTAAAATACAATAGGAAGTAACATTAAGAGGTTTGTTTAATAATTAAAACATTTGATCTGTTCATTCTTACCTCTTAGAGTTGTTTTTGTCGAACATATGTTTCAGAGCTTTTTAGCCCCATCGTCCGCAATTACAGACTGAATTTTCTCATGTTGTCGGCCCTGATTCTTGATTCCTGCTCTCTTTGCCAATGAATTTACTAATGAGGTTCCTTTCTGCAGGAATTTCAAAGTTCATAATTCTTTCCTTGTTCTTCTGTATATAGATTTTTTCCCATATGGTGAGTTAATTTTTGTTTTCTAACTGTTTTAATAATTTTGTGTTTACATCTATTTTGTGTTTTTCTGACCAAACATGAGCAGCCAAAAAAATACAAAATAGATGTAAACACAAAATTATTAAAACTGTTAGAAAACAAAAATTAACTCACCATATGGCAAAAAAAAATCTATATACAGAAGAACAAGGAAAGAATTATGAACTTTGAAATTCCCGCAGAAAAGAACTTCATTAGTAAATTCATTGGACCAGAGGCAAAGAGAGCAGGAATCAAGAATCAGGGCCAACAACATGAGAAAATTCAGTCTGTAGTCGCTGACGATGGAGCTAAGAAGCTCTGAAACATATGTTCGACAAAAACAACTCTAAGAGGTAAGAATGAATAGACAACATGTTTTAATTACTTATACATATGCCTAATGAAAACTTATAGCAGTTTGGTGAGATAACTAGATTAACCAAAATTAGAACTTCATTGCAAAACCAAAATTAGAACTTCATTGCAGATAGTTAAATTGTTGAAATAACCATTAACATTTAAGTAAAGTGATCCCACAACAGGCCCGGAGGCCCTTGGAGTAGTAGGAGGTTAAGGCTCCCACTTTTTCTAGACAATCAGTACTTTATGTCAGCCGGGTTGTCAGCCCTGCGTGACGGCCGCCTTTACCCCCAGAACAAGTGTATGGTACTCATTTCAGTTAGAGGCTGAGTCGACCCCAGGACCGCCAGAGGGTTTTGGTCAGTTAAAAATCCTGACCCCAACGGGACTTGAACCCTCGACCCTCCAGCTTGTAGCTCAGTGCCTTAACCACTACGCTACGGCGTGCCCCCCATTAACATTTACAAGAGTGATTAAATCAAAAGTCAGATATATACTCCAAAGCAATTGTAAAGTACAATAATCCCACTGCAGACCTTAAAGCCCTTGGGGTAGTAGTAGGAGGTTAAAGATTCTATCTTTTTTAGACAATCAACACAAGATGTCAGCTGGATTGTCAGTCCTGTATGATGGCCGCTTTTATCTCCAGAACATGCATCTCATACTCATTTATTTTAAATATGGATAGATGTTAAATTAAATCTCATAGTGATATTTCCTATAATAGTTCAGTAGAACACAAAATGTAAAGTTTTCAAAGATATTGTCATATGAGTTTATGGATTATCAGATTGCAATATTTAAAAAAAGACTTTTTTTTTTAGATTAACACAAGACTAAATTTATAGCGAAACATAGTATTATGTAAATCAGGTTATGTAAAGTTCCTTCTTTGTAAATGAATCTTACATCCAAGTCAGTTCAAAATAAGTTTTATGGTACTGTTTTATTATTTTTTTATTTTATTTTTTATTGTTGAAAGAATATAGATAGTGCAGTATTTGTTCATCTGTGTACAAGATAATTAGAAGAAGTCTATGATACTTGTATTGTGCCATACAGTCTTCAAGCATTGAAACTTGCATATATAATTATTTTAATAGGATTTCAAGTTCATGAACATTACTTAACTCATTGGTTTTATATATAACATTTTATTTTTTATTATAAATTTCACATTTCTCATTGAAGATCTAATTATATTTGAAGAGAAAAATATGCATCTAGACTGGGGTTTGAACCCAGGATATTTAGCTTTATACACTAGTGCTCTGCCACAGAGCTGTCCAAGGCCTCCCCAATCTTATTGCAAATTTTTCTCTTATACATTTTTATTACCAGAGTGTGAAAAGATATTGCAAACTGTTGCTTGACACGTGAATAGCAGCTTCTTATTTAAGAAGACTTTTAATGGGAATTTAACATTACTTTTATAAAGCCAGAATAAGTTCTTTTAATGTTTTTTATATATTTATTTTTATATAAAACATCAAAAGATACTTTACTGGCTTTACAAAGTAATGTTAAATTCCCATTAAAAGTCTTCTTAAATAAGAAGCTGCCATTCACGCGTCGAGCAACCGGGTTCACAAGCCTTTGACACTCTCAGGAATTAAAAATATATAAGAGAAAATTTGCATTTAGATTGGAGGCCTTGGATAGCTCAGTGGAAGAACATTAGAGTATAAAATTGAAGGTCCTGGATTCAAATCCCGGTCTATGCTTATATTTTTCTCTTCAAATATAATATATAACGATAAATATTCAAATTGATGAGGTTTGCATAATACAGTAAGTGCCAAAACAAGAAGTAACAGAATCTATGCATTGTTTACCTAGCTACCAAGTGCAGTATTTGTCTGGGAATAACAACAATTCGATGTCATTCTTAGTTCATGGCATGAGAGTTTTATAACAATTTTACGAGATTATGAGAGTAATAAATTGCTTGAAATAGATTACTGTACAGTAATTAAGTGATTGCAATCAATTTATTTAAAGTATACTGTCATTTTTTCACTTGATACTCTCTACACAACTTTGTAATGTCACTTCCAAATTCTGTGCAGAATGTGTATTGATTTGTATTTCAGAGTTTTAGATACATTTGAGCATAGTGCTTGCAATTGTAGTTATCATAATACAAGAAAGAATCTGTATGTTGACTAATATTATGACACATTCTTATAAATTTGAATGTGCAATTGCTCCAAATATTAAGCAGTTTTAAATGTTTTCATGAAATTATTTAGTAAGGTACAGTACTATGAAGTAATGTGATATGTTTCACTCTTAGAAAACATCCTTTCTCATAAATTGTTTCATGGATTATTGCCTGTATTATATTATAAGGCCTTGGCATAGAGCTTAGCCACACTTACTAAAATGCCTGTATTATATTATAAGGCCTTGGCATAGAGCTTAGCCACACTTACTAAAATGGTTGTTCCAAAATCACCACGCATGGCGTTTATCAATTTTTCATTGCCTTCTTAAGCTCAGTTTTCTTTATTTCATAAAACTTATGATGGAAATTAACATTTGGCAAAGCCCTTTGAATTAACAGTTTGGGAAAAGATATACATTCAGAAGAAGAAATTTAGATCCATGAATTTTAAAATTCCTGGCGAGCAAGATTTAATCTCAAAGTTAATCAAATCAACACTAGATGGAGTTTAGAAGGCAATGGTGAAGGCAAAAATTCAAAAGTCAAAAAGATGTCCTGTGCTGTGAAGAATACAGAGTGTATGAGGTGAGATGATATTCGACTCATTTTAATTTTATTCCAGGTTTCTCTGTATACAGAAGCAGCCTCCTTTAACAATAGATTTTGCATCAAATTCTATTAGCCTACACAAAATAACCTAATAACTCTTTCTTTCATGTTTAATAAGATGCCATTAATAACTCACATGATGATCAGATGTAAAGAAAAGACCCAATGTAGCTATACACATCATAAAAGGCAAGTAAGTTGGGAACGCAGTGCCAGGGTGTATAGTCAGCCATCTTGTTCCGGAGTATAAATATGGGATCTGGGATTAAATCATAGGGCTGACATCTTTACACTTTGAAAACAAAAAAATTGTTGAGAAGCTTGAATCAAAGCTTTGTTTCTGGAATGTTAGCAAGGACTTAAGGAAGGATTGAATCAGTATGAACTAACTGTAGAGAACTCCTAGGTTTGGCATCATGAAGAAGAATGACATTGGGCTAAGAAGAATAGAGAAAAAAATAAAGGAGCCTATGGTTCGACATTGGCCTATGATGTAGAAGTTGTCATTATATAAATTATATTGGAATATGAAGTAATATGCCTTTGAGCATATTACATTAAGCCTTTCCTCCTATTAAAACGATCAAACATAATGACATAGGCTTTCACAGCTGGAGTTCGTATTATGATCTGTAGACATTTCCCGGATTTGTTGGCCGTTTGTGAGATTTAAAACTCCCCAACATTTTACCAGAGACTGTATCGGGCATCCTCAAGGGTTGGCATGAGACTGGCTATTTTGTTGACTGCCTGCCTTATTTATATTGTTTCCCACAGTGCGTTCTCTGTGCAGTACATTCTGTCGTAAATTATAATTGGCTCCTAATTGGTCAGCAGTTGGGACTTCCACTGAACTCATGTGGTTGCCATCTGATGATCTAGGAGGCTCTTGCTGCTGGGGTTACATCTAGTGTTTTTAGAGTTTCTTTTTTTTTTTTTTTTTTTTAATTGTTATATGTCTTTTAAATGATTGATAAATGAAAATTGCCAACAATTTATTTTAATAACTACTGGTAGGTTTAAATATGAGTATTATTGAACAGATTGTTAAAATAAGTTGTGTACGTAATAGTAATTCAAAATAAATGTGCAGTTGATGAGGGACTTTTTCTTTTAACAAACTCAAATAGGGTCTGCCAAAAAAGACAAAGTGTATGTGACAATAAAGAAGGAAGACAATATGAAACATTATATAATAAAAGGACAAAACATAACATTTTTGAATTTGTACAATATTAAAATTAACCTTTAAACGCCCAGGAGCCCATATGCTGGGTTTTAAAATGTACGTCCAATCTGCCCGCAGACCCAGCGTATGGGTTCTGAGCAGTCGGACTTGTTTGGTTGCTTGAAATTATACTGGATAATACTACTATTGTAACATACCTTTTTTTAGGGTTATCAGATGCTTGGCAACGTGATGTGAAGATAGCATTCGTTTATTAAATATTTGTTTTTGTGTGATAAGCCTCGAAACAATCACCAATTCACAAACCGACATCATACTTTTTACACTTCACTTGCACACGTTTTCTGATTCCCCGCGCCGAACACACGACAAATTAGTCTTTGTAAAGCTACCGACCAATGTTGACTAAAATTAACTTCAAGTCACAAAATATCTGTACTCAATATACTATGTCTACCGACCAGGGAGTCATCTACAGGGTGTTCTACCAACCTGTTCCGAAAAGTCTGTGACAAGTCTAAGTCGGAAGTCTGTATGTGTTGTTTTGGCCCAATGTTGACTAAAGTTGACTTCAAATCACAAAATGTCTGTACTCAATATACTAGGTCTATCCAGGGAGTCGTCTACAGGGTGTTCTATCAGCCTGTTGCAATACGTCTCTGACAAGTCTAAGTCAGAAGTCACTATATGTTGTTTTGGCACCAATTAAGTCAGAAGAAGAAAATATGTATAGAATGGTTAAGTCTAACAAATGAAAAATATTTTTTTTGGTTGAGTAAACAAGCTATAACGGCTGGGGGACTCCACATGCTGAGCACATGTCACCCATGCACTAGCTCGAAGATCATCTACCTTTGTGATTGACACATATGAGTGTGAGGCCAGAAGCTCGATGGTAGGCTCTAAGAGCCTTCTAGGCCTGTCGCACCATGGAATTATTATTATTATTATTAGATTATTAGGCATCCCTTTTCTCTTATGTCTTACTATCCCACAACACGTCATTTCACATTAGAATAATTACGCCAAGAAAAAGGTACATTTCTGATTCTGTCATGTCAGGGGGAAGAGTACATTTTTCTTCGCTGTCAATTCTAGTTTCACGAACCCAAGACCTGACAAACGTCAGGTGTCCCACAGCTATAAGTGTCAGTTGATTGTAGCTTGTCATTGATATCGTTTTGTCATTGTCACAATCCGAGAATGTCTTGTATTTCAGCGTAATGTAGTGATTTTGTACTAGACATATCGTAAACTTCACTCTGAGTCACAAAACTGTGAATGAATAAGGGCTGTGGGTGGAATGTGACCTGTTTTTTTTCTTCAAAACTTTCCTGCTTTAGGGGAAAACTGACCAGATGCAACATAATAAACAAAAGAATGAACGAGGGTGAGAATATACCTAAATCTATGTATAGTTTTTCACTTCTAACCTGATTCACAACACTCTAAAATCCCGAAAGTTATTTGCTAACTATCCTGAATTTAAAAATTATCTCTATGATATAAAATATCACTATGGGTTTTTGCCGTGAATACCACTGATTTTACAATAATATTTAACACTCTAAACCTTGTTTCATGTGTGTGACCCCCACAGATTTTAAAATATGAGTTAATAAAATCAGTAAAGTTATAGTCAAAAGCCAAGGAGTTTAAAAGCTAGGTGGACATTTAAACCCGGGCAGACTGCCGCTACCTGGCCATTTAAACTTGGGCGCTTAAAGGTTAAGAAAATAGTGGCAAAGTAAGAAAGAATGCAACTGGTATCTATTTTGATTCTAAGTGATAATTGGAAAATGAAGCTCTATTGCTGAAGCCTTTTAATATGAATATATAGGCAATACAAGGACCATTTCTGACATTTCTTTCATAAAAAAATTATGGCAAGTCAGGCCAGAATATACAATTCATCTAAATATTCCGACATATAGATGTATACTTGGTTGCTAGGCAAATGCATGCAGTAACTTAGCAAGAATTTTGGCTTGTTGGTTTTTTAATAGAGTTTGTCCACAAAAATACTCCTACTCTGTGATTGTAACTATATGTATATGAAAGTGATGCTGATTAGGATTGCCAACCTTTCCTACTTTTTTTAAAATTGTTGTATGTTCCACCATGTTTTTAATAGGACATTTTCGTGTTTTAAGCTATGTATTTTTAATTGGTTACAGAAATGAAGTGTTATTTTAAGATAGAATTAATTGTTCTGTTGGGTATACAAACAGCCTTTATAAACAACTGCATTTTTTAATTACAGACAATTAATTTATTCACACATAATTGTCAGTTTGCGAGCATGACTGTAGCCTACCATTGTTATCAGTGCACTGCAGTCCTGTGTAGATGTAATATTTTTCCAATAATTATTTAATTCTTTTCACAATTAAGTTTCAGAAATATTTAGTAAGCTAGAAAAAAATAGTAGCATTGGATGTGAATTTAGTGAAGCTCTAACAGTCAAAATGAAAAGTCAAATCATAATGGGTTTCTTCTTCTTCTCTATATAAAGAAATTCCAACTGATGTTCATATTATTCGTTTTTAAACATCTTAATGATGGACAAATTATATTTCAAAAGAAAAATATTTGTCCATCATTAAGATGTTTAAAAACAAATAATATAAACATTAAAAGAAGCACTACTGGCTTTATAAGTAATGTTTAAATTCCCAATAAAAAGTCTTCTTAACAAAGGAGCTGCCATTTGCAAAAATCGTAGCATTTGGGGTTGGGGAATTAACTATGTAGAAGAGAAAAATACACGTTTAGATTGGAGGCCTAGGTAGCTCACTTGGATAGAGCATTGACATAGAGAGTCAAAGGTCCTGGGTTCAAACCCCAGTCTAGGCGTATATTTTTCTTTTCAAATAAAATTCCAACTGATATTTAGACTCTTATGTATTCCAGATTTTAATTTGTTCAAAAGTGGATGTATCCCAACTTTTTACTTGTTCAAGTTGGCAACCCTAATACTGATAACATTAGAAAAAACAGGTCAAATAATTTCTGTTTTGATTGTCATGGAAAGCGTAATTGCAGTAGAAAAGAGAAGTTGGTGGCATAAGCAAAAAAAAAGTTTATATTTTGTTTGTATTGATTGTCACCTCATGATATGATTTGCAGCACTGTTAGAGTGGAGCAAATTATGTGAATGTCAAATTTATAATTCAAATTGAATTCTACAGCTATTTAGTGATGGTAATGTTGATGCCATAGGAACATAGTTGTGTATTTTGGAATACCATGACACAAAATGTAGTGACATTTCAGCCATCAGATAGCACTTGCAACATGATACATCTAGTAACAAGACAGTTGTCAAATATTTGTATGTAAATTGTGTGGAAAAGGGAAAAGAAAATCCATTCAGGGAAATGATTTTGTTGATGCAGGATGGACTTCTATGCAGTTCTAAGATGTCTGTGTGTACAGCTAGTCTACATAAAGGAAATTTTGTTGTATCCATCCCCCCCCCCGGCGTTGACCATGGGTGCCAAAAAATAAGAATGCAGTGACATTTTTACACTAACAATTAACATAAAATAGTACCTTATTTATATTATATACATTCAAATATTAAATAACTTAAACTTAGAAAAGGTAATAAAATAATTCACACTAATTGTTTTTATTATAAATTTAACATTTCTTATCGAAGGACAAATTATATTTGAAGAGAAAAATATTATATATAATACTAGTGTACCCGGCAGATGTTGTCCTGCCCGAACGTTCAATTCTCATGTCATGGGCAGACAATAAAAATATGGTACTTTTTTACCATAAAATTCAGAAATTAGGACATAATTAGATATTATTAAATAAGTTTGCAAGAAAACCTCTTATAGCCTTCTGTTGTGGCTCAAGAAGTGTGAATGATGACGTCACATAGTCATGAACATTAGAATTGTACCCTCCTTTGCAGATAAGTTAAGAACCGTCATATAACAATTATATTAGAGTGAAAAAAAAAAAAGATAAATTGATGAGAGTGAGTCAAAACAGTATTTTTTTCCCCCCAGCTAGATTTCATTTCTGACCCATACTGGCCGACATTCCATAAGAAAATTTTTTTTCCCGTATAGACTCCAACCAGCATAAGACCCGTAGTTCTGCGCCAAGACTTCTTGCCTTAACCACTCGGCTACAGCGCGAGACTCTTGGTATTAATGAAAGACAAAAATGGTTATTGTGAGTTATCCGTAAGAGATAAGGGACTCTTGGTATCAATGAAAGACAAAAATGGTTTTTGTGAGTTATCCGTAAGAGATAAACATATGCTGTCACAGACTTTTTTGTAGAGCTTTTTGAGATATTCAATTCTGTGTACATTAATTTTGTGTATTTCTTATGGTTTAGGCAGCGTAAGCCATTTAAGCACCCAAAGAGCTACTTTTTTCACGTTTTCCACTACAAAGGGCGATTTTTAAGGATGTAGGAGTTGAGTATCACAACTCTCTTATAGCCTATGTTCATCCCGGGAATCTCCTGAACATTTTGCAAAAAACCCCATCACAATCAGATCAATGGCATGGCCGCACATAAAGTACGAACAAACAAACAAACATTAATTTTTATATATAAGATTTATTTTTCTCTTTAAATATAATTTGTAAATCACTCTAACTTTGAATTATTGTTCTCCAACTAATTATAATAAATGAGAAATAATTAGTTGGCTTAGCAACCCAAACTTCTTCTGTAGGACTTATCTATATTGTGTAATTTATATAACAGTTGCTTAACAACTCGTAAACAATTAAAATTGCAAAAAGTAACATGCCACTGTTTTCTTAACTTTAACCCAAGAACTGCAACTTTATATCATTGCTCTAGTTAAATCTGTTCCAGTAAATATGTGGTGTGAATAAGAATATCATCTTGATGTCTACAGTGTGTGACACTTGGAGCATACAAATTGTCTGTTAGGGTAAAAATTAAAGTTTTTAGTTTCTCCTTCTGATGTCAATATAACTAGCAAGAAAGAAACTATATACATTATAATCATGGAGTATTTCTGTGGACTTCCTTTATTGTAAAATCATTTTTTATATTATTTCTAATTTAGGAATGTGTTTTTTTTTTACAACTTAGAATTTTTTCTAGAATTTTCCCCATTTTTTAATAATATTTATGAGTAATCAATTGATAAAGAATTGTTTTTAGTAAATAAGTAAACTGCTATTTTACTCTTCTAGTCATTGCAAATTGAATGTTGAATCATTCCTCAGAATGTCTTTTTCTTACTTAGTTCATTCTAATTTATAGATGTATCAACATCTAAGGTCATATTATGTTCCTGAAAATGGGGGACATTGAAAACAATTATTCCAAAATCTTAAACATTTCCGTTATCAGAAATAATTTATTCCAAGAGGAAACCCAGATGGAGTGGCTGTCCCAGTGTTATGATAAGAGTGTGGATTTCTATGAATTTTCATTTGTTAGTAAATAATTTTACTACTAAATAATTTATATTATCGGAAGACTATTTTTTAAGTTTTATAGTTGCATTACTTCAATTATTCTCATTTTAAAAGAAGTACTTGCATACATTCTTATTCTAAAAAGCCCATAGTTACATTTCTTTTATGCAAAAAAAAGTTAACAATAGTCGGGTATTTTTATAAAATTGATGTACATTATCCGAGTTGACAAACTTCTATATATTTAACCCAGAAAATAAACTTATTAACGACCTACAAAGCAGGTTAATGTGGAGTGGGACTATTCCAAATTAAATTATGGCTATCAAATATGGGATTTCTATAGTTGGCATTATGAAAAGATTGTATTAATCTTTTTAAAGTTAACAATTGGTTTTGGTTTTGTTTAAATATGTAGTTATTGTTAAAATTAATTTTATGATATACACATTTGTGTTAAATTCAAGAATGAAATTATATTTTGTGATGAAAATTTAGATTCTGCAAGATAACTTTACAGTTATTCAGTTCAAATGATGTCCTGTTTACACTCAAGTCTTTCAGTATTATATTTACTAAGGCAAGATCCTTCATTAATAGCTGGATGATCTGGGTTCAATCTTGAGCAGGGGAGAGAGAGTAATTTTTCTTCACTCATTTGTAACCAGACTGGCCTTAAAACCTACTCAGTCTCCTAAGTTTGTCATTAGGATAAACCATGCTGTGTTCATGTTTAAATGTAATAAAGTTTATGTAACTACTTCATGTTGTTCCTAATTTGTAATTGATTAACATGTTTCATGTTTTTATAACTATTATAAATTATTAATAATTCACTTTCTTGAAAACCATTCATAAAACTATCAAAAAGAAATCTAAGCAGAAATCTTTGCAATGTAATACATCCTTGTAATTCTTCTACAATCATACATAATGGGTAGAGATTCGTGAAAGTAGCAATAATACAAAATGCTCTAATTTTGTCATTTTCTTGTACCATTTCTTAACTCCACTTCCCATAACCTCAAAATAAACATTTATAAATCGCAAAATCCTAAGATAATGTGAAATAACACTGAAATTTAAAATTTTCCACGAATTCCAGATTTTTTGTTTTATTTGCAAAATTTTCATAATGCTGTTTTCGGATTCCATCTTCTTTTTAACTGCCATATCTGATGGCGCCATATCTGCTTCCTCCATGCACTCTTGCAAAGGGAAATGATTGCAACACAGTACACAACATAGAGGTAATATTTTCTGTCCTTCTCATGCTCAAATATGGTCTCTCCATAGATTTTAAGTTCTATGGCCAATATGAATTCCAAGAAATACAAATTATATTAATGTATAAGATAAGTTCCCCCCCTAAATTTTTACAGACATAAGTATCAATATTATATCAATCATTATTAAGTAATGGTATGTTCAAAGCTGAAGAAAATATTTCTTTAAGTATAAGCAAGCTAAAAGTTAACCTTAAACTATTGGTTATATCATTCTTATTGGGTTTAATATACTAAACTAATGTCTACCACTGTGATCTCGAGGTAGCATGCTGCCTTGTCACGCAGCGGGCCTGGGTTCGATCCCTGGTCTGGGCAGTTTTTCTGGGTGAGGTTTTTTATCAGGGTTTTTCCTGACCTGTAAGACAAATGTCAGGAAAACTTTAAGGCCCAAACAGTCTCTGAAATCATATGGCCATCATCATCGTCATCCTTCACCGGTGTGGAAAGCAACGGGAAACTACCATACGTACAATTCCCTAGTAAAGCTGCAAGCATAGCATGAAAATGCTATGATTGCAGTGAAAGGCCTGCCCTCGGGCAGAATTACTATGGATGGATACTAAACTAGGTTTAAAAAGACTCAAATTTACATTTTTTTAGAATAACTCCGCCAAATTCCCAATAACATCGAAATCTTGAAATTTTAAAACGAATTTTCCCTAAAAATAAAACCACTTTCACGGATCTCTAATAATGGGTCACATAATCATAGTATTTAATAATCTTTTTTTTTTATTCTTCTTGCTTTGATTATATTATATAACATTAAGCAGATATATTCATTTTTTTATTTTCTTTTATTTAAGTACAAGTTTTCATATATGTGTATATTATTGCTAATTTCAGTCAATTATAAAATAATTTTGAATTTATTTCAGCTCAGTTGTAATAAGGAATGATGTCTTGGGCGGCAGATTGATCCTGTGTTAAAAAAATTATCTGTTGACTGGAATTTGTTTTGATTACATCTATAAAATCATCAAAAGTATTTATTTGAAATGATCACAGCTCCATTTGCATGCAAAAAAATATGGATACCAAGTTCTAAATTGAAGCTGTGCTTAACCTCCTACTGGACTGCAGTTTATTTTTCACACTTCATTAATCCAGGATTGGAAATTATGCTGATTTCATGTGGGATTCCTCTGCTATGCATCAGAATTTTTGTAATTTTTCTAATACATAGGAAATTTCAATTTATTAAATTTGTAATAATATCAAGACCCAAATGAGAAGTATAGACTACTCTTTTAGTTTAATACTATTGCATTTTTTATTATCAACTTTTATAAGATTCATGATGTGTTCCGTTGAGGTTTATTCAAAATTAATATAAAATTATAGAATATTCACCTGAAAGGTCCGTCTCCTCAACTTAATTATCATTTAACTGTAGTGCTTTCGGGACTTGTCCCATCATCGGCAGGATTCAAAACTGGTGTTTCACTGAAGATCTGGTAGAGGGGGTTACATGTATTGGGTTCGTTTTCGTTTATCAGGCTGTCGTTGTGAGCTGCTTTCATGATTTCCATCTCTTCGAGTACGTTTATCTTCGCTGGATTATTTTCTCTGTGCATTACTGTTAGGGTGTTTTCAATATTTAACATGCGATGTCCTTCATGGATAACGTGTTTTGCATAGCTTGATTTACCTTCTGCGTGAATGAAGTCTCGAAAATAACATCAGATTCAAAGAACATTTTCGAGACTTCATTCACGCAGAAGGTAAATCAAGCTATGCAAAACATGTTATCCATGAAGGACATCGCATGTTAAATATTGAAAACACCCTAACAGTAATGCACAGAGAAAATAATCCAGCGAAGATAAACGTACTCGAAGAGATGGAAATCATGAAAGCAGCTCACAACGACAGCCTGATAAACGAAAACGAACCCAATACATGTAACCCCCTCTACCAGATCTTCAGTGAAACACCAGTTTTGAATCCTGCCGATGATGGGACAAGTCCTGAAAGCGCTACAGTTAAATGATAATTAAGTTGAGGAGACGGACCTTTCAGGTGAATATTCTATAATTTTATATTAATTTTTTTATTATGTAAAAATGCTATCTAGTGCTGGATAAATAATTGTTATTGATATTTTCTAAATTAAAAATATCTGCTGCTGGAATAGTAATTTTCATGGGTATATTCCCAATTATTACAGTTCATAATTTTGTAATTATTTATTATTTTTATAAAAATCTTACTAGTCTATGCTGTACTGACCCAGGTGTAGCATATCTGTCTTCTGATCAGCAGATTTTGGTTGATATACTAGACTGCGTTGAGTAAGGACATGTGGCACAAATGGGGAAGGGAAGAAGTGCATGAAGGCTTCTTGTAGGAAAACCAGAAGGAATATGCCCAGTTGATATACCAAGAATGAGGTGGGAGAATAATATTAGCCATGATTTGAGGGAAGTAGATTATACAGAGGATGATTGGAAAACATTAACTCAGGATAGGGATGTATGGAGAGCTTATGTCTGCATGGCTATGAACCTATGGATTTTATAGAGCCAGTGAGTTAGATAGTTATACTCGTATGATTGGTTTGGAATTAATAAGAATATTTTCATTCTTGAATCTTGTTTGCAGATGATCAAATAATTTTGCAGGGGATGAAGATGATATGAATTATATGATAAATAAACTAATGGAATCTAGAAAAAATGGAAAGAACATGTTCAAAGAATGGAAGATGATCGCATTCCCAAAATTATACTTAAATACAAACCAAAAGGACGTAGGAATGTTAGTAGATCGAAGAAGATATGGATCCAACTTTTGAATGAGAATCTATGAGACCAGAACAAGCCACATGGGCTTAATCCGTGATTGTTGTTGTTGATGATGATGATGGTAAACTAATGGAAGAATATAAAAAATGGGGACTGAATATAAATTTACAGAAAACAGAATATATGTGTTTGGGAAAGGATGTGGGTGATCTCATACTTGAAACAGGGAAAATAAAAAAAGTGAATTTTTTTAAATATCTTGGGTCAATAATTACAAGTTCAGGTACCTGTGAGAGAGATGTACATACTAAAATTGCAATGGCAAAAAATGTAAAATGAAGAAATGAAGAAGTGAGGCAGATGATGGATATGGAGGAGACAGTGGTGGAAAGGATCGAAAGACGAGCTCTTCAGTGGTATGGCCATGTCAGGAGAATGGAGGATGATAGGTGGCCCAAAACTCTTTTGGAATGGTCACCTTCTGGTAGAAGGAAACGGGGCAGGCCAAGAACAACTTGGAGAGGAGAGACCCATAGATTGATGAACGACCGAGGTCTGGAGGAGGATGAATGGCGTGATCAGCAAGAATGGCGAATGGGAATACAGGGTAACCGCTGAAAAGTGGAGAGGCCCTCAAAAGTAAAAAAGTAAGTAAAAAATGCAACTAAGACATTACATGGAGTAATTTGGAACAAAAATATTACAAAGGAAACTAAAATGAAAATTTATAAGAGCATAATACAGAATGTTTTGTCATATGGAAGCGAAACTTGGTCTTTAACAGAATTACAAAAGAATAAAATTAGAACAGTTGAATTTTATTATTTTAGAAGAAGCCTCTAAAAAACAAGACAGGATAAAATAAGAAATGAATTCCTTTGGAGAGAAATGAATGTCACTACATCTGTTGTTAAGAGGATTAAAAATCAAATGCTTAAATGGTATGGCCATGTACAAAGAATGGAAAATGAAAAATGGCAAAAAAATATATACCAATGGTCACCCCCTTGAAGAAATAAACATGGCAGACCAAGATGAAAATGGAAAACCTACATCAGAACAATAATGGATGATAGAAATTTGAAAGAGGGAGATTGGAATGATAGAGATAAATGGAAACTGAAGATGGCAAACCTATAAGTGGGGGAAAACCGAAGAAGAAGAATCTAGAATGGGTGTCAATAAACAGTTACAGTCACTGGATAGGCATCTCATACTTGGGTTATACAACAAATTTCCATGCAGCTCACATGTTGAAAAGGCATGATTACCCTTATAAAATTTATCCATTAAATAAGAAATAAAATGATGTTTTTATTATTAATTTAACATTTCTCAATGAAAGATAAATTAAATTTGAAGAGAAAAATTTTCGCCTAGACCGGGACTCGAACCCGGGAGAATAAGAGAAAAATTTGCGTCTAGATCGTTACTCGCCTCGGTAGCTCAGTTGGTAGAGCACTTGGCCCGGAAAGCCAAGGGTCCCGGGTTCGAGTCCCGGTCTAGGCGAAAAAAAAAAAAAAAAAATTTTTCTCTTCAAATTTAAGAAATAAAATGTTTGGCAGCCCTCTTGATGGTTTTTAACAAAAACAGGCTATGTGCAGATATAATTTATCCTCTCTCCAACATCCCTCATGACACACAGCATAAACATGCAGTCATTCTAAACCGAAATCCTCTTCTCTGTATACAAATATACATTATCCTATATAATGAGGTAAATACATAAATTGAAAATAGACACATTTAAAGTCACATATCCATTACAGTTACTAAAGCATAAGAAGTGCATTACACACATATGCAATTTTACTGCCCTGATAGTTTCTTTGTCAGTATATTCCGTTTTTATTCAGAAGATGGAATATGAATTAAAATTCACTTTTTATTTCATCTATCTACAATGGCCTAAAAACTCAATGTTGGGCCATAGCCTCTTCTTTTTTAGGAGTTACTAGACCAAGTTAATTTAGTTATGCTTAAATCCCTATAGTTGTCGTGAATGGTGTGCATTCAACATACCACCCAATGAGACATCTAGTAGGCAACAAAGGTATTTATAGCCTGAAGAAGGTCTGTAAATCTTGTTTAGAGGCCTCTTTATTCAGGCTTAAGGGCCATATGCAAATACATTAGTCTCTACTCAAATTACTTCCAATCACTGGTGAGCTGACTTTCCGTGAGCAAGTGCGAAGATTGAATTAGCTACCCACTAACTGGTCATTCATGAAAGTCGTTATTTTCGTAATATTGGCAAGAAATTACCCAGAATTCTCAGCGATAAAACCACTTGCGGTATTTTTGTCTGCTAGAGGAACGCATTTACGCTTGCATCCCGCAAATAATACCGTATACGACGACATCTGCCTCTTGCAATATTATGCTGATTCTCCTGCTCTTCCAGTTGAATTCTTTGATAGACTCTATCAAATTCCTCTTCTCCGCGTATACCAAAAACATGATCGAAGTCTTCAAGGTCCGACATCTTGGATAAAGCAGCAAGGTATGCGGCAAGGTTTCAAACTACATCGGTTCCCATCAGGTTGCTCACGATTCGTTTCTCTGCTAAGTCACCTCGCCAGGTAGCTTAGGAATTTCAACAATTATTATCGCATGAACAGATTTTTTAAGTATGCAAAAACGTATTTGGAGCTACTTTCTCAGCAGAGTACAGGTGGAGAATGACTTTTACGGTCTTTTATGAGCCTGAAAATCTTCAGATTCAGGACCCATGGCTTAAAGTCCCTCCCGGAGGTCTTGTTCCTTGGATTTTTCCATCCTAAAAATGTATTGACCCCGGCTGGGTTTGAACTTGCAACTCTTGGGAGTCAGTTCACTATTGTTTGGATTTTAATTAAAATCTAAGGTCATGATTCTTTACTTACATCATCAGCAGCCAAAATTGCACATGATTGACATCTTATTCTGTCCTCAAGAGGTCAATTGCTCATCTTCCCCATAATGATATAAAACAGCTGCCTTTCAGATAGCTAGAATGCAATCTTTGTCTAATAGCAAAGACATAACTCATATTAAAGTTTGAAAGGTTCCTTGTATTTTTCAATACATTGCAATTTATAATTTTTTCTCATAGAGCAACAATGATTGGGAATATACTTTTTTTTTATTGTTTGGCATAGACTTTTTTATACAGTGCCATTACTTTTGTAGTGTGCTGAGAATATGTGACAGACTGAAAGAATGTTGTCACTGGTAAATCCCCATGTACAGTTACCCAAAAAAGGGATGAATCATTTGCAAATGTAAAGTATTAGATTCCTGATACAGCACACCCCCAATCTAATAAGCTAAGATTCAACAGAGTACATAACTGAATTTTTATACATTTTCTTTGCAACATAAATAACTTGAGGGAAAAATATATGAAATTACATGCAGAGCATAAAATTAAGACTTTTAATTAATTTTATTAAATGATATGTCTGCAATTGTTTAATAATTCGAATGCTTATTTAACCCTTAAATTAAAAATGTATCTTATTGGATACATTGATTTCATTTATTTAATTTTGTTTTTAGATCAATAAAAAAAACAAACGAGTAAAAATTACTTATATTTATGTCAAATTACACAATAATATATAATAATAACAATGTTTAACACGAATTTATTTTTCTTGAGGTCCGGAACATTTAAATAACTGGCATGCGAAAATATTGTATTGACAATTTAAGGGTTAAAGAAACCAGTACATATCATAGATTCGAAAGCCATGGTATTAGTTTTTTTAAGTCAGATAGTTTGGCTCAGAACTACCACAGTATATTGAAAATCTGTATATATAGTAATATCATACATCTTCCTGGCATGTTTATTTTATGTAATTAGACTTTCATATGATTAGTTTAGGAACAACTGAGCAAATTGACTATTTTATATATTTATTTTAGGGTCACTTTTTTTATTTCAATTTTTGTTTTTCTTTATTTTGTTGTTTAAGAAAGTAAGACCAGCTTCCAAGTACTGTATACTTTTTTACCAAATTTCAGGCATAAATTATTCTGCTGTTATTATTATTATTTTATTTTAAATAGACAACCATGTAAATAAGAAAAATGGGGGAAAAAAAGAAATTCCACCTGGGATCAAACACAAGATGTCCTGATTTCCAGTTTCTGTAACCCTGATGCTGCATTATCTACAATCTATAATGGCATAGCCCAATTTTAAGCCTTAGCCTCTCCTTTGTTAGGAGTTACTAGACCAAGTTAATTTAGTTATGCTTATTTGACCATAGATGTCATGAATGGTATGTGGTTAACATACTGATCCAATGAGAGACATTTAGCAGGCATTACTAGGATGATGAGGTCAGGCTTAAGGGTCTTTTACGAGCCTGAAAATCTTCAGACTCAGAACCCACTTAAAGTCCCTCCCACAGGACTTGCTTGTTGGATTTTTCCATCCTAAAAAATCAATAGGCCTCAGCTGGGTTTGAAGCTGCAACCCTCGGGACCAGAGGCAAGGAGCATAAACACTGGTCCACCACAACCAATGATGATACATTATGAGCTATGGAAAAAAACATGACAATAGCTGCTATTGTGTTCAGATCTTACAAGTTGCTGAGCAAACGAATCTTACCTTGTGAACTGTGCAAGAAAACTTTGTGTTTTCATCAGCATTACTGATCCATTCTTTTTTTTTTTTGGCTAAGTGAACATAACCCCTCATCTCAAGTGTATGGATTTCTCAACATCATTTATAATTAGAAAATATTGAAAATTATGTCTTTGTACTGACATCTATTAAGAAAGTTTGAATCCATTCACATTAATCTTCTTGTGAAATTGTGAATCAAACTTTCTTAAAAGATCTCAAAAATGTATAGTGGTGCAAGGATATAATTTTTAACATATCCTGTGACAAAGGTAGCTAATTGTTCTACCTGTAATTGAAGATGAGAAATTTGTGTGCTTGAATTGAGAGGTTATGTAAATGAGAGTTTACTGGCTGATGACTTGTTTCTAGTCAGTCACACATTCTCGGCGTATTGCATTAAAATAATGGCACTGTACTTAGATTTTACAGTCATCAGTGCTGTGAAACATTGTTCCACATGAGAAGTTTAGAATTTTCTGGATACATTAATTAAGAAATTTCTCCATGACTCATAGTTCAATAGAAGTGCTAATCATATATCCAGATATAAAAAATTCTATGCCACAGCACCATCTGGTATATTTATATAAACTTATTTATTTTGTTCAGTTACAGAAATCAATAGTTCATACTATTGAAGTCAGAGTAAATCTTTATTTTATTCAGTTTTAAAAAATGTGGTAGGCCTAACTTGAGAGTAATTTAATATATTTATATGCAGGTTTCATTGTTAAATTAAAGAATCATATTGTCTTTGCAATGGTGACTGAGTCAATAGTTGCAAATACAATCTGTTAAGCCTTAAGGTAGCTGTTAATTGTTGAGTGTAAGTAAAATAAGAATTGTCATAGTAATAATTGTGCGGTCAGAAAGTTTTTAATTCAGTTAAATTATTATTTAAAACAGAATGTTTGTAGAATTTATTGCATTCATAAACATTTAATTCTTTGCCTCACCTAGCATTCTAATATGAAGTCAAGAGATTTTACAGCAACTGACAATTGTTATTTATACTCTCCCACTATAGTAATTATCAGTGGTGTCTCGTGACCTAAAATTGAACTGGGGATGACAAAAAGCAGTAGAACTTATGCAGTGAAACAGGTTGTTGCAACATTACAGAACTATCTCCAGCTTGTGATTAAAATCTTGATACCTTTTCCCCCAACATACTAAGTTTTCATGACAACCATTGCCATGCTACACCTGTCCATGCAGCTACTCCAAGTCAAAATATGTCAATACTTATTCTAGAATTAATAGTGAGTGGAGAACATATTTTAATCGACTCACCTCATACATTTTCAAACTTCTTTGATACCGACGGTTTCAGACAAAATCATGTCCTTCTTCAGTCATGGCTTCCATTAAAATATGTTCTCCACTTACTATTAATGATATAACCTCATAATGTTTACTTCCCAATATTAATTGAAATATAACTTATTCTAGACTTTGTTTATTTGGAGTGTCCTACAAATAACATTAATAACATAGTATATTTTAAAATACAATAGGAAGTAACATTAAGAGGTATATTTATTTAATAATTAAGATATTTGGTCTGTATATTCTTACCTCTTACGGTTGTTTTTGTTGAACATATGTTTCAAGGCTTCTAAGCCCTATTGTCAGCAATTACAGACCAAATATGTTAACATAGTACATTACATTTTAAGCTTTAAAATTATAATAATTATGTTGCTGATAAGTACATTTTCCTTTGAGGCTAAGCCCCAAAAGACAAAACATCACTGATAAATATGGCGTCGTATATTTTGTTTACGAATGTAGGTGGTTTTTACTGTAATTATTTGTGGTTGCTATGGACAATGGAAAGTCAGTTTATTGTCTTAGGCTTTCACGGCCGGAGTTATTATGATGATCTTGTAGAAGATTTCCGGGCTGTTGGCCGTGGTCTTGAGGCTTGTAGTTCCCCGACGTTTTGCCAGAGACTGTGTCCGGCATCCTCAAAGGGTTGTCTTGAGACTGGCAATTTTGTCGACTACCTGCCCTATTTATACATTTATTCTGACGTGCACCAATGGTGCAATGGAAGATCCTAATGTTAACCAACCAGAAGGCAGATACAATTTACGAAGTAGCGGACCGCGCTGAGAACATGTCACGGATAAATGTATAAATAGTGCAGGTAGTCGACAAAATTGCCAGTCTCAAGTCAACTCTTGAGGATGCCGGACGCAGTCTCTGGCGAAACGTCGAAGAACTACAAGCCTCAAGACCACGGCCAACAGCCCGGAAATCTTCTACAAGATCATCAGAAAGTAAGTTTATTTACCTTCCTAACTCTGTCAGACATTGTACACACTTGTGCATATCAAGTATACTTTTTTTTTTGACTGTATCATTAAAATTGGCATGTTCAGTTTTACAATTGTACATGTAAAACAACACAGATATTGGTAGGATCTGCAGAAGATGTATTAATCTCAGAAGAGAACACATTAAAGTTACAAAATAAATTAAATAAATTGCAATAGAATTATTGTCGATACATATAGACTACATTAACTTAGACAAGTGTCTGGTAATGAGAATTGGAAGAAGACAAAAAATTTAATAAATTACAATAGGAAGTAACATTATGAGGTTCTTCTTAATAAATAAAGTGAATCTATATCATCTTACCTCATTAAACTTTTATTTGACATCAATATGCAGGCATATTTATTAGGATAAAAATATATTGGCAATATTAAAATGAAAGATTACATTTTGAAAGACATTGAAAAAGTAAATTATTTAGGAAGAAAAATTTGTAATACAGGTAGAATACAAGAAGAAATCACACACAGAAAAAGAGAGAGGTGCTAAATCTTCTAGTCAAAACAATTTTGTGGAACTGACACATGACAAAAGAAATCAAAATCATATTGTATAAATGCTATTATATGTATATAGTTACATGTGATGCTGAAACCTTGACTATTGTAGAAAGAGATCAGATTAGAAATTACATTTTTGAGGAGTATTGAAAATAAGACAAGAAAGATGACAAAATCAGAAATTACACTGGACTACAAATTTCAAACTTTTTTTTTTTTTGCACTCAAATGAAAGTAGGTGATTATATATATTTGACCTATGCTGAATTCAGAGCTTATTGGATGGTTGACAAGGAAGGGATCAGTAGCATTCCAACTGTGATATCGTGAACATGTTGAGCTGCAAGCAAGGAACGGTTCTTTGATTAGAAGAACTGTTCAGAGGGTCTATGAGACTATTTCTGCATGTTATGCTGCTCTTATAAGAACAGGTAATACTACAATATACAAGATATGGAAAGAAGCAGCATAGTCAGAGGAGAAGAATGAATTACCATTCCTGGAAACACCGGCAAGAAGTGTCCAATCCATGCTCTGCAGGTAGCAGTGTTTGATGAATTTGTGCTAGAAAAAGGCAGAAAGTTCACATGGAGTTTTTCATAAGGGTTGCTGCCACCATTATTACTGTGGATCCTCACTGTCATTCGAGTGGATGATAATATTCCCAATGTTTGCAGAAACGTGGTGCATAAATCTTGACCCTGAGACTATAAACTTCAGATTAAAAAAAAAGTATTTTAATCAAAAGGGGGCACGCCGTAGCATAGTTTGTTAAGGCAATATGCTACAAACCAGAAGTTTCAGTCCCGGTGGGTCAGATTTTTAAACTGACCCAAACCTTCTGATGGCACCATGGCCCTGGGATTGACATATCTTCAACAGAAATGAGTACCAGATGCTTGTTCTGGGGATAAAGGTGGCTGACATCAAGTGCTGATTGTCTAAAAAAAAGTGGGAGCCTTAACCTTTTACTACCCCAAGGGTCTCCTATGGCCTGTAGTGGGATCACTTTACCTTACCTTTTAATCAAAGATGATAAAATTATCTTGTGCCATTGTCACTGATTTCTAACTAAAAAAATGACACTTTCATGAAGAAGGAAGGAAGATTTTTTTACCTAGACGAGTTGTGGGTCAATTCAGGTCACTGTTTTTAAAGTATAGTAAGATTATACCATTCAAAGTAGTAAGGCTGCTTGTAGGTGTGACCTTACTATAGGGTTGAAAGATCAAAAAGGAAAGTGAGATTGGCTAATTTCCCTTGATGTAGGAAATGAATTGTCTCTGGATTCTTTGCCATTTCATAAAAAAACAGGTGACTATCATCAAGAGATAAATGCTGAACTATTTGAGAACTGGTTCAGTAAAACACTTCTGCTCAAGCTTCTCCCAACACAGTGTGATAGTGATGGACAATGTACCTTATATTTCTGTTAAACTACATAGGGTTCCTGTAAAGGATTGGAGAAAAGCAGATTTTAAAAAATGGTTGGATGATCATGTTATACCATACACCCAAGCATGATCATCCCTGAATTCTTGGAACTTTTAATACAGTAGGATCGGTTTGGCATTTATCATATTGATGAGACTGTAGAAGAAAAGGGACACACTGCCATACCACTGTGAGCTGAATCCAACAGACTTTGCTTGAACAACATTAAAGATGATGTCACCTGGAGGAATACAACATTTAAAATTCCAGAAGTGAAAGTGATGCTGTGGCCAGTGTAACTCTAAACCAATGAAAGTCATTTCTCCAGGATATCAAGGATGTAGAAGATAAAATGCGAACAGTTGATGGACTAATGGATATGCAGATTGTTTATCCACTGATAATAAATTTGGGAATCACATCTCCACTAAAGCTAGTTTCAGTGACTATGATAATCTCAATATATTTTCAGCAGAGGTATGTCTGGTGTCGAAAATCTACAATGACCATGTTCTGACATAAAGATACCTTTAGAGAGATCTAATAAATTTAAATATCTTGGATATTATCTCTCTATCTGGGATGAAAAGGATATCCCTGAAAAAATTACTAGTTATAAAAGTTTTGGAATTATTAATCAAGTTATGAAACCATCCCTTGTACAAAAAACACCAGATTACGTTTATATAACATTTTGGCTAGACCAGTGTTGACCTATGGTAGTGAAGCATGGACACTAAAAAGACAACATGAAAGCAGAATAACGGCTTGTGAAATGAGATTCATGCACAGAACAGCGGGTTACACCAGATGGGATCGGAAAAGGAACACCGATATCTTAAAAGAATTGAAGACTACGCCAATTTTGGAATATATTAAACAGTACCAACTAAATTGGAAACACCATCTTGAAAGAATGAATTCAAATCGGATCCCCAAAGCTGTTTATAATTATATACCAAGAGGACGAAGATCTGTGAGCTGTCCTATGAAACGCTGGAGAGAAAATTTTCTATAGGATCGTAACAGGCCTTGGCCTAATACTTGGAAGGAAGAAGATTATTATTATTATTATTATTATTATTATCGTCATCATCATGGGAATGAAAGAGGTGCATGGAAACTTCTTTGTAGGAAAACCAGAGGGAAAACGCCCAGTTAGTAGACCAAGAATGAGGTGGGAGAATTACATTAAACATGATTTGAGGAAAATAGATTTTACAGCAGATGATTGGAAAACATTAACTCAGGATAGGGATGTATGAAGAGCTGATGTCTGCGTGGGTATGAACTTATGGGTTCGTTAATGCCAATGAGTTAGCTAGAGTTAGTAATTATTTATATTTTATATGTAATAAGCTTAGAGCTGTAATAGACTACATCATTAAGTTATGTAGATAGGAAATAACACTATGAGGTTCCTTCGAAGGAACTCACAATTTGGTGGGAAAAAATTTACATATGCAAGAATGAAAATACAACTATGAATTTTGAAATACCCGGTTATAAGGAGAGAGGACTGATTTGGAAATTCTTCGGTCGGCCACCAGATGGCGCGGAGGTCAGTCTGCAGGATAGAAGGCCGTTGGACGTCAGTTGTGAATGTGACACAGCATTGAGAATGTCACAAATGATGTGAAGAAACCCTGGGTCTGCTATGAATTATGAAGTATAAGGTGAGTGAAATAATAAAAAATAAACAAGACTACATCATCTTAGTGGAGTTCTATTGCAGTTTAATAGTAAAAGTAAAACACGAGTATTTGAGGATAAAGTTTTTAGGAAAATTTTTGGACCAAAGAGAGATGAACAGACAGGTGAATGGAAAAGACTACATAACAGTGAACTACATGGTCAATGAAAAAATTGAAGAAGAATACAAATCAGGAATATATCAGATCAAATGTAAGGATTGTGACAAAATCTATATAGGAAAAACAAAAAGAAATTTAAAAACTAGATTGAAAGAATACCTTAGAAATGTAAAAAAAAGGGTGAAGTGGACAAGTCAGCTATAGCAGCCCATGCTTAGTCTGAAAAACATTTAATCGATACAAAAGCTAGCCTAATTAAACACACAGATAAACAAAAAGAACTCACAGTCTGGGAAAAAATCCACATCCAAAAAAAACAAGAAAGATAAACTCATGAATTTCGAAACCCCCGCAAATTTTGACCTGATCCAGAGGTTCATCGGTCCACCGATAGAAATAAAAAGAAAACCGCCAAGAAACGACATAACACCGGTTGACCAGAGGCTGCTAATGATGGAGATAAGCTCCGAAACTGCAGCCTAGAAGAAAAAGGATATGAGGTGAGGTAATAAAAACATTAATTTAATTCTTAATTCTTACATGATCTTTATAAGAAGCAAGATATAATAAGAACAGTTAAGTCTCATCGACTGTGATGGGCAGGATATGTGGCACAAATGGGGAATGAAAGATGTGCATGGAAGGTTCTTGTAGGAAAACCAGAGGGAAAATGCCCAGTTGGTAGACCAAGAATGAAGGGAGAGAATAACATTAACTATGATTTGAGGGCAGTAGATTATACAGGGAATGATTGGAAAACATTAGCTCAGGATAGGGATGTATGTAGAGCTTATGACCATGAGGCCATGAACCTACAGGTTCGATAGTGCCAATGAGTTATTTAGTTATTGTTGCCTGTGCTGCATTTGTAGCACTCTGTGTTACCAACCATGCACAGCTCTCTCCATTCCTTTCTTGCTATGCTCAGCTTTTCTGCACAGATACCTGAAATAAACTGTAATAGCATAAATAACTATTTTGGTACAAAGGAGGTAAGTACTGTAGCAGTTGCCACTTGAAGTTGAACATTAACAAGAGCTAATAATATCTTTTTATTATGTAAAATGTGAGATTGGAAAAGAATGCAGACAGTTTATGTTGATTTAATATTTTAAGGGAGTGACACTATGAGGTTTATTTTAAATAAAAATGATTCTAGCCTGAATAGATGAATTATAACCAACAAAAATGAAAAGATACATGAAGGCTACAAATCAGGAATTTATCAAATTGATTGAAAAGACTGTGATAAAATATACATAGGAAAAACATAAAGCAACTTGAATACAAGATTGAAAAAACACCTTAGAAATGTTAAAAATGGAGAAATGGAAAAATCTGCAATAGCTGCACATGCATGGCCAGAAAAACACAGAATCGAAACAAAAGAAAAATTACTGAAACAGTTAGATAAATCTAAGGAATTCACAATTTGGGAGAAAATTTACATCCATAAAAATAGAAAGAAAATAATGAATTTAGAAATTCCCAGGGAAAAGGGGGAAAAAAAATTAATACGGAAGTTCATCGGCCAGCCAACAGAGGAAGCATAAATCAACCTACAAGATCGCCAACTGCTGATTCAATGGTTAGAAAGAATTGACAATGACACACAGAGTGCTGAAACACTGGGTCTTCAATAAACTACAAATATAAGGTGAGTTGTGTACTTTCTAACTCAATTATTTAGTTTATGTTAAGTTAGTTCATGAACTGTCTATGTATTTTTTTTTCTTGGATCCTTCATTTTACATAGTAAAAATAATTATTATTTATGTTAACTACTTATTTTAGGAATTCTTACTATGAGGTATGTTCATTAAGGTAGAATTTTTTATCACTCACCTCATATTGTTCTTCTTATTTGACTATAAACTAGTTTCGGAACATAGTTTCTGTTCCATCCTCAGTATCGTCACGACCATTGTTCTGTCGTCTTGAAGAGCTGTCCTTCGCTCCTTCCATTGGCTGACTGAAAAACCTCGAAACCAGGTCATTCTCACCGGGAATTTCAAAGTTCATCAATTTATTCTTTTCGCTCTTTTGAATGTAGATCTTTTCCCAAACAGTAAGTTCTTTTGGTTTTTCTATTTGTTTTAATAATTTAGCTTCTTTCTCGATAAGATGTTTTTCAGACCATGCATGGGCAGCCACTGCAGAATTTTCTACTTCCCCTTTCTTGACATTCCTGAGATGTTCTTTCACTCTAGTTTTCAAGTTTCTCTAGAGTGAAAGAACATCTCAGGAATGTCAAGAAAGGGGAAGTAGAAAAATCTGCAGTGGTTGCCCATGCATGGTCTGAAAAACATCTTATCGAGAAAGAAGCTAAATTATTAAAACAAATAGAAAAACCAAAAGAACTTACTGTTTGGGAAAAGATCTACATTCAAAAGAGCGAAAAGAATAAATTGATGAACTTTGAAATTCCTGGTGAGAATGACCTGTTTTCGAGATTTTTCAGTCAGCCAATGGAAGGAGCAAAGGACAGCTCTTCAAGACGACAGAACAATGGTCGTGACGATACTGAGGATGGAACAGAAACTATGTTCCGAAACTAGTTTATAGTCAAATAAGAAGAACAATATGAGATGAGTGAAAAAATTCTACCTTAATTATTTATGTTATCTGAATTTTACATGAGTTAATATCAATATATTGTATTGTCTGTTGCTATGCACATCTGAAATTATTAGTTTATTTTCCTAAGTAAATAAATTTAATAAATTTGCTTCCCGTTGTCATTAGCAAATACACATATATATATATATATATATATTAAATAAGTGCCATTTCTCATGTGTTATTTTGAAATAAGCAGTTTCTCTATAAGCAATTGATGATTGTATTAGGCAAAGGGTTAAATTATAGTTTTATGATATGAAAATACTTAGAGATTTTACTGAGTAATTTATAAACAGGGTTTAAGTTTAAGATATAATTTCTTGCCACAATGCATAAACAAAAAATACAACTATCCAATTTGTGAGAAGTTTTTGCAAAATTCTAAATATTGTAATAAAGGAATATGGTATTTAGAACACTAATGTAGTTTAATTTATGATATCCAAATTATTATTAAATATTACCTTTTTTTATTATATTGACTCTGGATCTTTGGGTGTATATCTACATTGTTTGTGTGTAGTTGAGTGTTTTATATAATGTTCACTAATTTTAATTTTTCTTAAGGAATTATCACAAAATTAATTATTACATTGACTATTTATCTCATAGACTGATAAAATTGCCTCTTCCTGTCAGTGTTGCCAACACAACTTCTGTAATTAAAATTCGTAATGAGAGATATCTCTGCAAATTAACTTCTTTAACAAGGATACCAATTCAACGATGTACAATTGATATGGTACAGCAAGAAATGCCAAAAGAAAACTTCAAAAGTTGCCAGAAAAAAGAAAGGTTAGTTCTGTTGTTCTAAAAAAATGATTAAATGTTGTATAATAAATCTGTATTATTGTTAATAGTTATTTCTCATACAATCATCTGTTATTGGCTTTTCCCAAGCCCAAAGAGATTTTAACAGTAAAGATGTGCTATTTATAACTATACAGCCAGCTTAGAAATTGCCTGGAAGTAAGATTGGAATACGTAACCCACATTTGGAAAATATTAAACATAATAATTATTTTTGGCTTCTGATCTTGTATTATTTGTTTAATAGTCACTCCAAACCCAACGCGAGGTTGAGTTTTTCATTAGACAAAATCACTCGCAAACTTTGTCACTCGTGATTTTTTTCAGAAAAACAACCTCTTGTTAGATTACTGTTGATAATGGTAATGAAAATTCAATCCGGAATATGTCTTAATAACCTAGTAAAAATACAAAAAAAAAACCCTGAGCGTGACTTCCTTCAGAAGGGACGTCCCTTGTCACAGATTTATTGCATGTAAAACAAAACTTGAAATAAGAGACTTTTGAGCAAAATTTATTGTTTTTTTTTCTTGTCCAGATTTTAATTGTGTTGCTAATGAGCTGAGTTGTTAAAGAGTGTCGTTAACTAGAACCTTCAACCATGTGTATCAATTTAACCTAAGAGTTTGTGGATATCCTCATTAAGTAAACAGTTTTATTAATGAGATCATAGTAAACTGTCCACTGCTGTGGTCTCGAGGTAGCATGCTGCCTTGTCACGCAGCGGGCCCGAGTTCGATTCCCAGTCAGGACAGGCTCCTGGGTGACTTTTTTTTGGGGTTTTTCCTCACCTGTAAGACAAATATCAGGAAGCTTAGGGCCCAATGGTCCCCGAAAATCATCTGGCCATCATTATTATCCTTATCATCATCATCATCCTTCACCGGTGTGGAAAGCAACGGGAAGCTACCACACCAATAATTCTCTAGTAAAGCTGCAAAGCATAGCTTGAAAATGCTATGATTGCAGCAAAAGACCTGCCCTCGGGCAGAATTATTACGAATGAAGGAACAGTAAACTATAATCATTGCTCTACTAATTAATGTACTATTTTTAAACTTCAGTAATTATTTTTTTTAAGAATTGGTATGATTGTTGCTGTATGTTTTAGATTAGCTAATGCTGACTATTTTTTATATACTGTGCCCTTAATGATGAATGAACCATGGTAACCTATGATGAAATAGAAATTCAAGTTTTTATGCTGTTGAATAAAAAACATATGTAAAAATCAATTTTCTCGGAGTGTAATGTATAATATGCACATGAAGCTTAAACCCTGTTTATAAAACTGAAACTGTCATTAAATGTAATTCTGTTCAAGCTAGATGTTTGTAATTACACAGAATTTAGTTAGACTCAGGGGTAATATTACTTTTTAAATAGTATATTATTAGAAGCCTACTTGTTTATACTTTATTAAACTTTACACATTTTATATGATCATTGCACTTTTATTAAACATATTATTTTTTTATTTGCCAGGATATTTGAGTCTATGTAAATAAGTGAAATATATAATTTTGTTATGTTATAAAGTTTTTATCTGTGGTAATTTTTCAGCAGTAAAGAAAACAGCTTCAAAGATATAAAAATAGTTTTTTTTTCTTTCCAAATGTGTAATTATCCTGCACATGTATTATTTAAATACACAATATTGATATTTAATATTAGGAAGTGATATTTTGAGGTTATTTTAATTTTATTATTTTTAGTCTGATCATCTTACCTCAATATTAATGTTGATTTGTTCTTGAACATGTTTCAAAACAATTCTGTTTTATCGTCAGCCTGTCCAGACTGGTTTTATTTATGCTGCATGTTCAAGAACAAATCAACATTAATATTGAGGTAAGATGATCAGACTAAAAATAATATAACACAGTATTGATCTCATTTCATTTATATATCTCAAATTTAAATGCCCATACTATAGGCCTACTGATTTTGTTTTGCACTTTGTATGGGAAAGAAGTGAAGAAAAACATTTTATATATATTAGACAATTGCATTGATTGCTTTAAATTGTGATTTTAAAAGAGAACTAAAAAAAATAGTAATTACATTTTAAAATACAATAAGAAGTAACATTAAGAGGTTTGTTTAATAATTAAGACATTTTGTCTGTACATTTTTACCTCTTATGGTTGTTTTTTGTCGAACATTTGTTTCAAGGCTGCTAAGCTCCATCGTCAGCGATTACAGACTGAATTTTCTTAAGTTGTCAGCCCTGATTCTTGAACAGAGAGAGCAGGAATCAAGAATTAGGGCCAACATTTTAAGAAAATTCAGTCTGTAATATCTGACGATGGGGCTCAGCAGCTTTGAAACATTTGTTTGACAAAAACAACCATAAGAGATAAGAATGTACAGACAAAATGTCTTAATTAAGTAATTACATTGTAATTAGCTAAGTTGGATTGGATAAGTGAGTTACATTAAATGCAACTCAATGATTGATTTTTTTAATGTTTTTATTGTAAATTTAACATTTCTCATTGAAGGTCAAATTATTATATTTGAAGAGAAAAATATATGCCTAGACTGAGGTTTGAACTCAGATCCTATATGCTAATGTTATGCCGCTGAACTATCCTATGACATCCAATCTAAATGCAAAATTTTTTCTTATACATTTTAATTCCCGAGTGTGTCCATGGTTTGCGAACCATTGCTAAAAAAAAGCTATACTGGCTTTATAAAGTAATGTTAAATTCCTATAAGTCTTCTTAAATAAGAAGCCACTATTTATGTGCCGAGCAACGGTTCACAAGCCTTTGACACTCTTGGAATTAAAATGTATAAGAGGAAAATTTGCATTTAGATTGGGGGCCTTAGGATAGCTCAGTGACAGAACATTAACATATAAAGCTAAAGGTCCTTAGTTCAAACCCCAGTCTAGGCATATATTTTAATTTTAAAATCATTAGGAAGTAACATTATGGGGTTTAATTTAATAATTGAGTTTGTATTTTTTTTAATTTCTTACCTCATATGATTGTTTAGTTGGACATATGTTCGTAAGAACTTGGTAATGAGGCTCCTTTCTCCAGGAATTTCAAAGTTCATAATTTTCTCCTTGTTCTTCTGTATATAGATTTTTTCCCATATTAAGAGTTCATTGGTATTTTTTAACTGTTTTAATAATTTTATATTTAGATCTATTTTGTGTTTTTCTGTCCAAACGTGAGCTGCTACTGCAGATTTTTCTATACACAGATTCAGGGGCAACAACTTGAAGAAAAGAAAAAAATCAGTTTGTGCAATGCTGAAGATGGGGCAACAGCCTTGAAACATATGTCCAACTAAACAATCATATGAGGTAAGAATGTTAAAAAAATACAAACTAAATTATATAATTTAATCTTCAAATATCAATGATTGCTGTTTGAGTACTGGCTGTCAGGAATAAGGATGTTTATTTACCATTATTATTTTCTGTGGCACTCACATAAAAATATAATGAAACATTTTTAGTTTCTATTTAAAAATATGTATATTTTAAACCAACAAATGCATCTTCCCATAGTTATCATTAGTCATTCTCCAGACATGGTGTATATACATCCTGATTGTACAATTTTGTTTCTCACCTTGCCATACTTTAACTTACCATACCTATGCTTTAACTACACTTCTTAAAGCATATAAAACTTACCTTATAGAAAATTGGAAATAACATTCTTCCTTGGGTTAACAGACATTTTAACACATTCTGAGTAACATTATTAAGAACAGCTTTTGTAATGTTGCTGGTTTTGTTTGTTATATTTTATTTTAGTTCTTCCAGTGTATGAAAACTACCTTTGTAAAATTTATCCTTTATGTAACCACACAAATAAAAATCACAGACTTCTAGATCTAAGGAACAATCATTTCTACTTTGAATTCTTTCCTAATTTTATCCATGGACTCCTATACTAGGCCTATATGAGGAATGGCAATTCTTAAATTATCCTATGATTTATCTTCTCTGTCATCTCCGTGGTCAAAAATCAGGTTGAAATGACACTTTGTTATTTTACATTATCTCATATATTTTGAGAAGCAGAGTTCAAGTGTGTACATTTGAGGTGCATTAAAAAAGTATTGTGTAAACAATCTATCTCACCAGAATTAGAAACAATAATGAATTATCGATAATTACAAGTTAGATATATTCCAACTTAAATTCTACCCCCCTTAAAAATAAAACTTTACAAGGATTATATAACCAACTGGAGCCTTAATAAATTTTATAATATTATTACCTATACTGTAGGAACATTTTATGTTACCTTCCCTTGAAAATAATGAAATGAAAATAAATGTTCTTCCTTTACTAATACTTTTGTAACCGATTAGTGTTTTAAACTCTTTATGAAGAGTTCTTAAGATGGAATTTCATAGAATAAAATTTCGTGAAGGAATAAGTCAAAACGTCGAGTATAAGTAGCTGACTATAGCTTGCTCATCTACCAAGAAACAAAACACTGTAAGAGCAAAGAACATATTTATATAAGCTAAAAGCTTATATGTTAAATAGTAGTTCGCATTTCATTGAAAGTATATTAAATACATTTAAATGGAAGCTTGAAATTGTATCAGAATTTATGTTCCTTTTAAGTGTACGTTTAAAATTCTTCCTCCTTTCAGTTCAAATTTTATTTAATTTTTTCAACTGTTCCCATGTGTAATTGTTTCTGTACAAGTTTTTGTTACATAATTACTAAATTTCTAGCAAATTTATCTTAAATTTAGTCCATAGTGCTGTAGGCCTGAAAGGCCCTTGGTCTACCAGCCATCTGGTGGCGTCACATCCACATCACAGAGGTGGATGAACATAAATTATTATCTTTATGACAAATTAATTAACTAGCACAAGTTTACTAATTTTTTTATTTAACTCAGACTTTCTGTCTGCTTTCTAATAAAGTATAAAGTCAATTAAGCCACAAAATATAGTTTAACCATCATATTTGTCAAACTTTCTTTGATTATTCTTGCACAGTTTGCCTTACGTGTTGTACATAGCCATTATTTTTAATGAAGCCAAATCAAGTAAATAAATAAATCCATTATATTTGAAAAGAAAAATATACGCCTAGCCTGGGGTTTGAACCCAGGACCTTTGACTTTCTATGTCAATGGTCCTGGGTTCAAACCCCAGTCTAGGCGTATATTTTTCTTTTCAAATATAATTTGTCCATCATTAAGGTGTTTAAAAACAAATAATATTAAAATAAATCCATACCTACTATATGTATTTAGGCCTGTATTCAAGAGCCAAGCTTACCGTGAAGAGCAACTCTCAGCCTGTCTCTCTGTGGTTAATTATGTGGGTCATGCAGACCCTACTCTAACTAGCTCACTCTATTCAACATCATGTGCTAACAAGATATTTATTTTAAAAATGTTTCAGAGAACACATTGAAAGATGAGAGCCTCAGCTTATGGAATACGGAGATGGCATGGCCTAGAGAGCTTGGTTCTTGAACACTGGACTTAGACTCTTGAATATCTTAGATTAGATCATACTGAATTTAGGATCCGTGAATGTAAACCATTAAGCAATGAAAGTTTATTCCTACATAAAGTTGTAGACTTCACAACTTGTATTCATATACCATTCTTTTTTTTATATAGATCATCGGTTGATTAATGTCTTTGACATCGTCCGATTCCTAATAGCCAATTTTGTCGTTCCATCCAATCTCCTGGTTGTAGATGTTTCTCCTTCATGTATACACATATTCCCTGACTCCAGGAGGTTTTAGGTCATCCTCTACCTCGTCTTCCTGCAGGTTTCCATTCCAAAACAAATTTTGGTAGTCGATCCTCTTCCATTCGCTGGACATGTCCGTACCATCTTAATTGCTGAGTTTAATATAATCTAAAATAGTGTTTTCAATCTCCATTTTCTTCCTTATAACTGAGTTCCTAATTTTTTCTCTTCTTGAAATTCTTGCTGCCCTTCATATAGAATCCATTTCCGTTGCCAAAAGATACTTATTTGTTTTTGTTGTTAGTGGCCAAAGTTCTGCTCCATAAGTAATGATGCTTTTAACAGTTGTATGATATATATTCATTTTATTTTGATTACTTATATTTTTATCCCACAATATTCCATTGAGGCAAATTTTCCTTTATTATTTCTATTTCTTATTTTCTCTTCATAACTCCCATTTTTATTTGTTTTAATTCCTAAATATGTGATCTCACTACAAGATTTTATTGTTTCTCCAGACTCCAAAATTAAATTTTGTTCTGGTTCACCAGTTGATAAATATTTTGATTTTTTCATGTTCAAATTTAATCCCCATTTTTCATATTCTTCTATTAATTTTCTAGTCATATATTCTAAATCTTCATAATCTTGTGCAATTAACAGTTGATCAAAATCTTTTGGTCTGTGAGGATGGGTACAAATAATTCAATAATTTAAGATTAATTAATATGATATTTATTCCTATAACAGTTCAATTTCATGATTATTCACTAGATGGCGTTATATAATTATAATTCATATTTTTACCACCAGACGGTACTGAATTTCATATTAGTACCAGAAAAAATTTAGATGTCGTTAGTTGTTCTACACTAGCGCCGCTTGTGGCATGTACGCGAAACTTTTCCACTTTCTTCTCTGGTACTCGTGATCTCTATGCTCGTGATCATATGCGTGATCATCGCTTCTCTATGATCCTCGTGATGGAGTCAACAATATGGAGGAATGAATTTCTCAAAGCTATTACCTATTGTAATAATACGATTATTATTATGGGATTATCATTTCAATTATATTAATAAACTAAAGGGTAAAAAAGGTCATTTATAATTAAAACATAATGTTATTGATACTTCATCAATAACTTCGTATTGTTATTTACGATGTATCCGAATAAATTTATACTGTTGGCAAAATTCATCAACTTTGTATAGTAGACCTAGTCTTACAGAATTTTACTGCATTTCCCCCCCCCAATTTTATTAATCATAAACATAATTAAATAAAAAATTATCAACTCAGGGTCGAGGGATGAGATGAAATGAGACCATATATATATCTGTGAATGATAAGGGTGCCGGCCGACCAGGCCTGACGCACCATCACAGGGGCAGATGGATGAATATGGAGAAAATAGAATGAAATTATGGCAGAAGAAAACGGGAGAAAAACCTGCCCAAGCTCCGTTTCATCCACCACAAAACCAACATGGAGTGACTGAGACTTGATCTTAGGACCTCAGCAGTGAAGGGCGAGCATCTAACCGCTTGCGCCATGGAGCTGCCATATAAATGTACTTATTGCGGTAATAATTTTAAAAAAGTTTTATGCATAGAATCGCATTACATTACTAATTTTTTTATAGCTTATCTCAGAGATTTTGTAAGAGGTGTCATTCTCTATAGTAAGAGATAGGGAGAGCTAAAGTGTAGGCTTATTCTTCTTCCTTCCAAGTATTAGGCCAAGGCCCGTTATGATCCTATAGAAAATTTTCCCTCCAGTGTTTCATAGGACTCCGGGAAATTCTCGTATAAGACTTGAAAGCATAATAATAGTCCCTTCGATTGGTTGCTGGCCAAAGGAAGGCAAGACCAGTCCATACCAGTTATTTACCATAAGTTTTCCAGTTTCATTGTATATTAGTTCAATCAATGTACACATATTTATAGTGGAATCATCCAATAAAATAAAACACACAATAGTTCACTTAAATGAACTATCCTGTGAATAATGAAGAAAGGAAATGTTCACTGAACTATCCTGTGAAAAAGTTATTAGAAAAAGGAAATATCAGCGATTTGTTATGGTAAATAACTTTGGAGGTCAAAACCAAATTACAATAACTAACTCACTGGCACAATCAAACCCAAAAGTTCTTGGTTGTGTGGACACAGGCTTTCCATACATCTCTATCCTGAACTATGTTTTCCTGTCATTCCCTGTAAAATTCATCACCCTTAAATCATAAAAATAATTTGGGGATTAGGCCTTCTGGGTAGTTATGGTATGTTTTAAGTTTAAAGTTGTAATTGGAAGTAAATTTGGAAATTAAAAGTTAACTTTCCATGCATATGAATTTTTATAAAATATTATAATTAACACATTGGTGACCGACAGCTCTGCGTTGCACCCACCGCTGCTGGACCGGACATTTCTGTCAGTAGGGTGGACTTTTAAATTTTAAACCGAGCTACCACATTGTGGCTTTTACGTCAATATATTTACAATCAATAACAATAATGCATAAGTAAATCTTTATTAGTGTTCTCACCAGACTTTCTAGTAGAAATTGAGGGTTTGATAGCATTGGAAACATTTCCCTTTATGTAAAGGCAAAGTGCAAAAGAGCAAGTTTCTTTTCTTGTGTTCACTAAAATCGCGGCAAAGTTTTGAGGGTATTTTTTTTTCTTTCCAATCACAGTTTGTGTTAATTTATTTTTCTTAATGTCTTAGCCTCCCTGGTGGGTCGTGAGGTGGTCTCCTAGAAGTGGTTTCTTATATCTGTCTTTCCTCGTCTTCCCTGTCATCTGTTCCTAATTTCACGACTGCCAAACAAGAGGCTGTTTCAAGCAAAAAACTTCTGTTTGATATTTTGCTGTTAGGATTTTGAAATTTATAGACCCTGAAAGCATTAAAGAGTGTACAATTCAGAAGCCACAATACAACTTTCTAGCACCATTTCACTATTTTTCTAAGGATGGAGTAATATGATAGGTATTGGTCAGCCCTGTCTACACCCTTCACATACTTTTTATATTGAAGTATTCAATAGGACATTTTTACAACTTTACTCCTCCTACTCTCGTGTTGCCTGATGCAATGTGCTAACCATTCTTACATCTCTTTTATCTTTCCATATTTGTAGCAAAAGGTCCCCCTTACTACAAAAACACTTTCTCCTGGTTTGAGTTTATTTCCTGCTTCCACAAATGATTTTGGAAGCCCTCTGGTAATCTTTATTGCTTCAGAAGCTCTCGTCTTTCTTTCGAGCAAATTTTCAGCTATAGCCACACTATTATAATAATTATCCTGGTGGACATGATGCCACAGATATAAATTCGGCTCCAGAACGCAAAACAGAGTTTCTTTTAATTTTTCCGCTCTGCAAAATATATTTACAGGTTACATACGTATCCCGTAATCGCCTAACTACCCGCACTAAAATTCCATATTTCACCAGTCGTCTGTCATAAAATTGTAAACAATTCTGTAAAGTTGGCAATTTCATAAAAGAGAAGAGAGGGGTACAAATACAACTAAAATTTATTTCACAATGAGAAGAAACAAAATTGAATGCCTCATTCAAATGCGAAGAGGCACGGAAACCATAGAAAATGTAAAAACGGAAATCTCCGTGACTGGTCGTCTAGCGCTGGCCATTTAAATACGGAGATCTCCGTGGCCCGTCACCATTGTGTTAAAATTAAAAATTATACTTCTTTTACTGCCTTCTGGAATTAGGCTATTGACTTGTTTTCACATTAAGAAAATAAAATCTTCCTATTGATTAGATAGTATTATTAGGTGAGTGAAAAATACTAAAGTCAACAGTTGATTAATATAATTTAGTTGTAAACCCTCTTTATCCTTTCAATTTTCATTGCATGCTCTAGTAAGAAATTGAATATCGAGGAGATAATGCAACTCTTTGCTATTACCCATTGTCAATTTCAAAAAAGTTTCTGAAAACTGTTTGCCTATCTGCACTCTACTCCTTATGCCATTTAGATACATTTGAATCAGTTTAACAATATTTTTAGGAATTCTGAATTCTAGCAAGATACTATACAATTTCTCCCTCTTAATTGAATCATATGCCACTTTGAACTCGATACAACGCATGTCAGCTTTGGTAATGTCATAAGTCAAAAAAACATAACTTTTCAGTATGAGCAAATATAATACACTATAATATGGCTAAAAAGGGCCCTCTTCATCACTGTTTCTTAACGGCAATGTTTTTAATTATAGAAGTTCCTGTTCTTGCTGACTGTAGGTCTACTTTGCAGTCTTCAACATAGTATTATTGTATAGCTGGCTTAACTTGGCAGAGAGAGAGATGGAGATACAAGGGTAGATCGTTGACAACTTTAGTCTAGATACAAAAGAAAGAACCCACCCTGTGTTGTCAGTTTTCCTCTTCCCCCTTGCCCCTATTAACATCTGTTAAAGAAACACCGACAACACTGGTGCGAGTGAGAGAGGTGAGCACAGTTGTCTCATTCTACACATTTCTCATAAAGTTAAACCAGAGAAACTATAACTCAAAATTATTGTTTTTTTAGTTGTGACATTATTGAAGCTGAAGTTCTATATAGTTGTTATATAGTGCCATCACATGCCCATTTCTTTTCTAAAATCTGTCTTATACAAAGAAATCTGATTTATTTTAGACTTATTTCCTCTATGTCTTCATAGATAATAACCTATGATGTCATTAATATAAGAAGTAAGCCTGGAACCGAAACAGGCTGCATAGCCTAAACCTTGTAGTAGAAGAAGAAGTAAGCCTGGATACTAACATATGTACGGGTCATCGTAAAAGGTTGCAGCAATTTCAAACAATCATAGCTCAGGAATTATTTGAGATATTAAAACTAATATTTTTTTGTTAAATTCACCAACTCAAGATTTTTTTTCTTACCTTAGAATGTTTCTATGTGTGCTCAGTTGGTTGCTCTGCAAACATCCAACTGATAGTCGATTACGGCTCAACAGCACTGGATCATCACAGGCGTGATTGTTGCAACAGCATCGGTGATCCTTTGCCATAAATGTTGCAAATCTCTGATCGGTTCACTGTACACAATGTTTTTTATGTATCCCCATAAAAATGTCTAGGGGTGTCAAGTCGGGGCTTCTAGGAGGCCAATGAATAGGACAGGACCTACCAATCAGGGAATCTTACATACAGAGCGTCTCAAACTTCTTGAGAAAAGTGTGGGGCGTGCCATCTTGTTGAAGGAATAACATTTCGTTATTTCCTTCGTCAATTTGGCCTACTTGCGGGAAAACGTACTGTTCTAGCACATCTAAGTAAACATCTCCTGTGATGGTCTGCTCAATAAAAAAGAAAGGACCAATGACCTGATCATGCATCAAAAACATTGTTTTTGTATCAGGAAGGATTCAATTACATATAAGGTGAAACTTGTTGCTAGAGATTTTAGACAGATACCAGAAGTGGATTTTTCAAAAACTTTTGCCCTGTTGTGAGACACACAAAACCTTATTCGACTTGCTCTGAGTGCTGAAATGAATGGGCTCATGAACATGATGTACAGTGTACCTACCTTAACAGTATTATCTTATGGTCACCTCTCAAATTGTCCAAGAAAAAATGTTCTTCTCCTTCATCGCCTTCCTCAAGATCAGATAAATTACCATTTTAGCATAATTCATTATAAGCTTCAAGAGTATAATAATTATGTTGAGTCAATTTATATTTCAGGACTAAGTCCTAATAATAATATGTCACTGGTTATTAACATATAGCCCTATACATGATCCAAACCTCAACTTGTTCTATACACAATAGAGATACCACACATTGTATCACCATATGTGTGTTTAAAGAAGAAAGTAAAGCCTGTAATTATATGTAATGTTGTATGTGGTTCTCATATTTGCAGACATTATATGAATTAAAAATATATCATAATAGAAGATTACATATAGCTGATATAACACACATAATGGGGCATTGTTTGCAAGTATTTCAAAAACACAAAAGTGATACAGCAGAAAGAGTACCTGTACACAGAGTCGACCTTAATTTTCATCCAGTTGAAACATTTCAAGAAGTGCACGTACCTCCTGTAAGTAATATTCTCCTACAAACCAATTATTTTATAAACAATTATATATGATTATCATTTGATTTCATTTAACTCTTCAATCTTCATAATCACATTCTGATGTATAGGGCAAATTTTGTGAATGCCAAGGACTTTATAGTTTCATAAATAAGAATGCACAAGCATTTATTAACATTAATATACACAAACATACCAATACAAATTAATGAGTCATTTTTTTACATCTTATCTCATATCTTATGTTTCTTTAAACACGGGAACTAGTTTCCAAGAGAAAGATCTCTCTTGAAACTAGTTCCCATGTTTAAAGAAACATAAAATATGAGGTAAGATGTAAAAAATTACTCATTAATTTATGAATTAAGAACCTCATAATTTTAGTTCCCATATTTAACTATGAATACCATTACCAGATTATCTACGAGAATTATGGATTTATATGTTTAATTAAGAAGGTTCATTACAAAAAAGCAATTAACAAAGTTTTTCCTTTACCCAAAGAAAACATAAAGAAATATGTCGTAATGTCATACATAGGCCCACTTTCAAATAAAATATCTAAACACTTTAAAAAGTTGAACATTAATGTGGCATTTAAAACTAATAAAACTCTACAAAATATAATAAAAAACAATAAAACCAAAACAAAAAAAAGAAAAATTATCAGGTGTATATAAATTGAAGTGTGGCACATGTGACAATGTCTATATAGGACAAACTGGTAGACCTTTTATCTCTCGGATAAAGGAACACATGAGAGCATATAACAGAAATTTAGAAAATTCAAAATATGCTAACCACCTATTCCAATTTAATCATTGTTTCGATCCAAATTTTGAAATTTTACATATTTGTGATAAGGGTAAGAAGTTAGATCTTTTGGAGGCTGTAGAAATTAATAAATTTAAAAGTGTAACACACTGTTAAATTCTCAACTTGATTTGAATGAATCCCCTTTGTTAAATTAAAAAATTTAAATAAATATTGTTGTAATAATTAAATTAATATTTTTATTACCTCACCTCATATCCTTTTTCTTCTATACTGCAGTTTCGGAGCTTATCTCCATCGTCAGTAGCCTCTGGTCGACCGGTGTTATGTCGTTTCTTGGCGGTTTCCTTCTTACTTCTATCGGTGGACCGATGAACCTCTGGATCAGGTCAAAATTTGCGGGAGTTTCAAAATTCATGAATTTGTCTTTTTTGTTTTTTTGGATATGGATTTTTTCCCAGACTGTGAGTTCCTTTAGTTTATCTGTTTAAATAAATATTGTTGTATTGTTGCTTAGATCAGTTGGAACACAATTCATAATTTGTTAACATCCCCAGATCACATAATAAGCAAGATAGAACAAGGGGAAATCGAAACTGCGGCACTAGAACTAGAAGGCTATATCCAAAAAGCACAGATAAAAATTACAAAAAGAAAAAAAGAGATCACAACCTTGGTTTGATGCCACATGTTACAACAAAAGGAGAGAAGTTCTAAAATGCCTTCAGAGAGCTAGAGGTACCAAGACAGAGGAAGACCTAATAACGTATAATACTCAGAGGAGAAATTACAAAACCCTGCTGAAAGAGAAAAGAGCAAGCTGATTACAGGAAGAAGGTAGGAAGTTAATAGAGAAAGCCACGGTGAATCACTTTGAGGCTTTAAAGAAAAAAACACCAAAATTCTCGCAGGCAATAGTGCTAGAAACATAGGAAAGACACTTCCACCAGATACTAAATGATGGAACCACTCTCAGAGCGCCAGATCATCAGGAAACAAAGGTTTTTCAGCCCATCTCAGAAAAGGAAGTGGAGAACATTGTGGAACATCTAAAAAGTCACAAAGCTCCTGGACCGGATGGAATATCAAATGAACACTTAAGAGAGGCCTGGCCGTATATAGGAAAAATGTGGATTGCTCTGTTCAACAAATGTCTAGAAACAGGAAAAATACCGGAAAACTGGAGAATTTCCACTCTCAGGATTATGTACAAAGGAAAAGGCAATCCGAATTCACCCGACTCCTACAGAGGAATTGCTCTTGAGAACACAATTCTCAAGATCTTCACGAAAATTCTGACGGGTAGACTAACCGAAGAAGCTGGTAGCAACATTCCTGAGCAACAGGTTGGCTTCAGGAAAGGGATGTCAACTTCACTCGCCATAGGAAATCTACTGCAAAACATCCATGACGCGATCAGTCACCAGGGAAAGAAATTTCACGTTGTCTTCATAGATTATAGGAAAGCTTTTGATTTTCTCGACCGTCAGACTCTCATGGATAAGCTTCAGAAAATGCTCGATGAAGACAGTTATTTAGTAGACATCATAGCCAACATCATGCAGTACAACTATGTAGTAATTGCAGATAATCTACAGTCCTCAGCACCGATCACACAGACAAACGGTGTCTTACAAGGAGACCCTGCTAGTCCGTTGCTATTCAATTTAGCAACAGCAGATGTAGTGAGAATACTTGAAGGTATGGAAGAGAGTGTATCTCTCTACGCATATGCTGATGATATGGCGATGGGATCCACGAATCTACAAGATCTGCAAGAATGCTGGAACCGTCTAACAATATGGGCCAGTAACAATAAGCTGCTACTCAACAGAGAAAAAACAGTACACATGATCTTTAGAAGGGGTGGAAGGATAGCAGCCAGAGACCGAGTCTTTCTTAATCAAGATTCACTGAAAATTGTAAGCTCTTTCAACTATCTTGGCGTAACATTACAGACTAAGGGAACTACTTTCAAAAAGCATGTAGAAGACAGAGTGACAGCGGCAGTAATTGCTAAGAATAATATCCAATTCCTAAGAAAATTATCTATGACTACGGCAATGCAGATCTTTGACACGAAGATAATCCCGATCGTGAGCTATGGTTTGGAACTCATATGGCCTTACCTCACAAAGAACGACCTTAAGAACATAGAGAAAATTAAGTCAGTCTATCTAAAGAGAATACTATGTATATCCAAATTTACACGCTCTCAACTGGCATATGAACTCTCAGGAGAGACCTTCTTCATAGAACAATTGTGAATGCTTATACTCTTACCATCCACCGCAGCCTACCAAGATTTTCTAGCAGAGCTCCAAGCTAAGAAAAAAGAAATTTGGATAGAATTTTACGCAACAGAAGCAATGGTAAATCGAATGTGGATGGCTACAAACCAAGATCTTTGCCATTTTGTAAATTCCCTAGCTGTACATAGATACCATCACAAAGTGTGTAAAATGAAGACCTACCACGACCCAGGCGCAGCATGCATGTGCGAGTTTTGTGAACTATCTTGCGATCGTTACCACGTCACAGCATGTAAAAAACGACCCAAATCATTAATTGAGACCTGCACAGATTCATAATGATTGCAAAAGCAAAGTGAACTAATAAAACTAATGCACAACTTGTGCGCATTTTCGTTTATATATAATTTGTTAACATGTCTGAAGAAGGTACAGTGTACCGAAACAGCTGTCACTGAATTATATAATAAATAAGAAAATCAAATAAAACTACGTTTTATTTTTATTTAATTAATAATTATGGATTAATTTTTATAAGATTTTTAATGCTTTCCTGACTACTGGTAATTAAAATATTGTTTTTACGTGATATTGGCTCAAGAATTTGAAGATATAGAATATCTCACTAGAAAATTAATACAAGAATATAGTTTATGGGGTTTAAAGATCAATATGGATAAATCTAGATATATGACAATAGGGGATCTTCCTCAAGATTTAATACTAGAAGAAAATTTAGAGACAATTAAATACACTGAAGAATATAAGTATTTGGGAATTAAAATTACTAAAGATGGAAAACAAGAAACAGAGATAAGAAACAGGATCAATATAGGAAAGTATGCTATATCTGCCCTAAATGGAATAGTATGGGACAAACATATCTTCAAAGAAACAAAAAAAACTATTTTTAATTCAATAATCAGAAGCATTATTACCTATGGAGCTGCACAAATGAAAAAAAAATTACCACTAAAATGGACTACTGGAGACATGCTGCATGAATATCCAGGAAGGATAAAATCAGAAATTCATATATAAAAGAAAAAATGCAGGTACAATATTCAATATTAGATTTTATAAAGAAGAAACAATTAAATTGGTACGGACACATTAGAAGGATGGAAGAAGGAAGACTGCCTAAGATAATCATGGATTAGGAACCACAGGGAAGGAAAAAGAAGGGTAGACCAAATATTACGTGGATTCAGGGAATCAATGAAACTAAGAGGGAATGGGAAATAGAAGAAGATATATGGATGAACAGACAAGAATGGAAAAATGTGTTGAAACAAATGTGTAGTTAACTGTGAACATGGGTACCGGAAAAATGTATATTCATTGTAAAAGCCAGAATAATAAAAAAAAATGTACTTGAATATAAAACCTCATTGCATATAAGACCTTCCTCTTATTTTTGTGATTAAACTTGTCTCATATATTAGATCTACTCATCTTGCAATAAAAACATATTAATTTTGTCAGCATTTTAGGCTCTATCATTACAATATCCAGAGTTTTGTGAAAACTTCATTTCTTATACCCTAGATATACTCACTTGTTCTAGAAAAAATAACCAAAAAAGAGAGCAAAGAAGATATAAAATACAAAGATAAGAAGTGGTCAGTGTGACACAGAAAGTACAGTGTTCAACATTCAAGACACAATCCCATACGCTTAAGCTAAGGGAGGTCACACCATGTAAGAAAGAAAGAAATTCAGGAGAATACATCAAAGAAAATAAAATATTTTCAGGCAGCACATGAGAGATTACTTGGAAAACGACTAACCAGCAGGGATACCCCCCCTCATATCTTTCTTGATTTGAAAACGAACCTCATCCAGATGAGCATGTGACCGGATACAACAGAGATTGTCAGGCTTATGTAGGTACTACTTTACTACAATGGAGATATAAATGTGGTCAGTGAAATGGCTGCCAGATCTAAAGATATTGCCAGGGGAGATCACATATTTACCTTACACATGTTAAACCTAACCTCTGATATTCCTTGATTTATAAATTTCCTAACCTATATATATATAGGTAAAATGTTATCATTCGCCTCATATTTTCTTATTATTTTAATATAAACTAGTTCTGAAACTTTGTTTCCTTTCCATCTTCAGTATCTTCACGACCATTGTTCTGTCATCTTGAAGAGTCATCTTTCGCTCCTTCCATTAGCAAACTGAAAAACCACAAAACCAGATCATTCTTCCTGGAAATTTCAAAGTTCATCAATTTCTCCCTTTTGGTCCTTTGAATGTAGATCTTTTCCCAAACAGTGAGTTCTTTTAGTTTTTCTATTTGTTTTAATAATTTAGCCTTCTTCTCGATAAGATGTTTTTCAGACCATGCATGGGCAGCCATTGCAGATTTTTCTACTTCCCCTCTCTTGACGTTCCTGAGGTGTTCTTTCACTCTAGTTTTCAAATTTATCTTAGTTTTTCCTATGTAGAATTTCTCACATTCTTCACATTTAATCTGATAAATACGCGATTTGTTTTCTTCTTTTATTTTCTCATTTTTTATTAGGTCTAATTAACCTACTGATGCTATAGTCATTTTTGGGTGCCAACCTTATGTTGAAATCTTTAAAAATGTTTTGAAATTTGTGGTGCTTCAATGTGACTTTATTGAATTTTACATTTTCTTCTTTTCCTTTTAGAAGAGTGCTTTGATTAATAAATTGTTGTCTTTTGAACTTGTTTATTTTCTTGTGTATCATTCTTTCTTCAAAACCATTTTTTTATAGCTACTTTGACTATATGTTTTTTTTTCCTTCTTTGTTCATGAGTATGTTCACTAATCTATGTGTCAAACTATTGAAAACTGCTTCAGGAACGTCAAGAAAGGGGAAGTAGAAAAACTGCAGTGGCTGCCCATGCATGGTCTGAAAAATATCTTATCGAGAAGAAGGCTAAATTATTAAAACAAATAGAAAAACCAAAAGAACTCACTATTTGGGAAAAGATCTACATTCAAAGGAGTGAAATTCCCGGGGAGAATGACCTGGTTTCAAGGTTTTTCAGTCTGCTAATGGAAGGAGCAAAAGACGGCTCTTCAAGACGACAGAACAGCGGTCATGAAGATACTGAAGATGGAAAGGAAACAAAGTTCCGAAACTAGTTTATATTAAAATAAAAAGAATAATATGAGGTGAGTGATAAAATTTTACCTATATGAATATATCTCATAGTGTGAATTCCTAAAATAAGTTATTCCTAAACCTATATTTGACAATAAGTCAAATGTTGGATATATATCACATTAAATCAATCCTTAGCAAATCCATAATTCCCAATTTTAAAAACTATTTGGTCTCAACAACGTAAATCTCCAGATTCATACCAGAAATTCTTGCAGGAAGACTAATCGATACCATGGATCTATCCAGGGATGCTGAAATACAACAGTGGGCTGCCAACAAAAGTGATCACATAGTAAATCAACAGATAATAGTGTCTGACATTACCTATGAACAATCAAAGCATAAACTGAGTTCTATCATGTGTCGTCAATAATACAAGTATGGTACTTTCTTCTATAAAATTTATTTTAGTGGGATATTTTCAAAATTAAAAGGTGTGAGACTCAGTTCAAAAAATTCACAAGTAGATTCAACAAAGACATAAAAGCTATGGGTGTGAAAAGAAATTATTGAAAATTTATGAATAGAGCGTGGAGGGCTAAGAACTGATATGATTTTATATTTAAATTAATATTGGGAAGTAAACATTATGAGGTTATATCATTAACAGTGAGTGGAGAACATATTTTTAACGACTCACCTCATATAATTTCAAATTTCTTTGATACCAACGGTTTCAGACAATATCTTGTCCCTCTTCAGTCATGGCTTCTGCCGGTATCAAAGAAATTTGAAATTATATGAGGTGAGTCATTAAAAATATGTTCTCCACTCACTATTAATGATATGATTTTGCTTTGGCATATGTTTTATGTTTCAAGTGCTGTGTAGAACCAAAAAAGTTAATCCATTTTCTCAGGTCCATTTTAAGAAACATGGTGAGGATTATTGGTTATAGGTAGATAGAAAGAGAATATGTAAATGCAAGAGGTTCTATGAGAGAAAATGGAAGTTTAAGTGTTCAGTAAAGGAAATGGATTATCTTAAGAATGATGTTCTTTTATGTGTCTATTTGCTATCTATAAGAGTTTTGTTCTTTTTCTTTTGATATTTTGTAGTGGGTAAGAAAAATAAGTTGAAATTTTAATCTTAAATAGAGCAAGTGAATTATTTTTGATAAAGAAAGCTCAAATTAAAAAAAAAAAAAGAATGAAAAGACAGAATAACTATCCTAATATTTTGAAAACAGAATCTATTATGGAGGGTTGTTTCCGATTTCTGATAATGATTTGCCAAGTAGATTGTGACATTGGAGTGTGAGTCATCAGGACAGGAGTGTGTGAGGTGATCAAACCAGTCAGTGTGCTGCTTCTGTTACACTCGCACATGTGTTGCTCTCATAATGCCTAATCAGATACACCTGTTTTGGGAAGGGTATATTACTGCCCTTTCCAATGCTAATTATAGTTATTCTGCGGTTATTGAGGCTTGCAAAAAATGTAATTTTGTGGTGTCAAAGTGTGGAATTAGCTCAGTGCTTAATAAAAAAAGGGGAAGGGTCGTTTCGGATTAATTCCAAAAGGAAAAAAAACAGGCAAATCCACGACCTGCTACTACCAGTACCCCAGATGTAATCAGAAAGGTCAAGGCCCTTATCCCTGGTGGTAACCCTGCCACACAAAGGGTGATTGCAAACAGATTAGGAATATCCCTTAAAACTGTAAACACCATAATAAACAAAGATTTAAACATGGAGAAGCGCCACAAAAGCAGGGTTCATAAATTGTTGCCATGTCACATTGCCGAATGCAGCACCAACAGCAGGAAACTATGAAAAGCACCTGGCAGGAGAAAAATGAAAATTTTTGGTCACACTTGATGAAGCATATGTTTATCTAGGAGACTGCAACAAACCCCGGGCAATTTACTATGGAGAAAGGGGTGAAAAAATTTTTCAAAAGTGGTATGCCGAATGCAGAGAAAGTTTCTCCAAGGGATTTATGGTCATCGCAGAATATTGCTACAATGAAAAACTGACCATTCATAGAGTATCTAAAAAGGCCAAGATCGACTCCCAGTACTACCAGGAAGAAGTTCTCACCCCAATTTACCCAACTGAAATCCCAGCTTTCTATGGTACAGACAAAAACCAAGTCTGGGTTCACCAAGACAAGCCTCCAGTCACACTTCGTGTTCAACCCTGACATTCCTGGAGAAATGGAGCAGGAAACTGGAATACATGCTATTCCATTCAGCAACATCCCAGTGAAGTCTCCTGATGCATCACCGATGGACTTTGTGTCTTTGGACTCTTCAAAAGGGCATGGAAAACTGGCCATCCTCGAACAATAGACTGTCTCTGGAAAGCATATAAAGAGGAGTGGGAACTTCTAGACATGGCTGTGCTGCGTAAGAGTCTTCTGCAGCGGAAACTCCGATGCTGAACCATAGCTTGGGTGAAGAGCCATCAATTAGAGCATGCTCGATGGTGGAGACACAGCTTTTCTTAAGGTAAAACATAAAAATCATTTGTTATCAGAGATCAGAAACAACCCTCCGTATACGTTTTAGATAGAATTTCGGCTGCGGGGTGAAATCTTACTTAACATGTATCAAGAATATTCATTTATTGCTTATTTGTTATGAAAAAATCAAACTGTTCATTATTGAGTGAGTGAACAAGAAACAGATATGACTATGGAATTTATTCTGTCAAGAAATCCATTTCAAATTTTACAAGTAGTTTTCAATGAAAACACATATGGCAGGTTATTGACAAAAATAACTAAAGTCCTGAAGAAAAGCTATGTGCTGAAAGTTACACCATCATAGCATCACTAAATGGGTGCTTTAACCGAAAAGTAGCAGCACAACATTATGGCGTCATGTCATGTACAGTTTGTACTCAAGTGAACCACATGCCAAATCTCATATATTTTAATGACCAAGAGTCTGTGTAATTCTTTTGATCGACAATGTACATGCGTAATTCAGTATTACATAGAAAAGGATTTTATTATAAATTAAAGATATCTTATAGTTTACTTCATGTTACTTTATGTAGCTATGATTATAAATAATAAATTAACTATACATTCTAATAATGATTTGGAATTTTTTTTTTCATCATCAATCATTGACATTACAGGTATGTTACATCACAAAATTGTTCACTCCATCTTTTTAAAGGTTGATATATAATTCTCTTCCTTCTTGGTTTATACTGTAAGCAATATTTCCGATTGAGGGTCTTTCCACTTTTCAGCGGTTGCCCTTTTACCAGCCGGCTGCTGGCCCTTCACATCCACATGTGTCAATCACAGAGGTAGATGATCAACAGCCAGTGTAGGGGTGACATGTGGTTAGCATGTCGAGTCCCCCAGCCGTTATAGCTGGTTCCTCAACCCGGAGCCGCTACTTATTGTAGCTACCCAATTGCCTCACGATGCTGGGTGGGCAACGGTCCCATACTGGCCGAAATACCATGAGAAAATGTCTTCCCCCATGGAGACTCGAACCAGCGCAAGTCCCGTAGCTCTGCGCCAAGGCTTCCTACCTTAACCGCTCGGCTACGGCGCGGGACGTAAGCAATATTTGCCTTTCTAATATCTGGTATGGAAAAGATATTGGTTAAGTTATGTAGATAGGAAATAACACTATGAGGTTTATTTTAATTTATGTTGAGTTGTTTTTAACTCACCTCATACTTCTTAATTCCATTGCAGATTCGAGTTTCTACACTGCATTTGTGACATTCTCAATGCTGAATTGAGAATGTCACAAATGCAGTGAAGAAATTCGAGTCTGCAATGGAATTAAGAAGTATGAGGCGAGTTAAAAACAACTCAACATAAATTAAGATATTGGTCTCTCAAATTTATTCTATATTTGTTCTAACAGAGTTTAATTGATGCTAATTTAAATTTCTATCTAGTATTAATTTTTTTTTCACTTTAATTTGTGTTATAAAATATTATATTTTTATATTAAGAATCAGACAAATCGTGAATTCTTTATATCTCACACATCTATGTTTTTTTTAACACAGATCTGCAGTATCGGGAAACATTGTTAGCTGTTGTCACGACTGTAAATTTTTCATTATGCTGGTAATTTTCTAAACTGCCATCTTCTATTGATTTGAAGAACTTTGTAATCAAATTTGGTTCATGCTGAAACTCAAAATTCATAGTTCTAGTATGTTTTTTTTTTTAATGTATATATTTTCCCAAACTGCTAATTCCAAAGGTTAGATAAAAACTATTTAAAAAAAACATACTAGAACTTGAATTTCCAGTTGAACAAAATTTGATTACAAATTTCTTCAAATCAACACCAGATGGCAGTTTAGAAAATTACTGGCTTAATGAAAAATTGATAGTCATGACAACAGTTGACGATGGGAATGATGTTTCCCGATACTGCAGTTCTGTGTTGAAAAAGATAGATGTATGAGGTAAGAAAAATTCACAATTCATTTGATTCTTATTAAGAAAACCTCATAATGTAAAAATTCCCAACTTTATTATATAAATAATTTTATATTGCTATTTAAAATGTATAAGCATAATGCCTAAATTTAAAACCTTATGTGACACATCAGAAAAATCAAATAAAACATTTAATTGTGGCTGGTTTACAGGTTCGACTGATTAGAGGTCCTCCAGCTCCTAAACAACGATGTTTCCATCCTAGTAGTCTGCAGAATCTTGCATCAGAAGCACTGACACAATATGTTTATAATTTTACAGTTAATATAATAGAAAAATTAGGAAAAAATTCTGAACGATTTAATGATGCAGTGAAAGATTGTTCATCTTTACAAAACATGCTTCATTACAAAGTGCCTGTATCTTTTGCAAATGATATAACTGATAAGTTGTTGGTATCTATTCACAGCATTTATAGAGATGTTCAGAAGTGGAGAAATGAAATTTGGTTTAATAAAATACTTACAGAATTGGTAGGTGCCATCATGCATCCAGCTGTAACGAAGCTTAATTTACGATGTGCATTGTGTCTTCTTTCAAGTACTTTGTTTTTTAAACTACGCACGATGACAAACCTAAAAGAACTTAAACTGTATCATTTGAAAGATAAAACATGTGAACCTCTCATCATAGAAGCTCTTAGTAATATGAAACATTTAGAAGGATTTACTATTCAGTACCATTGCACTGATAGTATTATTATAGCAATTGGTAATAAATGTAAACATCTGAGGAAGCTTGATGTTGCTTTCTCAAGTTCTGTAACTAATTCAAGCATTGAATCTATTTTAAAGTTACACTATTTAGAAGAAATAAATTTAATGGACACTTCTATTTCTTGGGATGGATACATGAAATTGTTGACTGGAACCAAAGAAAATAAAGTGAATAATGCCCTGCAGACATTTGGATGTTCTCAAATCAAAAGTTGTCACTTAAATACATTACTTTGTGACTTTCAAAATCTTGTTGAACTTGACATCAGGAGATTCAGCTTCACCAGTACCATTTCTATAAAATTCAATACTTTGCAAACTATCAGATTTTCTTATTGTCAGTTTTCAGATATTCAGGTATTGTTGATTGAAACTGGGCGTAATTTAATAGAACTTGAATTAAACAAGATAAAAGATCTTAATGTTAAAGTAATTGGTGAAAATTGTTGTAGTTTACAGAAACTATCAATAAATGGTTATGTGCGACATATTCCTTTATATGAAGATAGAAATATTGTTTTACCAGGATTTCAGTCCTTGGAGGAAATATCACTTAACTTGTATCGAGATTATTCATTCATTGCTTATTTGTTATCTGAATGTACTAATTTGAAAAAAATCAAACTGTTCATTACAGACGGGAGTGAACAAGAAATGGATATGACTATGGAATTTGTTCTATCAAGAAATCCATTACAAAATTTACAAGAATTTTCAGCAAAAACACATATGGCAGGTTTTTTGACAAAAAGAACTACAATGTTGCTCGTTAATCAGTGTCCTAACATCAAAGTGTTATCTGGGGTTAACACTTGGAGCAGTATTGGTAATTTAGAGGATTTTATAGAGGAAATGGCAAATCTGTATCCTGAAATTACTCTCACTGACTGAAATTCACCAACTCCTGAGTTTTTCTGTCTTCACCATCCCAAAGAAGAGAAAGTTTATTCAGAACTCTGTAGGACACACTTGTCATCAATTTTTAAGAATTAATAGGCATTTACTGTCATCTGATCTCATATTTTGTTCATTCTTATAACTAGGGCTGAAAAAAGTAGCGGTATCAGGATAGTAACTAATTTCTATACACATTGTTTACAAAATGCGTGTCTTTGGTGTCTTTGTTGAGCGTCTCCACTGCCTGCTCAGAGCAGAGAGTGTGTATGTTCGATTCTCCTCAGTAATAGACCTATTTAAATAATGTGTGGTCGTATCAGAATGCCGAAACAAAAATTGTGCAAAGATGAGTCCATTCCTACACAAAACGGACTGTACTAGAAGTCTGTCCTGAGTAGCGCATGTCAACATGTAGTTTGTAAACATTAGCAGTCTAAGTACGATGCAGCCTAGCCTTTAACCAATACTTTTTTAGCCCTACTTATAAGACATATTTCAAAACATCTTTGCTCCATCATCAGTTGGTACAGATGAGGTAAGATGATGTTGGTACAGATGAGGTAAGATGATGTTGGTACAGATGAGGTAAGATGATGTTGGTACAGATGAGGTAAGATGATGTTGGTACAGATGAGGTAAGATGATGTTGGTACAGATGAGGACATGTTGGTACAGATGAGGTAAGATGACAGCAGACAAAACATTTATTAAGTAAAACCTCATAATGTTACTTCCTATTGTATTTTTGTAATAGATCAAAGGAGAGGTGCAACCAATATCACTAAAATATTTGAGGGTAGGGGGAGAGTCTGGACTGAATTGATGTTTAGGTTTGTAATTTATATTTTAAAAAATTGAACAAGATATTAATGCTGATTACACTGAGAAACAAAAAATAAACTTTTTTTTTGTCTCAGAAAGAAAAATATGTGATTCTGATAGTATTTTTTCTCTTGAATTCAAATATGATATCGGTTTTTCTCCATCACGCAAGGTTTCCGAGAGACAGGAATTTATAATTTCAAACACTTTAATATCTTCTACATTCGTAACTACACAATATTCAAACATTCGGACTCACCTACAAAGTAAGAAATGACAATTTTCTGCTATATTTTGCCTGTGGAGCCTCCCTCTTGATGGTCCAACAATAATCGGCCAGTATTAGGATTCCATTTGCCTTGATATCTCTTTTCCATAGCTGAAATCTCCTTAGTTAGCTCATTTGGTTATATTTTACAATGGACAAATGGACGAAAAAACGTTTATTAAAAAAATAATTATTTAAATTCATTAATTGAAATTGAAATAAAAAAAAACTGTGGGTGATGGAGAAATTCTGAATACATATTTGAAAACACGATAAAAAACTGCATTAAAGAAAACAAAGACCATGGCTTTTAGAGGAAGAGATCCAGTGAGATCCAAAATTATTTTAGAAAATCAAAGTATAGAACAGGTGTCTAGTTTCAAATATTTGGGCTGTGATGTTGGCTACAATGTGGAAAGAGATATTGACTCCAAAATAAATAAATTTCAGATGGTGTGTGGAACAATACAGAGAACATTCAAAAATAAAATTAGAAAAGAAACCAAGATAAAAATGTATAATGTTATGGTGGTTCCCACAATATTGTATGGATGTGCAACTTGGGCTCCAGTGAAAAAACAGAAGGATAGAATACAGACGGCGGAGATGAGGTTCCTAAGACAAGTAAAAGGATGTACAAGACTTGATAGAATAAGAAATGAGGATATAAGAGAAGAATTGAAAGTACAGCCTTTATTGGATAAGGTCACGAATTACAGACAGAAATGGATTGATCATATGGATGGAATGAGTAAGGAGAGATATCCATTGTTAGCAAGAAATTATCAAGCAAGAGGAAGACGTGATGTTGGAAGACCTAGAATACGTTGGGCTGATGCATTCTGAAGTCGGAACGGGCAATTGCCTAATTCCTGGAGTGATGATGATGATGATGATGAAGTACAACTATTGGTACTCATGAGACAAAAATCATGTTGATCAGTGTAATTACATTCTGACCACTTCATCAATAAATAATGATCATTCATAATTTATCACACAACAAATTTTATTCTATATTTGTTAGCTTAATGCTTCATATTTCACTATATCATGTGTGCCATCGTCAGTTTTTCCAGACTTTTCTTTGCTGTTCCTATTAAAATTTTTCAACTTTTAGAATTGAATGTGTATCAATTACATATATCAATTTTTATAAGATTCATGAGTGTTCCGTTGAGGTATTATTCAAAATTAATATAAAATTATGGAATATTCACCTGAAAGGTCCGTCTCCTCAACTTAATTAATTATTTAACTGTAGCACTTTCGAGACTTGTCCCATCATTGGCAGGATTCAAAACTGAAGATCTTCAGTGAAACACCAGTTTTGAATCCTGCCGATGATGGGACAAGCTCCGAAAGCACTACAGTTAAATAATTAATTAAGTTGTGGAGACGGACCTTTCAGGTGAATATTCTATAATTTTATATTAATTTTGAATTACATATATATATGCAGGCCTTGTTGACCTAGTGGTTTTGTACCTCGTCTTTAGTCCTCACGGTTTTAAACCTGGGTAGTCCCCGGGCATGAAGTTGATGGATTTTTAGGTGGCTAAATTCAGGGATAAGTTCTCTGTGAGGGACTTTAAACCGTGAGTCCTGAGTTTGAAGATTTTTGGGCTCATGAAAGAACCTCAAGCCTACATAGTGCTCTGAGCAAAATTTAATTAGTCTTCACCATCCAAGTAATATCTTAGTTTCCTACTAGATGTCTCCTTAAGGTGATGTATTAACCATGTGTCATTTACTGACATCTATAGGGAAATAAGCATAACTAAATTAGTCTGGATAAGAAACTCGTTGATCAATTTGTTAAGGAACATTGTAACAACACACTCGGCCTCCTGCCCTATTATGCAGACCTAAATTCCATAGAGCTATTGTACTTTTATAGGAATAAATCACTATGAGGTTTAATTTATGATTAAATTAAAATGCTTCATACCTTTCCTCATATCCAGTCTTCTAAGTAGATCGTGATTTCAAAGCCTTGGCGGCTTCATCTTCAGTACTTTCTTGTCGACTGATATGTCCATCAGAAGAACTACTACTTCTTCTTTCTGTTGGTGGACTGATAAACTCTGGATCCAATCAGGTAATTTCAAAGTTCATAAGACTTCCTTTCTTGTTTTTTAATGTGGATTTTTTCCCCAAACCATGAGTTCTTTTAATTTTAGAAAAACTTATGAACTTCGAAATTCCTGCAGATTCTGATTGTATCCGGAGGTTTATCGGTCCACCAACAGAGGGAAGAAGAAGTAGTTCTTCTGATCGACATAACATCAGTCGACAAGAAAATACTGAAGATGAAGCCACCAAGGCTTTGAAATAGCAATCTACTTAGAAGACTGGATATGAGGAGAAGTATGAAGCATTTTAATTTAATCATACCCATAGAGTTAGTTTGGTCATATATAAAAAGAAGCTTGAGAAAGAAAACATTTGATAATTTAAAAGAGAAAAAGGAGACACTGTGAACACCTGTTCAGGGAATTCACAGCTTATAAGCTGGAAATGTGTTGCAATCATATAAAGAAAATAAAAGAGAATTACTCTTATGGATGAATATAATCATAACACCAGGAGATGATCCAGAAACAGTGTTGAGATTGAAAGTTATGCAACTTTGTCAGCTCCTGAATCTGAGTGGTATAAACATGTTCTTGTAGGCTACCAAATCTTTTGCTTTGGCTTCACACACTGCTGTCACATAAGTATTGACGTCCCTTCCATACTTTTTTCTAACTTGTTGAGTTATATATCTAGAATAAAACAGAGGAGCGTTTATATCGCATATTTTTATGTACACTTTATATAAAGATCACATTATTTTCATTTGATTTGAAGTGGAATTTAATTAAATATTTTCTCACTTTATATCTTTCTTTTGTTTTGTCTCCATTATCCTTTTCCTCTTTCTGGAGCCTGAAGATCTGCCTAAGACAGACAAACTTCTCTCCATGGCAACTAATACAAGAACACTGTTATAGCAATATATTAAATTAATGTTGGGAAGTAAACATTATGAGGTATAATCATTAAAATTCATCGGAGAACATTTTGTTTAACAACTCACCTCATAGGATTCATGCTTCCATGATACCACGGTTTCAAACACAACTCGGAGTTATGGCTGAAGATGAACACGACTGTGTTTCAAACCGTGGTATCATGGAAGCATGAATCCTATGAGGTGAGTTGTTTAAACAAAATATTCTCCGATGAATTTTAACTATTATAGCAAGTTTGATATTTTCTACAAACACGATCTTACTCTCCTGCTTAAGTTATTAAAAATCTGTATTTTATACACAATATGGATATGCTTCCAGCATCTGATACAGTTGATTCAATGAACTAATTAAATATTAATATTATGTGACTGAAGAATATACAGAAGTCTGAAATCTGTTGAATCAACAGGTTTGTTTTGACTAGACTAGTGGACTGAATGGATTATGAAACAATTTTGACCATATTTTTAACAAGGACAAAACTGAGTTAGATGCAAACAGAGATTTTATCTTGATGCAGGACGTTTCATAGAATAGGAATCTGTTCAAAGTCAGTTTTAATCAGAAGTGGACTTAGCAGATTTTATTTCGGAGCTCCTCATATGTTACATGAAGCTTATTCTCTCATTTACCCATATGGTCTTTTGTGATTCCTTATGATAGGGAACATTCTCAGGTGTTTTATTATTCCAACTGTTTAATGTTTATATATTTTTTTATTGTTAATCTACTGATTTTATTGGTTTGTTGATTTAATTGCTTTTAAAATTTTATAACCTTGTATTAATATTATATAATAAAACTTTTTATTGAATGCTGGAAGTGTATTGTCTTATAGCAACAGGCATCAGTTTTCCTTTATCCATCCATCCTCTTCATCTAATCTCATGCGACTTTTCTGGGATCAAGTTTCTATATCTGAGAAATATTCTTGTATTCATATTCATTTCCTGGAATGCATCCTTAAGGGTGAGGATCTTAAATACATAGTCTATAGACTAGAGATGCCATACAGAATTCTTTGATGTGGCTTGTTCTTTTTAAAAAATTAAATATGTTACATAAAAGCCTTATTAGGATTGGTAAATAACACCATTGTTCAATTCTAGATACAGCAAATATAAATTAATGGTCTGCAACCAAACTTAGGATATAACAGTCAATTAAAAAAAAATCATTAACCAACAAAATTGGACTCAAGAAATGGAGATTAAGCTCTCTCCATTGTGTGACAGACCTAGAAACCCTTAACATATCATATGGCTGCTGACTTCACAACCATACGTGCCATTTACAGAGGTGGATGATCATCCAGCCAGCATAGGGATGAAATGTGGTTGGGCCCCTTAGCTGTTACAACTGGTTTTCTCAATCTGAAGTTGCTACTAATTGTAGCTATGGTACCCAAATTCTTCATGATGCTGAGTAGGCACTGGTCCCATAACTAACTAAATCACTGGCACTATCAGACCATAGGTTCATGGCCATGTGGACATAAGCTCTCCATACATCCCTATCCTGAGCTAATGTTTTCCAATCATTCCCTGTATAATCTACCCTCAAATCAAAATAATAGTTAATTTTATTCTCCCACCTCATCGTTGGTCTACCAACTGGGAATTTTCTTTCTGGTTTTCCTACAAGAAGCTTCCATGCACGTCTTCCATTCCCCATTCATGCCACATGCCCTGCCCATCGCAGTCTACAAGACTTAACTGTTCTTATTATATTCCTATAAAGACTATACCTGTTTGTTCATCTCTCTTTAGTCCAAAAAATTTTCCTAAGAACTTTATTCTCAAATACTCGTAATTTCCTTTCCTCCCTTAAAGTAAGAGTCCATATTTCACATCCATATAACTGGTGGAATATATTTTCAATTTAATGTTTTTTGAAAGAAGTTGGAATCTCAAGAGTCTCTGCAATGCATAATAATATCACACATTTCCAGAATTGAATCCATGTTTAATTTCTTTGTGCATCTCATTTCTATTTGTGATTATTCCCATACTAGCTGAAATTCCATGACAAAATTTCTTCCCCCCTGGGAAGAAATCAGTGCATGTCCTTTAAGTCATGCACCAAAGCATGATCCCTTAGGACTGGATTGGGTTAAGGACACAGGAATAGTGAGGACCTATTAAAAGAGCGAAAATTAAAAAAAAAAGCCCTAACAGCCACAATTTTCATTTTTTTTCCCCCAGCTAAACTAGGTATATCGGTAAGCCATTTAAATAAAGTGAGAATGGCATTTTAAAAAAATAGTGATCTCGGAACATTAGGAGTGGGGCTTTATCTAAAAGCCGAAGTTTAAAAATCATCCAGTAACTGCCATTTTTGTTTTTATTTTGCAACGAAACTCAGCCTGTAACATTTGAATAAGAAAAGTAAGCTCGAGTTTGTTAACCAGTAAACTCGGACCATATGGCCTAGGAATAGGGGTTAACCTAAAATTTTAGTGCAAGCATTTTCAGTGCTCTAGCAGCCGAAATTTTTTCTCGGAACAAAACTTGGCATAATTACCGAAAGAAATACACAATCCAAAAATCAGTAAAACCGAATCATTAAAGTGTCGGTTTATCTGTTACCTACATTTTTAGAATTGCTTTAGCGGGCGTAATTTATCTTTTCTCGCAACGTAATTTATATTTTCTCGCAACGAAATTGGATACATATCATTTAATTAACGAAATAAATAATTCCGTATCTAGCAAAATCGAGTTGCCACGAATTCTGTTATTTTACGCAGTACTTCATTGACGGACTTTTTATTAATTTAATTTGCTTTAAAGTAATAAAATCATCCCACTTAGCATAGTCTTGACACATCCTCAACATATAAAAATACCCGTGAATTTGTCATACAATTACTGAAATAAATGAAGTTTTTTTTTTTTTTGCTCCAATTCTAATTCAAAAGAATTCTATCCAAGGTTTACACGGTTTATTTAAATTTCCGATAAAATTTTCAATGATGCAAAGTGAATAATACATGAAAATTATATTAACAAAGTGGTCAAAATTGTTTATTTATTGGGAGGGGACCTTATGTATGCACATTTTGTCATAAACGTGTAAAAGGTTTGATTAATAAAAATTAATTATTGGTATTATTCATTAATTTGTTTCATATTAAGCATTTTTAAAATATTTTTTACCATTATTTACGAAAATGTTCTAAGATCGATTAGAATTGAAGGAATACTTTTTTTTATAAACAAATGAGCAAATTGCATTAATACGGATTGTCACCTGTAGATTGCGCACTTCATTGACTACGCTGCTCTCTTGCGGACATTTTCGAAACTATGAGTCTACGTAGCCATTTTAGAACAAAATAATTTAAATAGGGGCTGTTATTTGTTAACGTGCTTTAATTTATTGTATAGTTTTTGTCTTTAGCTGTTTATATTGTTAAACATGAAGCGTAGAGACAGTGATTCATGAAGTAAAATAGACTTCGCGCCATTTTACCGAAATGGAAGAAGATCGTACATCGGAAACTGTCGTAATGCCGGACATCTCCGAACCTCTAACGAATGAATCCGAGGAACATGGTGTTTTGACTTCGGAATCACATAAAACAGTGACGCCGGTTGCAGTTCCTGTGGCATCAGTACCAGTTTCAGTTCCAGTTGGTTCATTAATTGGTGTTGCAAGTACTGGAACAACATTTAATGTTATCACACCTGATCAATTACAGGTTCGTCAGCTTTTGAATTTGTTTTCCTATACCTAGGCTGGGTAGATTTTTAGGGAGTTTAAGGCACATTTATGTATGTTGGTACTACTGGATAAAATCAATAGGTTATGGTTTTGGGGGTGGTATTGAATTATTTGCGCAAGCGCAATTATTTCTCAAAATTGTTCTGTAGTATTTAATATTTGAAAATTGCCGGGAAAATATGTTTTTGAATTTATGTCTATTATAATTTTAATAAGTGTGATATTTATTAGATTGACACCAAAAGAGGCCACAACTTTTCTTACGCTTTCTGTACAGGTCTATAGTTTGTATAATTTTATTTTATTTGGTGCTTCAAAGTATTTCCAGAGATGTTTGAAAATATTAGGGCTCAACTGCACTTCTACTAGCACTTGATTTTTCAGTTATATTTTTGTAAACTATAGCTCTTCTTCTGTATTTACTAACATTATTTAATATTTTAAACTTTTTCAAACAATTTTTATAACATTATTAGACAATTTTGAAGTATTTATTTAAATATGCAAATCATAATATTATGTCACTGTTTAGACAATATTGTGATGCTAACTGCTATTTTCTCCACAGAGTATATTACTTAGTCTATGATTTTTCTATCTCTGTTTTGGGTTATCGCTGGTTGGATCAGCGTTAGGGTATGATAAGTAGGTGTACACCCATTTTTAATAAACGTTTGGTAATTTTAATATTATTAATATATACTTTTAACATAGATTTGGGGATTTATTGCAAATAAATCATTTAAATTTCATAGCGACGGATAGTAATCGAGGATGATAATTGATGTGAAGTTCGATTGTGGGTTATTGCTGGCTCTATAAACTCTGGCGCATGCGCACTGTTGTTGTATAGGACTTTGAAAATATTTCACGCTAGTTTAAGTGCAGTTTTTCCAATATTAGTAATATTCTACTATACAATAAAAATAAATAGCAATAGAAATAGAACAATAGTATGAATTTCAAATTTTATGTTATTTTTGTCTATAAATTATCTATTTTTTATTGTTTTGTTCTGTCAAATAGGCTTATACTTTGTCACTTTTGTCAGATCCTATTTGGGTATGTTTATCAATTACTGAATATTGTGTCACTTTTGGCAGACTCTATTTTGGTAAGTTTGTTAAATAAATAAATTAATTTGATTCATGGTCAATGAATTTACAATACATGACAAAGGCTTTCCATTTAGGTCATTATTTGTATCTTAATTATGAGCAAAAAATAAGGTAATTATAAAGAAACATACGAACAATGAAATCATAAAGGAACAATAAATAAATTACCATCATTCTTGTTAATTTGAACTTAGTTATTTTAGAAAAAAATAATTTCACTTTTTGCTACTAGATGTCTCTTACTTTCTCCTTCTCTTCTCCCTTTATTCTATTTTCTACTCCACTTCTACCTCAATTCTACTTATCCATTTAATTCAAACCATGTTACTACATATTATTTAAATGTAGCTCTTACTGTGGGTTTCAGCAAGATTCTAACTTTGGACCTTCTGTTCTATAGCACCATGGCTTAATTTTCTTGACTAATTAGCCACATTGGAAAACTTAATATTTTTCATTAGCCTTTTATGTTATGGTTTGGTTTTTGGATAATTAAAAATATATTTCAAGATTTTTCACAACATGTAAATTATTTCTTAATAATGAAAAATAAAGAAATGTTGTTTCTAGCAAAAAAAAAATCATAAGATCATTCCCATTATTTGTCCTCGACATTCATATATTTGTGAAGATGGCACAGCAATTTTGTTTCTTTTGTAATTGAAAGTATATAAAAATTTAACCAAAATGTGATCTAATAAGTAACCAATCTTAGAATGGATTATTGTAATGTTGGTATGAGTTATTTTAGTTTTTTTAAAGATCAATGTTTATTAATGTGAAAAAAAACTCAAATATTATTTAAACAATTTGTATAATATTAAAACCTAACCAAAATGTGATCTCCTATTATAAACCAATGCTAGACAAAAGGGACATTCATTCTAGCCCTCAATTAAAAGACTCATGAATAATGATTATGCTATAGTGTGGCTCTTTAATTAAGTCATTGGGCAGATAATACTCTACGCATTTATACCGTGAAGTGATGTTTTTGATAAACAGACAAATAAAGCTTTGCCTAATTCCTTAAAATAATTCATCAAATCAAATATAATTTTACATAAACATGTACTATTATTATTATAAATATTTTATTAACTAAAACATGAGGTTATGTGTGAATTAATTTTTGTTAGCATTCCTTCAGTACTTGCCCCGAAAAGGAGACTTGCCAAATGATGTAAAAGGCCCTTTATGTATGATATTCTTATTTTGTCTTTTGATGATTTCTTTATGTCCTGGAATCATGTTTTTTGAGGTTTATTTATTACTTTCCATCTCAATGGAATCCTAAGAGTGTTTACTCTTTGACAACTTTTTATCCTCCACTTATCCATTTTAATTGTCTGTATTTTTCAAAACCAAGATTTGAATTTTCTTTATATGAAATTTGATATAATAATATGTGAATTTTAATATACTTATAATTATAATAACCATAATAAAGAAAATAGTTAATTTCTTTGATTTTTTTTTCCCCTTAAAACATGCAATAATAATATATATTTATTACAGATACCTGGATCTGCTCAGTTTAAGCCACATGTTTTGTGTGTGGATAACAGTTTTATCTGTGATGGAAGAACAGACAAAGATTCAGAGCCATTGCGAACCTGGGTGAGAACACAGGTATGTCATAATCATTGTTCTTATTTTTAAATTTAATTAATTTTAGTTTAAATTTAAATTAGTTTTTTTTTTGATATAATAAATCTTAAGTTCTTCAATCCAGGAACCTTTCAGCTCTTATATAAATGTATATATGCTTATATTTTATGACAGTGTTATCAATTTTGAAAGGAATGTGTAATAGGAAAGAATTACATATATATATATATATACTGATGATATTGTAAAAATTTTATTTCAGAACTCTTTGCTGGAAAAGAATTAACAAAAAAAAACATAAATATAGGCTACACTCATCCTGTACTCATACAATGCAAGAATACATCATCTATGAAAGTGGTCTGCTGAAGTGGTGCATAAATTGAAAATAGACCACATTAATGCCATCTATCTGCCCAGTTCAGAACCTGAAGCATGAACAGTGCAGTGGGTGACATTAGAACACATACATATACAAATGAATTTCTCCCCCAGATATTTCCATTTAATAAATCTTAACTCTTTTCTGACTCAAGCCTGGATTGAGGAATGAGATACAATGAAGCATCTTTTATTATATTTGGTCTCACACTGTAGCTGAGTGGTTAAGTCATGATGCCTTGGTGCAAAACTACAGGACTTGCGCTGGTTCGAGTCTCCATGGAGGAAGAAATTTTTTCATGGAATTTCGACCAGTATGATACTGGTACCCACCCACATCATGAGGCATTTGGTAGCTACAATATGTAGTGGCTCCAGGTTGAGAAAACCAGCTATAACAGCTGGGGGACCCGACATACTGACTACATGTCACCCCTATACTGGCTGGATGATTGTCTGCCTCTGCGATTAATGCATGTGGATGTGAGGCAAGCAACTGGCTGGTAGACCAAGAGCTTTCTAGGCTGTCACACCATAGAGCTATCTTACATTGGAATAACAAGGATGCTGGCCGACCATGCCTGATGCACTATCACAAAGGCAGATGAAATAAATGAATGAGTGTGGAGAAATGGTGGAATAAAAAATTTGTAGCAGAGTAAAATGGGGGAAATCTCAGAAAAAATCCACCCAGACTCTGTTTCGTTCAACACAAAACCCACATGAAGTGATCGAGATCGAACTCAGGACCCCAGGGGTGAGACGCGAGCATCTAACTGCATGAAGCATGGAGCTGCTACATTTCCATTTAGTCCCTGAAAATATATCTGAATTTCAAAGAGAAATCCAAAAATTTCAATACACTACAGTTTAAGTTGGTTAGGTTGGCTCATGCACAAGACCTTACTATTATCAATGGCACAACATGGCTAGAAAGCCTTTGATATACCTGCTGGGTAGTGGTCTCACATCCACATGTGCAGAGACGGATGTTCATCCAAGCAGTATATGAGTGATATGTAGTCAGTATGTCGGGTCCCAAATCATTAATAGTCAGTTTCTCAACCTGGATTCTTTACTTATGATTCTGGGTGGGTGCTCGTCCTATACACTGGCCAAAATTTTATGAGAACATTTTTTCCACTATGGGGACTCGAACCAATCCATGTCCCTTAACTATGTAACAAGACATGTTGACTTAGACTGCTCAGCCGTGGTGCAGGATCAGTAATGGACAGATATCAATAATGTGTTAATAATGAATGGAGAACATATTTTTAACAACTCACCTCATAAATTTCAAGTTTTCTTGAGACCAATGGTTTTAGATGGCTTCTTGTCCCTCTTCAGTCATGACTCCAACCTTTGAAATTCTTTGGCTGTTAATTACTCTATGGTCATCAACTCTTGTGCTGCCATCTGTGGTTGGATTTATAAATTTCAAAATTAAATTTTTTTCTACTGGATCAATATTTATTCTTCTGAATGTATATCTTTTCCCTAACTGTTAATTCTAACAGTTTATCCAATTGTTTCAAAAGTTGTGCCTCTCTTCTAATTTTATGTTCTAGCAAACTATGTGCAGCAATTTCTGATTTTTCAATTTTACAGTTTTTAATATTTCTAAAATGTTCTTTAGTGTGAGTTTCCAAATTCCTTTTTGTTTTTCCTACATATACCTTGCTGCAATCATTTCAATTTATTTGATAAATTCCAGATTTCTTATTGTCTGGGATGTTGATTTTTTATTGGTACTTAGAAGTTTACCCAGACTAAATTAATAACAAATAAATTAAGGAAATTCAAACAGAAAAAAAGACTTATAGAATACACTACCCTACAATTTGATAAACTAACTAACTCACTGGCACTATTGAACCCATAGGTTCATGTCCACGTGGACATAAGCTGTCCATACATCCCTATCCTGAGCTTTGTTTTTCAATCATTCCCTGTATAATCTACTTCCTTCAAATCATAGTTAATGTTATTCTCCCACTGAGCCTTTGGCATGGGTTCCCTGAAGTAGTCCCCGCCCAGAGAACCGAATGGGGGACTTTTGACCTCCAGAAAATTTTACCCCAGTTGGACCCATGTCCGCATTCCTTGACGGTTGTATTTTTATGATGAAAAATCGTCACTCTTTCGACCAAGGTACTTTCGTCTGGCTTATCACCTTCGACCAGTCCGGCATGGGTAACCCTATTGGCAGCAATGCTACCGCCGGCATCCTACAAATTGATAGCAAGGAAATTAAAAAAATTCAAGAAAGTTATTTACCATCCTGAAGTGTATAGAAAATTTCAAAAAAATTTTGACAAATACAGTGTTACTTTGGCACCAATAAATAAATTTAGTCTTGGTAAACTTCTAAGTACCAATAAAAAAAATCAACATCCCAGACAATAAGAAATCTGGAATTTATCAAATAAATTGCAATGATTGCAGCAAGGTATATGTAGGAAAAACAAAAAGAATTTGGAAACTCGCACTAAAGAACATTTTAGAAATATTAAAAAACTGTGAAATTGAAAAATCAGCAATTGCTGCACATAGTTTGCTAGAACATCATAAAATTAGAAGAGAGGCAAAACTTTTGAAACAATTGGATAAACCGTTAGAATTAACAGTTTGGGAAAAGATATACAATCAGAAGAATAAATACTGATCCATGAACTTCGATATTCCAGTAAAAAAAAAATTTAATTTCAAAATTTATAAATCCAACCAAAGATAGCAGCACAAGAGTTGACAACCTTAGAGTAATTAACAGCCAAAGAATTTCAACAGTCGGAGTCATGACTGAAGAGGGATGAGAAGTTGTCTGAAACCATTGGTCTCATGAAAATTTGAAATTTATGAGGTGGCTTGTTAAAACTATTTTCTCCGCACACTATTAATGATATAACCTCATAATGTTTACTTCCCAACATTAATTTAAATATCAACAATGTAACTGATTGACTGCTATTTGTATTTGAGTACTGGCAGAGAATTAGGATGTTCACTATAAAAGTCTAAGGTGGCTCCGTGGTGCAAGCGGTTAGATGCTTGCCGAGATCGAGTCTCAATCACTACATGTGGATTTCGTGGTGTACAAAATGGAGCTTAGGTACCATTTCTTCATATTCATCTCATCCATATAATTTCATTTTGTTCATCCGCCCCTATGACAGTGTGTTAGGAGTGGTCAGCTGGCACCCTGGTAATTCACAGACCTCTATAAATATAGGGGCTTCATTTCATCTCATCCCTCGACCTGACACTGAGTTGGACATGTTGAGGATATTTAATTTTAATTTTTTTTTACTATTCAAGTCTAAGTACATTTTATAGCATTCACATAGAGATGTATTGAAACTTACTGAAAATACATGTATTTTGAAACAGTAGGGTGTAAATATAATTGTTCAAAAGTTAGTTAAAATTTGTCATCAGTTCTTTCGTAGACTTGATGTATATTAATGTTATTATATATATTTTTTTATATCACTGTAGAACGGTGAGCTGAAGGCAACACATATTGTAATACAAAATGATCCAGGGACTGTAGATGAACCAAATACTCCTGGTACACCTGGGACACCTTTGACACTGCGCACTGAATCAGTTCCAGCTTCATGGACAGAATCTGCTAGTATGCCTGTGTTACCTGTTAGATGCAAGGTATGTTTCTGTTAAGTCTCTGTTAATGTGGTTTCTTTTTATAGCATGTCCAGTTTAGATCCTTCCAGGAAATTCTCGTATAAGACTTGAAAGCTTAATTATAGTCCCTTCGATTGGTTGCTGGCCAAAGGAAGGCAAGACCAGTGATGGGGCTGCCATCTTATAGCCTCTGGTCAGGCTTTTCTGGAGAAGAAAAGAAAATAAAGGAAAGAAGAAATGGAAGAAAGGAAAGACTCCCTATCCCTCAGATGCCCTAATAGCGTCGGGGTCGAGAAAACAAAGAGTTGACCAAGAGAGGTTAGATAGTAAAGTTAAAAGAGTGTGGTATAAGTAAGTGGAAGAAAGGAAGAAATACCAGATCGGTTAAAGATAAAAGTAAGGAGCAAAACACAAGTAAGTGGAAGCAATGTTTTGCTCAGCTTGGGCACCTTGTGGTCGCCATCCACATATCCCCTAGATGGGGACCCCTGAGGGAAAATTATTTGCAATGATCAATTTATAATTTACAAAAAATAGCTGCCAAATTTAATATGGAAATATCAATTAACAAAACTAAAATTATGGCATTTCATGGGAAGGACCCCACACAAAGTAAAATCTGTCTCCAGAATAAAATTTTAGAGAGATATAATCAATTTAAATATCTTGGATATTATCTCTCTATCTGGGATGAAAAGGATATCCCTGAAAAAATTACTAGTTATAATAAAAGTTTGGGAATTATTAATCAAGTTATGAAACCATCCCTTGTACAAAAAAACACCAGATTACGTTTATATAACACTTTGGCTAGACCAGTGTTGACCTATGGCAGTGAAGCATGGACACTAAAAAGACAACATGAAAACAGAATAACAGCTTGTGAAATGAGATTCATGCGCAGAACAGCGGGTTACACCAGATGGGATCGGAAAAGGAACACCGATATCTTAAAAGAATTGAAGAGTACGCCAATTTTGGAATGTATTAAACAGTACCAACTAAATTGGAAATACCATCTTGAAAGAATGAGTTCAAATTGGATCCCCAAAGCTGTTTATAATTATATACCAAGAGGACGAAGATCTCTGGGCCGTCCTATGAACCGCTGGAGGGAAAATTTTCTATAGGTTCGTAACAGGCCTTGGCCTAATACTTGGAAGGAAGAAGAAGAAGAAGAATGTCTAGTTTAGATGTTCTGACAAGAGCAACAATGTTTCTACAAAATAGAATGTTTCATTGATTATTAAAAAAATATTCAATTCAAATAAATTAAATTGGTTGTTTAGACCTCACTCCATATTTTGCCCTATCGCAGAGATATGCTTTGATGGTCAATTCTCAGCCAAAAACTATTCAACTACATTGCTCATTTTTACTCATTTTATTAATATTTTTTATTTCCACCACTGTGGTCTCGAGGTCCTTGTCATGCAGCGGGCCTGGGTTCAATTCCGGTCGGGACAGTTTCCTGGGTGAGGTTTTTATCGGGGTTTTCCTCACCTGTAAAACAAATGTCAGGAAACTTTAAGGTCCAAATGGTCCCCAAACATCATATGGCCATCGCAATAATCATCATTCACATTCGTTTTAGATTAAGTTTAGGATTAAAGACACTCCTGGTGTACCACTATCGTCACCCATTGTATAATCGGGTCATCGTAACCCTACCTTCCAGGCACCCCAACCCCAGAAGTGGGTTACAATTATGCCAATGCCAGAAGAGACAAAAGGACAGTCTGGGGCATTGAAAAAAGAAAATTAATATTTTTTACAATAAAAATTACATATTTGAGAAGTCTAAAAGTTCAGATCCCCAGGCCACTAATCTGGTTAAAGGTTTTTTTTTAGGTATTTGGTTTTAGATCTCAGTATAAATAGATTGAAAAAATACAAGAGGAGAGAAATGTTTAACATTTAATTTTTAATTTTAATGTTTAAGTAAATTGTGTAGTAAGCTGTTAGTTTATGCTGATGATGTAGTATTGTTGGCCGATAGCGAGGAGATACTAAAGGACAACACGCACACACTATTGAGTAACACTAAGAAATTAGGACTGGAAGTAAATATCAATAAAACTAAATATATGGTCACACATAGAAATCCATTAAATAATGGAAATGGACAGCTAATGACAAATGAGGGAAATTTTGAGGAAGTGCCTGAATTCAAATACCTAGGAACAATAATCACAAATAGGAATGAAATGCACAAAGAAATTAAACATAGGCTCAATTCTGCAAATGCATGCTATTATGCATTGCAGAGACTCTTGATGTCCCAACTCCTTTCAAAAAACGTTAAACTGAAAATATATAAAACAATTATTCTACCAGTTATATTATATGGGTGCGAAACATGGACTCTTACTTTAAGAGAGGAAAGGAGATTACAAGTATTTGAGAATAAAGTACTTAGGAAAATTTTTGGACCAAAGAGAGATGAACAGACAGGTGAATGGAGAAGACTACATAACAATGAACTGCATGGTCTTTACAGGAAGCCAGATATAATAAGAACAGTTAAGTCTCGTAGACTGCGATGGGCAGGACATATTTTACGTATGGGGAATGAAAGACTTGCATGGAAGTTTCTTGTAGGAAAGCCAGAGGGAAAACGCCCAGTTGGTAGACAAAGAATGAGGTGGGAGAATAACATTAACTATGATTTGAGGAAAGTAGATTATACAGGGAATGATTGGAAAGCATTAGCTCAGGATAGGGATGTATGGAGAGCTTATGTCCGTGTGGCCATGAACCTATGGGTTCGATAGTGCCAGTGAGTAAGTAAGTAAATTGTGTAGGGAAATGGGGGAAACTGTCTGGTATGTGATAATGTACAGTATTGATAAATTCCATAGCATCGAATAAGTTTAAGTAGTCAAGAATATCAGCAAGGTGAAATAGCTTAGATGTTGGTGGTGTTGTTCCCTTGTATAAAACAGTCCCCAAAAATTTCCGTAATAAAAGACTTTTCTGAAAAAAATTAACATTCTAATGGTTTAACTTTATATCATGTGTGCACATCGTTTTATAGTTTTTCCATTGGCATCATTATTGCGATACCTGAACACACTCCCCCAAGATCTTGAATTGAAAAAAAAAGTGTGAACAGCTATGAAAAATAATGATAGATGTAGAGCTCTGGGGCTACCCTGTATAATATGCAGCCTAAATTTAAGGCCTATTTTGAAGACAAAAAGTGTCTTATTACTACCAAATACATTAATTTTTCTTTCATATTTAAGATTACTAACAAGTAAATTGTTTCAAATATAAGTAAATTGTAGTCATATATTCCACATTATTTCAGGTTCAGCACTTCAGAGATTAGTAAATTTTAGAACTCAAAGATTAAAAGTGGCTATGTAACCATTAGAAATTTAAATGAATGTTAATTAAATAAAACAAAATCTAGATCTATAAACAAGACGTAAAAAGTTTCATTTTAGTGGAAATAATTTTTTTTCAGAATACCAGTGCAGAACTTCATAAGCACAGGTTTGGATCTGGTGGTCGAGGAAGATGTATAAAGTTGGGAGAATCATGGTATACGCCAAGTGAATTTGAAGCACTATGTGGTAGAGCATCTAGCAAAGACTGGAAAAGAAGTATTAGGTTTGGTGGTCGAAGTTTACAGACCTTAATTGATGAAGGGATTTTGACACCACATGCAACTAGCTGTACCTGTTCTGCATGCTGTGATGATGATACTGCAGTGAGTATCTTCTACTCATTTTCCTTAAATTCTTTAAATAATAGACTTTTAATTATCCCAGGACGTATGGTTAAGGTTAATAAAACAATCATTTTAATTTTTTGATGAATAGTAATACCACTGCAGTTAATACTTTTATTGCTGGAACCTTTCAAAGTCATCTTATCTTATCTGGGGCAACCCTCTGTATTACAAGTCAGTTCTTACAAGGGAATTGTCAACCATTGCATGCTGAAACCTACCATGAAATTTCTCCCAGAGAAGCGTTGTGATGTACCAAGAGCATGTCCAAAAAGTATCTATTGCTTTTAACTGCAAGTTACTAAAATCCAGCGCCAAATCTCTCATCTACTGTATGGGCTGTGTCCTGTCTCACTGAACTCTGCTCTATTCGTGCAGGGAGTTCATCTGCTTCGCACAATACGTTGCCATTGCTAGATTCTGGCTTCAATTTCTGTGCCTTGCAGTTAAAAAGGCACATATTTTTTGTACATGGTCTAAGGTATATCAAGATGCTTCTCTGAGAGAAATTCCAAGGTAGATTTTGACATGCAATGGTTGACAGTTCCCTTGTTAGAAAATCAGGATTAATGGATATTTTAGGATCAACAGTTCAGTATCAGTTATGGCCTGCTTTGAATTTACCAGGCATAGGTACTGAGTACATTTTATGCTATAGTAAGCACAATACCAGGTATGCATAACTTAATTATCTCAGAGACTAAACTCAATTTTTACCATCGATTAAGGGACACATTGCAGATAAATTTAATAATTGTCAGTTGACCTACAATAAATATATTTTTTATGATTAAATTAAAATGCTTGATACCTCTCCTCATATCCAGTCTCCTAAGTAGATTGCTATTTCAAAGCCTTTGTGGCTTCATCCTCAATCTTGTGACTGATGTTATGTTGATCAGAAGAACTACTTCTTCTTCCCTCTGTTGGTGGACTGATAAACCTTCGGATCCAATCATCAGAATCTGTGGGAATTTCGAAGTTCATAAGTTTTTCTTTGTTGTTTTTTTGAACGTGGATTTTTTCCCCAAACATTAAAAAAAAACAAGAAAGAAAAACTTATGAACTTCGAAATTCCTGCAGGTTCTGATTGGAAATGGAGGTTTATCGGTCCACCAACAGAGGGAAGAAGAGGTTCTTCTGATCGACATAACATCAGTCACAAGAAAGTACTGAAGATGAAGCCGCCAAGGCTTTGAAATCACGATCTACTTAGAAGACTGGATATGAGAAGAGGTATGAAACATTTAATTTAATCATAAATTAAAGCTCTTAGTGATTTATTCCTGTAAAAGTGAAGTATATTTTTACTTTAATTTTTATTGTATCTTCATTTCTGAATGTACTCAACTCCCTGGGGGCACGCCGTAGAGTAGTGGTTAAGGCACTGAGCTACAAGCCGGAGGGTTGAGGGTTCAAGTCCCGTTGGGGTCAGGATTTTTAAACTGACCCAAACCCTCTGGCAGCACTATGGCCCTGGGGTCGACTCAGCCTCTAACGGAAATGAGTACCAGACGCTTGTTCTGAGGTAAAGGCGGCCGTCACACAGGGCTGACAACCCGGCTGACATAAAGTGTCGATTGTCTAGAAAAAGTGGGAGCCTTAACCTCCTACTACCCCAAGGGCCTCCTGAGGCCTGTTGTGGGATCACTTTACTTTACTCAACTCCCATCCCTTCTACTAGTGTCCATGCACTAATCTTCCACACAAAATCACAGTAGCATTTGGATACAGTGGGTCCAGGAAACTTTTTGTAGGAAAACCAGAGGGATAGTGTTCAGTAGATAGGTCAGAAATGAGGTGGGAAATAACATTAACATGGTTTTAAGGAAATTAATTATATAGGGAATTAATGAAAAACATTTGCTTGGGATAGAGATGCAAGGAGAACTTATGTCCTGGCAGTCATGACCCTAATGGTTCAATTGTGCCAGTGAGTCAGTTGGGCTATTTACAATATACCGTATATCTCGGCAGATAAGACGATAGTTGAACCATGAAAAAAAGCCCCCAAAATCCAGGGTCATCTTATAGGACAGATACAAAAAAAATTAGATTGAAATATATATAAATTAAAACCATTATAAAATGAAAAAATAACCCTGACGTAATGATACATGGTGACAAACCAATCAGTTGACATGTGGGGGGGACTGTTAAAGATTTAGTGAATCCCCGTGAGTACAGCTACTGAAAATATCCAGTTATTCAATTCTTTTGCAGTCTGTTTTGTGTAGTAAATAAACATGGACATTATTGCTTATATTGCATTGTTTCTTTTAATTATTAATATAGTGTTATTATTACTATGCATGATGCAAAGGGCATTGTATAACATTTAAATATGCGGATAACTTATATCTTTGGGTTTGATAGTAGCGTAACAAGAAATTTCTCATGCGGCAAGTCTTCCTTCTTTGTCATAACAGTCTCCTTTCCCCTCTACTGCCTTCCATGTGACAGGTCTCATCTCTTGTGCTAGTACAACTTATCGAAAGTGTAGCAGTGTTGCCGGTTAAATGAAAATAAAATGTATTTATTTTTCATAATGAGGGGTTAAAATATTAACAATATATAACATAAAATTTAATTTGAAAAATTGCAAATACGGTAATTTTGTATACGCTATACAGTAAGCTAGTAATGATTGCTGATCTAAACTAAATTCATAGGCCGTTGATAGTTTGGGGGTCGTCTTATAGGACAGATATATGATAAAACTTTGACAAAAATCTATATCTCGTCTTATCTGAAGGTTGCCTTATCTGCCGAGATATATGGTACTACTATATTGTGTAATCTGTTGAGTTTGTTTTTAAACTTGATTAATTATGATTATGAATTAATGTACAAAAGTATAATTAATTGAAATTCATCGGAGAACTTTTATTCTGACAACTCACCTCAAAGATTTCATGTTTTCCACGATACTGCAGTTTCAAACATAATCACGTTCATCCTCAGCCATAACTGTGACTGATGAAATTCTTCGGCCGTCAACTCTTCTGTTGTCACCATCTTCAGCGCTGCCATCTATGGTTGAATTTATGAACTTCAAAATTAAATTTAGATCGTTAGGAATATCAAAATTCATTGATCTATATTTATTTTTCTGAATGTATATCTTCTGCCAAACTGTCAATTCTAAAGTTTTTCCCACTTGTTTTAAAAGTTTTGCTTCTCTTACAATTTTATGATGTTCTAATAAACTATGAGCAGCAATTGCAGATTTTTCAATTTCACAATTTTTAATATTTCTAAAATGTTCTTTTGAATGAGTTTCCAAACCTTTTAGTTTTTACTATATAAACTTTATTGTAATCTTTACAACTTATTTGATAAATTCCAAATTTCTTACTCTCTGGGACATTGACTTTTTATTTGTACTTAATTAATTAATACTAAATATTTTCAGTTGTCTTTCGAATCTGGGGACAAAAGTTAAGCTGAGAGTCTATATTATGTTCTAACAATGATTTTGAATGTGTGCAGGTATTATCGTATTATCTAATGCAATGATGATGCAGGAATTATTAACTAGTGGATATAATTAAGGCATTTAGTCTGTACATTCTTACCTCTTATGGTTGTTTTTGTCGAACATATATTTCAAGGCTTCTGAGCCCCCACTGACGATAGGGTTCAGAAGCCTTGAAACATACTTTTGACAAAAACAACCAAAAGAGATAAGAATGTACAGTCTAAATGTCTTAATTATTAAACAAACCTCTTAATATTACTTCCTATTTTATTTTAAAATAAACTAGTGGATATTCTTGGCTTCATGTGTGTAATATAAAATAATTTCATCAGCTTCCCTGTTCATCTCGTATGCCATGATACTTTCTCATAATTGGAATATAGTATAAAATTTTTAGTTATTTATATATAAATTTGTCATCAATTATATGCTAAGTGGGATGTTCAATAAGTAATGCACATAATTGTAGTTCTCGATTGCCCTTCATTGTAAATGATCAAAACTTGTAGAACATATATTGTTTAGTTGTTTCTTGACTCACCTCATACTTCTTAACTCCCAAGCAGACTCGAGTTTCTTCACTTCATTTGTGACGTTCTCAATGCTGTATTACGTTCACAACTGTTGAGAATGTCACAAATGAAGTGAAGAAACTCGAGTCTGCTTGGGAATTAGAAGTATGAGGTGAGCCAAGAAACAACTAAACAATATAATATAATAACTAAACAATATTAAAATAAACCTCATAGTGTTATTTCCTACCTACATAACTTAATTGTAGAACATATCTTCAGTCCTTCCTTTATAATGTCACGAAGTTGCATTGTTTTCTGATAGATGGCTGTGATATACTTTAGTTTTTAAATGGTGGCTGCTAGTGAAACAAATACAAAGCAGAGAGCTGTGATTGAAGATCTGGGGGAACAGACAAAACTTGCTTTACCTCGTTCTGCTGCAGACATTCTGTGAATCCAATGACTGATAGTACTTCTATCCACTGGTTGATCCCAATAGACATTTCATAAGCATCTGTGAATGTTTGAAATAGTTTCCTGCTCTGCAAAAAGATATTCAATCCCAGCTCTCTGCTTTGTACATGTATTTCATGAGCAGTTGCCATTTTAAAACTAAAATACATCATATCCATTTATCGGAAAACAATGAAACTTAGTGACGTTATAAAGGAAGGATTGAAGATATGTTCTGCAAAGTTTTATTCATTTCCAATGAAAGGAAATCGAGAAGTAAAATTACGTGCATTACTTATTGAATGACTTTGTATTATTTCTAATTTGGTCTAAACTTTTTTATTTGCTAGACTGGTCCAATACGTCTATTTACACCATACAAACGGCGCAAACGAAAGGATACACTATCAGATGAAATGGTGGTGCCACGTAAAATGAAACTTGCTGTATCGAAAAATGGAAGCAATGGAGAAGACAGTGATACAGGTATTATGACAGGATATCAATTTAATAATTATTAACCCTTCTCGGGTGACAATCTTTATGGCCGAGGGCAAAAGGTAAATTTTGAAAATAATCATGCAAATGTTAATAAATGCTACTTAAATTGTGTTTATACTTTCAAAAACAATATATACCTTGTTTTTTTGATAATATTCATCACTCATGTGCTTCAAAACGATGTTTTATTATTTTACGTAAAAAATGTCACTGTAAAAATGGCATAAGTCCCACTGGCCTGTTTAATTGTACACTTTTTGATCACTCTGTATTAGTAAGTTATTGTATGAAAAGTTTCTTCACAAAATACTCATAATAATAGCAATATGAATAAATAGTACCGATAATAATAATAGTAATAATAATGTAATTAATGCACCTAGATAAGGAAGAGTATTTCATAACTGTTATGGTTCTATTGATGGTTTCTTATTTTTCTATAAATTATATAAAAAAAGATTGGATATGTTTTTACACATTTTATATTAGCTTGACCTGTATCTGTCTATGTAAGAGACCTGTATCTATGTAACGGAATCTTTGAACATGATTTTCACCCACTTAAAAACATTGGACCGACTTAAAACTTAAAACCCACGACAATACAGTGGAGGAAATTGGTATAAAGGCACTTGTTAGAAGTGTGAACACAAGTTTATTCACTATTTCTTTGGCATTTTTCTATCTCATCACCTTAGGAGGTGATCGAGTATAAAACACACACAAATAATGTCAAAATGAATTATCCATTTCCGTCCAAAAAAGTACATGAAAACTGAAACCACTCTCACATATGGGTTGAAATTAGTATAAAGGCACTTTGTGTATTTCACAGATTAAACCAAAAAGACTGGGCACAAAGGTTACAACAAAGTTCTAAAATTTATATTGTTTATTTTTTATCATTTCACTCACCTCATACTTCATAATTTATAGCAGACCCAGGGTTTCTTCACGTAATTCGTGACATTGTCAATGCTGCGTCATGTTCACAACTGACGTCCAACGTCAGTTGTGAACATGACGCAGCATTGACAATGTCACGAATTACGTGAAGAAACCCTGGGTCTGCTATAAATTATGAAGTATGAGGTGAGTGAAATGATAAAAAATAAACAATATTAAAGAACCTCATAGTGTTATTTCCTATCTACATAACTTTCTAAAATTTAGTTGAACCTCCATTGTTGTTAATTACTTGGAAGATTCTCTTTGGCATTGACTTGATGAGGGTGTTAATTTCTTCCACTGAGATTGAAGCCCACTCTTCCCGAATAACATTTTTCTTCTCAGTCATTGTCTCAAACTGCCGTCCATTGCGATACACACGCCTTGCCAGGATCGCCCATAAGTTCTCAATCCGATTTAAATCAGGACTTCTGACTGGCCACGTCAAAAGTGGTATTTATTTCTTCCTGAACACTCCTTTGATTTGGCAGACACGTGAATGAAAGCATTATCTTGCTGAAAAATTAGATCTTCGCCAAATTCCTCATACATTCATATCAATTTGGACTCCAGAAGCTCCTCAGTGTAGGACTCAGAATTCATCTTGGTGCATATCTATGTTATTTTTGATCTTCCTTTAAAGCAGAATGCTGCCCAAATCATAACGCCTCCATCACTGAAGTTTCTATTCATTCTAACTTGCTCTTCAGTATGGAGGTCGTGCCAGTAATACTGAAAGGCCATCAGGCCTGTCCAGATTAAACTTCTTCTCATCACTGAATATTACTTTATTCCATTCTGAGGTCCAGGACATGTTTTCTTTAGCAAAAGTCATTCTAACTTTCTTATGTGCATTGTTGAGAGGTGGTTTTTTTTAATTTTAGGTTCTTGTCTTCTGACAGCATTTGTCTTACTCGTCTGGCTGTTACTGGCAACTTCAAATCAGCCTGGATTTGAGAAGAAAACACACTCTTACCTTTTGCTTTACGTAAAATGAGACCTTTAGTGCGCTCAGACAATTTTCTTGTCTGTCCGTATTTCACGTTTTTTCCATATTGTGAGCCCAGCTTGACAAAATTATCAATGACACAACTTGAAGCCCCAATTTCGTAGCTATTTTCGATTGGAAAGGCCCATCTCCTTGAAGGCACTAACTCTTGATTTCTCTTCATTTGATAGAGGCTTTTCACGTGGCATTGTACGTACTGCTGACTTGTAACTGATGAACGATGCTCACAGGCACGTCGTCTCCATGTAATTTCAGTGTTTTGTTTACATTTATGTCTCTGTAATAGCCAAAAGTTGACCTGCCTTTATACCGATTTCCACCCCTAGGACAGCGTTTTCTTAGTTTTTACGTAATATTTACGTATATAATAAATACAAAATGTGGAGACCTGTATGAAATTATGTCCAAGACAATTATATGTAATCTATGACACACATACGGTATTTGCATAAATATTTCATGTTGTTTTACTACTAAAAGTTAGTGCCTTTATACCAATTTCCTCCACTGTACAATAATTTCATAAATTGTTTCTAAAATCCTGGCAAGAATCATCAGAAAATAAAAAAAGTAAAAACCGGTATAATAGGTTGCGGACTTATCGACTTTTTAGCACATAAGAGCTTAATTGGTAGAGCGGTGGACTGTAGTGGTATATAATTTCAGTAATCCATAGGTCGCTGGTCCAAATCCGGCCCGGAGAATTTTTTTTTTAGAAGAGTATTAAGTAATTAAATTTTCATGGGATTCCGATTTATGACAATCAATTAAACTAAAAATAAAAAAAAAATAGTTTAAAAAACTAAAACAACACGCTTTATTAGAAAACCAAACTAAAAAATAAAAAAAATAAATAATAGTTTAAAAAAACTAAAACAACATGCTTTATTAGAAAACCAAACTAAAAAATGAAAAATAATTTTAATTTCCTACACGCTTGGGATAAAATTAAAGTGGTCAACAAAAAAAAATCATCTCCAACACATCTAGAATAAAGCTAGAGTTATCTACAACAAAAAATAATTTTACCATCAAAAGCGTGGGGTGCTTTTTATGGTTTTTACATTTTCTTCTTAGAGACTTTACTTTTACCAATATCTGTTTATTATCAAATATATTAATTGATATAGAGCACCCCATGTTTTTGATGGTAAAATTATTTTTTGTTGTAGGTAACTCTAGTTTTATTCTAGATGTGTTGGAGATGATTTTTGTTGACCACCTTAATGTTATTGATATTAAAATTGTTTTTCATATTTAGTTCGGTTTTCTAATAAAGCATGTTGTTTTAGTATTTTTAAACTATTATTTATTTTTTAGTTTGGTTTTCTAATAAAGCATGTTGTTTTAGTTTTTTTAAACTATTATTTATTATTATTCATTTCATACATCCCGATGGTGAATAAATTATACTTGAGGAGAAAAAATATACGTTCAGACTGGAGTTTGAACCTAGGACTTCTTGCACTCTAGACGAATGCTCTACCAAGTGAGCCATGTGAGAAATTCCATCTAGACAAAAATTTGCGGTTAGATTGGAGTTTCTCAGATAGCTCACTTGGTAGAGCATTTGCCTATAGTTTGAAAGGTCCTGGGTTCAAACCCCAGTCTGAGTGCATAATTTTTGTTTTCAAATATGAAGATTGGAGAATTTGTTTTGTTCTTAAAAATTCTCCTCTGTATGATAAATTTAGAAACACGCATCTTTGAAGGTACTGCCATCATTTAATTTTGGCCCTTTTATGATAAGTACTCAGAGGACATACGGCTCTTTTATCTCTCCATGCGAGAGCCAGTTTTTCTTCGTTTCTAAAACTAATTACATCCCCCTTTTTCATATTTCTTATTTTATTTGGTTTTAAGGAATCTGACATTTTTTCTATTGCTCAGCGCTGTACCTGTTGTGGCCATATTCATCTTTCATAATTTATCTGCTAATTCAGGTGAAATATAGTACCTGTCAATATAAATATGGGAACTTTGAGGTGGATCTGTAGGATCTGTTAGGAGGGATGAGTTCAAGTCCTTGACATCTTGAGATCAAAATATGAATGAGTTTATTCCATATAGGGCTGAAAATTATACAGGCACCCATTGGAACTGACTGAGAGGGAAAACACTTTAATTCCAAATTTTGCTGGTTTATTTGGGTTGTAGAATTTGAATTACACTCCCCCTTGAAGCTAGCTGTGCTTTCATCGATAGATATGGGAGGTCCTGGTGAGTAGAAGAGAGAACACTTGTGCCTTATTTTTTCCATCACACCTGTATCAAATGCTCTTTAGCTAACATTTTGTTACCTTCAGCATGGACAAAATGTAGATTCCAAAACAAGAGGAGAAATTCGTCTCTTGGAAAAACATCGCCAAAAAAAGTTAATTTCTTGAAAAGTAGTCCTTGATATCAGGGGTGGGATGAAGCCTCATGTTGATCACTATCCCGAAAAATGCTTTTATATTGGATACTTTTGAGGGAGACTATGATGCAATTCTAGCTCTTTTAGTCAAGGGTGTTGATTTTTGTTTGTTTGTTTGTTTGTTTCCCTTTGAATGCAGGTTTCCTTCATTATTACATTAAAAATTTCATTGTAAAAAAAAGGGGGTTAAAATATTCTACTGGATTGGTATCCTGATCAAAACAAGATGGTAATATCGGCCCCTGCTAAATTTTATATATTGGTATATTAGAAGTTGGACCGGGATCTAAATTACTCACCTCTACCCAGTTAGGTGCACTAGTGTCGGTGGTGTCACTTATGTCACTAAATGACAATTCTAAAACTTACTACCACTTTCGTTCACTACTTGTTCTATTTCCTCACATGTATTCAGCTTTATTTTTGCCATTTTACCAAAAAAAACAAGATAAATATGTTACAAATGAACCAACATAATATGTAATGACGCACAACACAAGAACTCCACTGATTCTCATACAAGAAAATATTCCTAACTGAATTAAAAAGGGAATTCCCTACTCAGAATAGTAGAAAGGGCATTCCCCTGCCATCTCTTTAAAAATATATGGAACTACGTGGACCAGAACTGCCGGCAAAATAGGATGTATTTTTCCTTAAGGTAGAATTTTTTATCACTCATCTCATATTGTTCTTCTTATTTGACTATAAACTAGTTTTGGAACATAGTTTCTGTTCCATCCTCAGTATCGTCACGACTGTTGTTCTGTCGTCTTGAAGAGCTGTCCTTCACTCCTTCCATTGGCTGACTCTGGAGCGAAGGACAGCTCTTCAAGACGACAGAACAATGGTCGTGACGATACTGAGGATGGAACAGAAACTATGTTCCGAAACTAGTTTATAGTCAAATAAGAACAACAATATGAGGTGAGTGATAAAAAATTCTACCTTAATGAATATACCTTATAGTGAGAATTCCTAAAATAAGTAAGTGTATTTTTCCTACCCATATATGGGTTTCCGCCCGCGAGGGAATGGACAGGCTGCCCATATATGTTTTTGCCCGCAAAGGGTTAATATTTATATCCTTGTCAGCAGCTAATATGAGTATCTGTGTTATGATTATACTTACATGTAGATTTTTTTATAGATCCAATTGCGATAACTTCAGATAACAAAACATCGGTTAATGCTTCAAGTGGAGAAGATTGGCACAATGCCAATACTTATGTACAGGGACATCTGGGTGATACCATTGTAGTGAATTCTTCACCAAATCAACAGCAGGAGAGTTCATCGCCTCAGCAAGGTTCCACAACACAGTCAGGAGCAGGGGGCGATGGTACAGAGTTTCAGAATGCTACATCACAAACATCATGTAATGAACTCTTCAAGAAACTTGAAGAGGTATGCAATTTCTGCACAGCTTAATAAAATTCTATCATAAACAAACAATTATTATGAGTTAGTTATTTCGACTCGCCTCATATTTTTTTGGCATTCTGCAGACTATAGTTTTGTTGCATCTATGCGACATTGTTGATGCATTCTAACTGTGGTGTTTGCAGTTGTCATCCTTTAGGTTGATTTCTACTCCCCCTGTTGGCTGACCGATGAATTTCCAAATCAAATTTTTTCCCTTTCCCCAGGAATTTTAAAATTCATGATTTTCTCCTTCTTCTTCTTCTTCCTCTACACATGAAATCTGGCAGCTTGTTGCGTGTTCATTCACTACAGGTCCGGGGTATGGTGACATCCTTCCATCGTATTTGTGGTCTTCCTAATGGCCTTTTCTGCTGAGGTGTCCAGTCATGTACTTTCTTCACTAATCTACTGTTCTCCATTCTATCTATGTGATCGTTCCAATTTAATCTTCTATCATTTATCCAAAGGCTTATAGGTTCAATTTCATATTCTTCTCTCATAACAGAGCTGCGAATTTTCTCTCTCAGCGATTTTCCTACGATCTTCCTTAAACCTTTCATTTCGGTTGTTTCATTGATTTGTTTTGTTTTTTGAGTTTCTGTTCGGCATTCACAACCATATATTAGAACTGTTCTTATGACAGATTTGTAAATTCTTACTTTTGTATCTATTCTTAAATTTGTATTTTTCCAAACAGTATTGTTTAAACATCCCGATATTTTGTTTGCATTATTTGCTTGATGGAGGATTTCATCTGTTATTCTGTTGCTGCTATTAATTTCTACTCCTAAATATTTGAATTTCATGACTTGTTCTATACTTTTCCCTTCTATTTCTAATTTAACACGTCGTGAGTCCTTGGATATTGCCATTGATTTGGTTTTATTTGTTGAGATTTTCATGTTTTCATGTTATATTTTGCTTATTCTTGTGATGTAAATTTTCTCCCAAATTGTGAGTTCCTAAGAAAACTATGAATTTTGAAATTCCTGGGGAAAGTGAAAAAAAAAATTGATTTGGAAGTTCATCGGTCAGCCAACAGAGGGAGCAGAAATCATCCTACAGGATGATAACTGCAAACACAACAGTTAGAATGCATTGACAATGTTGCGTAAATGCAACGAAACTATAGTCGGCAGAATATCAAAGAAATATGAGGTGAGTCAAAATAACTAATAATAATAATTAAAAGAAACCTTATAGTGTTATTTCCTGCAAATATTAAATAAGCAACTCTAAAGAAATTAACAGCAATAAAAGAGAAAATTTTAATAACTTCCTCCAAAAAATGGATTATAGGAAAGATGGCCAGAAAGCATATAGATTTGTACACAATATACAAAATAAAAAAGAACGGCAAAAAACACCATTTATCCACAACAACAAACAGATTACAAATGAAAGTGAAATAGCCAACAAATTCAACAAACACTACGCTAACACCTATACTTTGTCCTCAGAGAACAAAAAAGAACAATAACACCGGTCAACAACAGTGTACTGAAGATGGGCCTGCTATAGGCCTGAAATCGCGATCTACTTAACAGAATAATGTGAGGAGAGGTAAGAATCTTTTAATTTAATATTGAATAAAAGAGAACCTAAAAAATTACATAAAATCAACAAGCAGTACAAAAGATAATATCTTTAATAAGAATTTCAACATTAAAGAGTTAAACATAGCCATTAATAGTTTAAAATCAAACAAATCTCCAGGAGCAGATAATATACATGCAGAATTTCTCAAACACCTTGGCAATAAAGCCAAAACTCAAATGCTCTCCCTTTATAATCTTTCTTGGAACACAAAAGTTCCTGATGATTGGAAAAAAGCTATTATAATACCTATTTCGAAAACAAAAAAATCAACAAATACTTTTTCAAATTATCGCCCAATAGCACTAACTAGTGTAATTGTTAAAACTATGGAAAAAATGATTTCAAATCGATTAAATTGGTATTTAGAAACCAATAATTTACTTTCACCCAATCAAGCTGGATTTAGAGAATTACAATCAACAAATCAACAAATTGTACACCTAAGTCAAGCTATTAAAGACAGTTTCAACAGAAAAGAAGACACTCTGGCAATGTTCGTTGATTTCCAAGGAGCATATGACTCTATTTGGAGATATAAATTATTAGAAAAAATGCAGACTTTAGGCATTCAAGGGAATATGCTACTCTGGATCAGCAATTTTCTCATCCAACGATTCATCGCTACAAAGTATAATAATCACCTCTCTAAATACCAACAAACACATCGAGGTTTACCACAGGGTTCTGTACTCAGTACCATTCTCTTCAATATCTACATTAATGATCTACCTAAGCATATAGGAAAGCTCGAAACGAAAACCCTACTTTTTGCTGATGATGTTGTAATATGGGTCTCCAAACCGAAAAACCAAAGTCAACAATTAATAACCATAGCCCAACAATCACTAATACAGTTAGAGAATTGGACATCCCAGAACTTAATGAAGATAATATACAGAAAACAAATTATCAACTATTACATTAAAGAAAGAAACCACTACCCATCACTCTGAAATTGGAGGGTGAATTATTAACTCAACACATGAAGCAAAATATTTAGGAATAACTCTGGACACAAAATTAACAGGAAGAAACACATGGAGAATATATGTACAAAGATAGAAACAAGGTTACCATTATTAAAACGATTAGCAGGAAAAAGTGGGGTTGCAACACACAAACCCTAAACACCTTCTACCAAATGTACATAAAACCTGTACTTCAATATTGTGAAGAAATCCTAGTAACTACTAAAGTGGAAAAACTTAATAAATTGCAGAACCAAATCCTCCGTCTGATAACAGGAGCCGTTAAAACACAACACCAATCACTGCCATGCAAATCTTAACAAATAACCCAAACGTAGCATTTGAAATTGAGAAAACAGCAATCACACAGTATGAAAAATTTTTAAGGCTACCCCATAATAACTGGACCCAAAGAAAACCACAAGTATGTTTAAAATCTCAGCAAAGCTTCTAAAGCATAGTACAAGAAATCAAACAAAAATTGCAACTTCCACATTCAAAAGAAAATATGCAGATGAGAAACAACCCTCTAGAATTTTTGGAAATTGAATATAACCTTCATTTAACAGAAGACATCAAGAAATCTGAAACTCCGCCATATATTTTAAAACAAATGTCACTGGAAATAATAAATCTAAGATACCCTGCTCCTGAATGGATACATATTTTTACAGATGGCTTCCAGCCTACCAAATGACGGTGGCACTGGTGCTGGTGCAGTATGTCCACTTTTTTCCTTTTATCGTAAACTAAACACAAATTCAACAAACTTTGATGGCGAAATTCTAGCAATTTTCTTAAGTTTACAAAATCTTTTATATCACACCCAAAAATTTACAAAAGTTGTTAATTCTATGTGACTCCAAAGCAGCCATTCTTGCTATAACACGAGACACAACACCCAAAAGCATCAAAATTATCGAATGTCACAAAATGATAAAACATTTATCCCATCTACATAAAAAAGTTGTACTTCAATGGATTCCGGCCCATTGTGGAGTGACAGGCAATGAAATAGCCGATTTTCTAGCCAAGAAGGGTAGCAAAATTGTTTCAAACCCAACTTCTGCTCCAGTTCCTTTCACTCTATCAAAAGAATTATCTCAAATAAATACATCAATAAACTTAGAGAAGAATACACCACCAAAACATCTGGAAAGGAATGGGAAAATCTACAAGCTTATGACATTACTACATTACAAAGAAAATCTGCAGTAGCAACATTCAGACTGCTAACGGGACATGACTGCTTGAATAAACACCTACACAGAATTGGCATAACAGATTCACCTAAATGCCCTTTTTGCAATTTAAATGAAGATATGGAAAGAAACCATCTCCTCCGTTGTCCAGCTTTTGTAGAAGAGACCAGCCTTTCTGCTAAATATTGGAGTGCAAGAGAACGAATGATTTCATTATCAAGTGCTCGACATTAGATACCAACCAACCATATTTGAAGAGAAAAATTTTTGCCTAGACCGAGACTCGAACCTGGGACCTTTGGCTTGCCGGGCCAAATGCTCTACCAACTGAGCTACTGAGGCGAGTTACGATCTAGATTAATTATATTATTTTTGGTCTGGACATCTTACCTCAATATTAATGTTGATTTGTTCTTGGACATGTTTCAAAACAATTCTCTGTTTTATCTTCAGCTTTCCCAGACTGGTTTTATTTATGTTGCATTATGTTGCACCACCTGGATGTCGATGTCAGCTCCATCCTGTGGTTGGCCAAAGAACCTCCAAACAAGGTCACCCTCCATCGGAATATCAAAATTCATAACTCTGTTTTCTGTTCTTCTGAATATAAATTTTTTCCCAAATAGTCAGCTCGTTTGTATTTTCTAACTGTTTTAATAATTTAGTGTCTGAATTAATATTATGTTTTTCAGACCAAACATGAGCAGCAACTGCAGATTTTTCAATTTCTCCATTTTTAATATTTCTTATGTGTTCTTTGGTTCTAATTTTTAGGTTTCTTTTTGTTTTCCCTATATATATCTTTTCACAACCCATGCATTCAATTTGATATATTCCTGACTTTTTATTTTTATCAGTTTTTTCATTTTTGTTGGTTTTTATTAGTTTATTTAAACTGTAGTTATTTTTTGGTGCTAATTTAATATTAAACTTCTCAAATATATTTTGAAATTTATTATGTACCCAGGGGTGATATGTGAATTTCCTATATTTTTTCATAGGTGGTTCTTCTTTTTCAAGATTACTTCTGTTTATCATTTTTGTTTTTTATACTTTTCTATCCTTTTATGTACCATTTTTTCATCAAACCCATTTTCTCTTGCTACTTTGATTATGTGTTTTTTCTCATGTTTGAAATCTTCTTCGTTTAAGGGTAAGTTTACCAATCTATGAGTTAAACTATTAAATGCTGCTAATTTATGTCCAATTGGATTGAACCCTGTTGATTTTATAAAATTTTCCGTATGAGTTTCTTTTCTATGAATCCTGAATTCAATTTTTCTTTTTTCTTCGTTTCTGACCAATTTAAGATCCAAAAAAGGTATTTGTTTATTGTCTTCTATTTCTTTGGTGAATTTAATGTTTGTACTCTGTAAATTTAATAGTTTTAGGGAATCTTCTACATGTTTTTCTTTAACAATACAAATTATATCATCAACATATCTACTCCAAAATTTAAACATTGTGGGATGTGCTTTAGTGATTTTACATTCAAAATCGCTCATAAATAAATTTGCCAGGAAGGGTGATAATGGGTTTCCCATTGAGAGCCCTGATTTTTGTCTATAGAAACTCCCATTGAATGTAAAAAACATTTGATCAATGCATAACGCAGTTAATTTCAAATAATCTTCTTTGATCTCTCTGTCTATGTTGTTTTTTCTTAACCAATTGTTCAATATCTCCAAAGTTTTTTGTTTCGGTACATTTGTGAATAGTGAAACTACATCAAACGAAACCAACCTATCTGTGGGTTCAATTTCCACTTTTTCTAATTTCTTAACTAATTCCAATGAATTTTCAATCTGCAGACTTTCAAAATTATTAATTCTTTTAAATTGATTATTCAGCCATTTCGAAATTTTGTAGGTTGGTGATCCAATATTGTTAATTATTGGCCTCATTTTGTTTCCCGTTTGTGAATTTTTGGAAGTCCATGTATATTAGGGTTTCTTGGGTTGCTTACTTTTAATTGAAATTTTTCTTTCTTGGATAGAATTTTAACATTTTTAAAACAGTTTTTCCACTTTTTTTATGGTTTTTGGTAGGGGGTCATTCTTAATTTTTTCATACTCTTTTTCTTTCAAAAGTTCTTCCATTCTATTTTGATAATCTTCTTTGTCCAGAATTATAATTTGGTTACCCTTATCTGATTTTGTATATACAACATTTTTGTTATTTATTTCTTTGAGTGTTTTTAAATTCTCCTTACAAACTGGGTTTTTATTTGTATTCTTTATTTTATTCAAAATTTCTTCACATTTTTTCTGATGATTATTTTTTCTTCTGTAACTAACCCTTCTATTGAATTTTCAATGTCCACTATGTATTCTTCTATTCTATTGGAATAATCTATTGCTGTTTTTAGACCGTTTTCTAACAATTTTGTCTCTTTTAGGTTAAAGGTTGCCTTTGAAAAATTTTTAACATAATTTCTGGTGGATTCTGATTTTTCTTCATTTCTGGTTTTATTCTGATGTTTGATTTTATTTGATGTATTCTTCTTTCCCTTTGATTTAGTTAACAAATTATTTATCTTTGTCTTTTGTTTCTCAATTTTCTTTTTCATGGTTATGTTCAAAAAAGTGAAAAATTTATTTTCTAGGTTTTCCCACATGATGTTTCCTAATATTTTAGACAATTTGATATGTAACAAATAAATTTCAATATCCAGATTACTGATCATTTCAAAGTGTTTATTCTTTTCTAGTTTTAGTAATTTGTTCTCCAAAATTTTTTGTTGTTTGCTGTTATTGTTATGCTTAACGGTTTTTTCTAATGAACATGGGAACCAATTCTAATTTTAGACATTGGTTGATGAATTTAATGTCTGCTAATCTTTTAAATTTCTTCTCTCTTAATTTTATAAACTTTTGTGACTTCATATTTTGTTTCGAAAAAATTGTTATTGAAGTTGAGTATGGAGGACGCCATCTTGTTTTTCGTAATTTATAACACAAACACAATTTCTGGTTTTGTTTCTTCCTTGTAACTTAAGAAGTTGTAATTAATATTTAATTTTAGGAAGTTATATTTTGAGGTTATTTTAATTATATTATTTTTGGTCTGGACATCTTACCTCAATATTAATGTTGATTTGTTCTTGGACATGTTTCAAAACAATTCTCTGTTTTATCTTCAGCTTTCCCAGACTGGTTTTATTTATGTTGCATTATGTTGCACCACCTGGATGTCGATGTCAGCTCCATCCTGTGGTTGGCCAAAGAACCTCCAAACAAGGTCACCCTCCATCGGAATATCAAAATTCATAACTCTGTTTCTGTTCTTCTGAATATAAATTTTTTCCCAAATAGTCAGCTCGTTTGTATTTTCTAACTGTTTTAATAATTTAGTGTCTGAATTTATATTATGTTTTTCAGACCAAACATGAGCAGCAACTGCAGATTTTTCAATTTCTCCATTTTTAATATTTCTTATGTGTTCTTTGGTTCTAATTTTTAGGTTTCTTTTTGTTTTCCCTATATATATCTTTTCACAACCCATGCATTCAATTTGATATATTCCTGACTTTTTATTTTTATCAGTTTTTTCATTTTTGTTGGTTTTTATTAGTTTATTTAAACTGTAGTTATTTTTTGGTGCTAATTTAATATTAAACTTCTCAAATATATTTTGAAATTTATTATGTACCCAGGGGTGATATGTGAATTTCCTATATTTTTTCATAGGTGGTTCTTCTTTTTCAAGATTACTTCTGTTTATCATTTTTTGTTTTTTATACTTTTCTATCCTTTTTATGTACCATTTTTTCATCAAACCCATTTTCTCTTGCTACTTTGATTATGTGTTTTTTCTCATGTTTGAAATCTTCTTCGTTTAAGGGTAAGTTTACCAATCTATGAGTTAAACTATTAAATGCTGCTAATTTATGTCCAATTGGATTGAACCCTGTTGATTTTATAAAATTTTCCGTATGAGTTTCTTTCCTATGAATCCTGAATTCAATTTTTCTTTTTTCTTCGTTTCTGACCAATTTAAGATCCAAAAAAGGTATTTGTTTATTGTCTTCTATTTCTTTGGTGAATTTAATGTTTGTACTCTGTAAATTTAATAGTTTTAGGGAATCTTCTACATGTTTTTCTTTAACAATACAAATTATATCATCAACATATCTACTCCAAAATTTAAACATTGTGGGATGTGCTTTAGTGATTTTACATTCAAAATCGCTCATAAATAAATTTGCCAGGAAAGGTGATAATGGGTTTCCCATTGAGAGCCCTGATTTTTGTCTATAGAAACTCCCATTGAATGTAAAAAACATTTGATCAATGCATAACGCAGTTAATTTCAAATAATCTTCTTTGATCTCTCTGTCTATGTTGTTTTTTCTTAACCAATTGTTCAATATCTCCAAAGTTTTTTGTTTCGGTACATTTGTGAATAGTGAAACTACATCAAACGAAACCAACCTATCTGTGGGTTCAATTTCCACTTTTTCTAATTTCTTAACTAATTCCAATGAATTTTCAATCTGCAGACTTTCAAAATTATTAATTCTTTTAAATTGATTATTCAGCCATTTCGAAATTTTGTAGGTTGGTGATCCAATATTGTTAATTATTGGCCTCATTTTGTTTCCCGGTTTGTGAATTTTTGGAAGTCCATGTATATTAGGGTTTCTTGGGTTGCTTACTTTTAATTGAAATTTTTCTTTCTTGGATAGAATTTTAACATTTTTAAAACAGTTTTCCACTTTTTTTATGGTTTTTGGTAGGGGGTCATTCTTAATTTTTTCATACTCTTTTTCTTTCAAAAGTTCTTCCATTCTATTTTGATAATCTTCTTTGTCCAGAATTATAATTTGGTTACCCTTATCTGATTTTGTATATACAACATTTTTGTTATTTATTTCTTTGAGTGTTTTTAAATTCTCCTTACAAACTGGGTTTTTATTTGTATTCTTTATTTTATTCAAAATTTCTTCACATTTTTTTCTGATGATTATTTTTTCTTCTGTAACTAACCCTTCTATTGAATTTTCAATGTCCACTATGTATTCTTCTATTCTATTGGAATAATCTATTGCTGTTTTTAGACCGTTTTCTAACAATTTTGTCTCTTTTAGGTTAAAGGTTGCCTTTGAAAAATTTTTAACATAATTTCTGGTGGATTCTGATTTTTCTTCATTTCTGGTTTTATTCTGATGTTTGATTTTATTTGATGTATTCTTCTTTCCCTTTGATTTAGTTAACAAATTATTTATCTTTGTCTTTTGTTTCTCAATTTTCTTTTTCATGGTTATGTTCAAAAAAGTGAAAAATTTATTTTCTAGGTTTTCCCACATTGGATCACCAACCTACAAAATTTCGAAATGGCTGAATAATCAATTTAAAAGAATTAATAATTTTGAAAGTCTGCAGATTGAAAATTCATTGGAATTAGTTAAGAAATTAGAAAAAGTGGAAATTGAACCCACAGATAGGTTGGTTTCGTTTGATGTAGTTTCACTATTCACAAATGTACCGAAACAAAAAACTTTGGAGATATTGAACAATTGGTTAAGAAAAAACAACATAGACAGAGAGATCAAAGAAGATTATTTGAAATTAACTGCGTTATGCATTGACCAAATGTTTTTTACATTCAATGGGAATTTCTATAGACAAAAATCAGGGCTCTCAATGGGAAACCCATTATCACCTTTCCTGGCAAATTTATTTATGAGCGATTTTGAATGTAAAATCACCAAAGCACATCCCACAATGTTTAAATTTTGGAGTAGATATGTTGATGATATAATTTGTATTGTTAAAGAAAAACATGTAGAAGATTCCCTAAAACTATTAAATTTACAGAGTACAAACATTAAATTCACCAAAGAAATAGAAGACAATAAACAAATACCTTTTTTGGATCTTAAATTGGTCAGAAACGAAGAAAAAAAAAAAAATTGAATTCAGGATTCATAGGAAAGAAACTCATACGGAAAATTTTATAAAATCAACAGGGTTCAATCCAATTGGACATAAATTAGCAGCATTTAATAGTTTAACTCATAGATTGGTAAACTTACCCTTAAACGAAGAAGATTTCAAACATGAGAAAAAACACATAATCAAAGTAGCAAGAGAAAATGGGTTTGATGAAAAATGGTACATAAAAGGATAGAAAAGTATAAAAACAAAAAATGATAAACAGAAGTAATCTTGAAAAAGAAGAACCACCTATGAAAAATATAGGAAATTCACATATCACCCCTGGGTACATAATAAATTTCAAAATATATTTGAGAAGTTTAATATTAAATTAGCACCAAAAAATAACTACAGTTTAAATAAACTAATAAAAACCAACAAAAATGAAAAAACTGATAAAAATAAAAAGTCAGGAATATATCAAATTGAATGCATGGGTTGTGAAAAGATATATATAGGGAAAACAAAAAGAAACCTAAAAATTAGAACCAAAGAACACATAAGAAATATTAAAAATGGAGAAATTGAAAAATCTGCAGTTGCTGCTCATGTTTGGTCTGAAAAACATAATATAAATTCAGACACTAAATTATTAAAACAGTTAGAAAATACAAACGAGCTGACTATTTGGGAAAAAATTTATATTCAGAAGAACAGAAACAGAGTTATGAATTTTGATATTCCGATGGAGGGTGACCTTGTTTGGAGGTTCTTTGGCCAACCACAGGATGGAGCTGACATCGACATCCAGGTGGTGCAACATAATGCAACATAAATAAAACCAGTCTGGGAAAGCTGAAGATAAAACAGAGAATTGTTTTGAAACATGTCCAAGAACAAATCAACATTAATATTGAGGTAAGATGTCCAGACCAAAAATAATATAATTAAAATAACCTCAAAATATAACTTCCTAAAATTAAATACGATCTAGATGCAAATGTTTCTCTTATATATGTTTGTAAGTTCCTCTCGCCAAATCTTTTGCAACCATTGCTTCTATCTTTGCAAATGGCGGCTTCTTAGTTAAGAAGACATTTATTGGGAATTTAACATTACTCTATAAAGCTAGTAAGGCTTCTAATGATGTTTTTATTATTGATTTAACATTTCTCACTGAAAGACAAATTATATTTGAAGAGAAAAATTTTCGCCTAGACCGAGAACTTTTGAACCCGGGATCTTTGGCTTGCCAGGCTAAATGCTCCTAACAACTCTGCGCTAAAACCGAGGCGAGTAACGATCGAGATTCACATTTTCCTCTTATATACGTTGTAATTCCCTCTCGCCAAATGCTTTTGAAACCATTGCTTCTATCTTTGCAACTCTATGACTTACAAAAGCCATAACCTCAGTGCCATATTCACTAAGCCTACCCTCATCTAAATGAGGCCATTTCATATCTTTGATGTCCAGTTCCCTAAGAGCCATCTGAATATTATTTTCCCAAGTATACCTAGGTTTTCCTTGCACGGTCTGTGACCCTTCTGGTCCCTGCATCCAGTAGAATCTGTTACCGTTTTTTTTATCTTTACTGGCCTAGAGAATCTACTAATATATTTAGCTATCCTAATTGTAGTGTCCAGTTCGTAAATGTCAGTGCTATCTATTATTCTTTGCCCGGATCCATCATTGATTCATCTTTCCTATATAGATTTAATAACATATATTAATTATTAATAAGAATTCTTAAACACACTGTAGTAATTTATATGACTCGTATTTAACTCAGTATAATATTTACTCATGCAAGCACTCATGCATACCTTTTAGTCCAGCCGAGGGTTAGGGTCCATACCCCTGGATACCCTACCCTGGCTTACCTGACCAAACACAAAACAACACAGCTCTTCTCGAGCTGACGTCCACCAGAAAATAACAGAATAAACTAATGAATGAATGACCCTGTTTACAACTTGCTTCACATATTTGAGTGTTCCGAGGAAGAGGGGAAGTTGCGCACTTACAGAAGCGCAGAGGGAAGGGGTAGAAAGGTGAGTGGGAGTAAACACATGGAGAAAGGAAATTGGCACAGTTCATAAATCTCACAGAAGAGGGAGGATAACAGTACATAGATATAACATACCGAAATAGTACTTTAGGTACATCCTAATGGTATTTTTCTCAAGCTTTCCCAAAAATAAATTGAAAGCATTTCTACTATCCCCCATTCAAGCTACATGACCGCCATCACAATCTTCTGGACTTAATAATCCTGATAATATTAGGACAAACTAACTACAGTAACTAACTCACTGGCCCTATCAAATCTGTAGGTTCATGGCCATACGAATATAAGCTCTCCATACATCCCTATCCTGAGCTAATGTTTTCCAATCATACCCTGTATATTCTACTTACCTCAAATCATGGTTAATGTTATTCTCCTACCTCATTCTTGGTCTACGAATGGGTGTTTTCCCTCTGGTTTTCCTACAAAAGTTTCCATGCCCCTCATTCATTCCCCATTCATGCCACAAGTTCAATGATATTATAAATTATGGAATTCCTCATTATGAAGCTTCATCAACAACAACAAGGATTAAGCCCAATGGCCTGTTCCGATCTCATTATAAGTCGAATTGGTCCTTCCATCTCTTCAATAGTCTTCCCAACATTCTTCTCCCTTTTGGTTCTTCCATTTTCATGTCATTTGGATAAACTATTCATCTTATCATTTTATTTTTGAATGCTTTTAGCTTGTTTTCTTTCCTTCGTATAAGAGATAATTTATTTTATTTATAGAGTGCACAGCAAAATATTGTTTTATAAATTATAATATTTAATTTCTTAAATAAAAGCTGAGAAGATAGGAGACATTGAACTGAATTGTTACCCGAAATGTTCTATTGCAATTTTTTCTAAAACTAATTTCTATGTATATTCTGTATTTTTTAGATGTCTACAAGGATGACAAAAATTGCTCATCAGTTTCAACGAACCGTGGATGAACTTAGAGAAGAATACCAGCGTGAAATTAACCAATTGAAAGAAGCAAAGGACCAAGCTGTATTAGCAGCACGAGTGGAAACTCATGTTGCCTGTACCAGGTAATAAGTTATTAAAATATTAAAATGTAAAAGTAAAGTGATCCCACTATAGGGCTCAAGAGGCCCTTGGGGTAGTATGGTAGGAAGTTAAGGCTCGCACCTTTTTAGACATGATATGTCAGCCAAGTTGTCAGCCCTGCAGGACAGCCACCTTAACCCTCAGTATAAGCATCTGTTACTCATTTCTGTTAAAGGCTGATTCAACCTCGGGGTCATGTTGCTGCCAGAAGGTTTGCAACAGTTTAAAATTCTGATCCCACCATGACTCGAACCCCTGACCTTGTGGCTTGTGGCTTATTGCCTTAACCAACTACGCTACAGTGTGCACCCAATATTAAAACGTACTTTAATATAATTCCTTTTAGAAAATATTTGTTTTCCAAGACTTACTCATTGATGAAGCATTGTTTTTTTTCTACTTGTATCCTGAAATACCAAGACAAAATTACAATAAGAAAGTTTAATAACTGTAGGATAAAACATAAATTTGTGGCAAATGATAGAGGAACTTTTAGGGTCGAATTTATAAATGTATTAGACCGTAAAAGCCGTTCTCTGCTGAGAAAGTTTTATCCTAATACATTTTGCTTACTCAGAAATCTATTCATGTGATAATAATTGTAAGCTACCTGACGAGGTGTCCCGCGCCATAGCCAAGTGGTTAGGGCAGGAAGCCTTGGCGTAGAGCTACGGGACTTGCGCTGGTTCGAGTCTCCATGGGGGAAGAAATTTTCTCATGGTATTTCGGCCAGTATGGGACCGGTGCCCACCCAGCATCGTGATGCATTTGGGTAGCTATAATAAGTAGCGGCTCCAGGTTGAGGAAACCAGCTATAACAGCTGGGGGACTCGACATGCTGACCACATGTCACCCCTACACTGGCTGATTATCATCTACCTCTGTGATTGACACATGTGGATGTGAGGCCAGCAGCCGGCTGGTAGGCTAAGGGCCTTGTAGGCCTGTCGCGCCAGGAGTTTTTTACCTGACGAGATAACTTAAGATCATAGCTCAAGATAGAAACTTATCGTGAGAATCCCGAAGGGAACCATTGGTAACCAATGTAGTTTGAAACCTTGCCGCTTTATCCAAGATGTCGGACCTTGAAGACTACGATCATGTTTTCGGTAAACACAGAGAAGAGGAATTTGATAGAGTCTACCAAAGAATTCAACTGGAAGAACAGGAGAATCGGCGTAATATTGCACGATGCAGACGTCATTGTATACGGTATTATTTGCGGGATGCAAGCGTAAATGCATTCCTCTATAGCAGACAAAAATAATGGAAGTGGTTTTATCGCTGAGAATTCTCGGTAATTCATTGCCAATATTACGAAAACGTCGACTTTCTTGCATGACTGGTAAGTCGGCCGTTAATTTGATCTCAGCAATTGCTCACGGTGTGTCAGCTCATCAGTGATTGGAAGTAATTTGAGTAGAGACTAATGTATTTGCATGCGGCCCTTAATGTCCTTGTGTTTGTAAAATTGGAAAGTAACTTTGCAGCATACTTTATCATTTGAAAGACTGCTTGCCTCAGTATTGGATTGGTTAAGGTGGACTGCAGCATGACCTGCCTGATATAATGTTTTTAGGGATGATTTCATCAACCGATGTTAAAAGTATACTAACTCCTTTTATTTAAGTAAATTGTATCACCTCACTTCATATTCTTCTTGGACTAGTTTGGTTCCATCCTCAGTATTTTCAAGACATGTTATGTCGTCTTTCAATATTTTCACCAGGATTAAACCTAATAAGGTCCCAAAACTGGTCTAATTTTTTTTGTAATCCCATGTTTTCCCTTTACAGAGATTTAGGTGCTCTCCCTCTACAGGGAAGAATTTGAACCATACTAATTTAGTTACACTTGTTTTCATATAGATGTCATTTTGAGTGGTCCGTGGTCAGCGTTCCGCCTCATACTGACATCTAGGAAACCAAGGTAATACTAGGACAGGAAAATTCGGTAAATTTTGCTTAGAGGCCTTTTTCATTCAGGCTTAAGGATTTTTTACAAGCCTGAAAATCTTCAGACTCGGGACCCATGGCTTAAAGTCCCTCCCGGAGGACTTGCTCCTTGGATTTTTCCATCCTAAAAAATCCATCGACCACGGCTGGGTTTGAACCCACGAGCCTCGGGACCAGAGGCAAGGAGCATAACCACTAGTCCACCGCGGCCGACACTGGTCTAATAAGAAGGATATGATGTGAGGTGATACAATTTTTCTTAAATAAAGAAAAATGTATGTCTGAACCGGTAATTGAACCCCAAACCTTTAGCTTTATGTGCTGATGCTGTAGACTACTGAGCTAATTCAGGCTTCCTTCCCATCCAAGCATAAATTCTCCTTTCACTTTTACTATGTTCCCACATTCAATGCAATATACCATCATTCACAAATACACATTGAATGGTTTTTCTCTTTACCAGTGATTACAATAGTTTAGTTGTGTACATTAATTTACTTATTTCAATCAAAGTAATAGCTTTACCTTCTTAATATTAATTTTGTAAACAATTACTTATTTTAGGAATTCTCACTATGAGGTATATTCATTAAGGTAGAATTTATCACTCACCTCATATTGTTCTTCTTATTTGACTATAAACTAATTTTGGAACATAGTTTCTGTTCCATCCTCAGTATCGTCACAACCGTTGTTCTGTCGTCTTGAAGAGCTGTCCTTCGCTCCTTCCATTGGCTGACAGAAAAACCTCGAAACCAGGTCATTGAACTTTGAAATTCCCAGTGAGAATGACTTGGTTTCGAGGTTTTTCAGTCAGCCAATGGAAGGAGCGAAGGACAACTCTTCAAGACGACAGAACAACGGTCGTGACGATACTGAGGATGGAACAGAAACTATGTTCCAAAACTAGTTTATACTCAAATAAGAAGAACAATATGAGGTGAGTGATAAAAATTCTACCTTAATTAGTAAACAATGCTATAGCTGTTTTGAATCCCATTGTATCATCTTCAATGTAGAAGCCATTCAGTATGTATTTGCGAATGATGGTTCATTGCATTTTATGTGGGATCAAGGGAGTGAGGAGAATTTGTGCTTGAATAGGAAGTCGAAATTAGTGCAGGCGTCTAGAGCATCAACATGTAAAGCTGAAGGTTCAAGATTCAATTCCCAGTTCAGGCATACATTTTTCATTTTTACCATTGATTAAAATAGTTTAGATGAATTCTAATTGAACATTTTGAGGATGTTCTCCAAAACATTCCTAGGTGAGAAAACAAAATATAAGGTGAGGTATATACTTCCAATTCAATCTCTTAACTCTTGCTAAGTTTTTGATGTGAATCTTGGCAACCTTTGAAACTTGCTGCTGCTCTTGTATTTTAAAAGCTATCATTATATGATCATTACATAAATAATTATTTTATGTTAATTAAAATGAGTTAGAATTTTAATGACTCACCTCATATTTGTAGATTTCTTTGCAGGCCATGATTTTCACTCTATGGTCCATTGTCAATTCCATCTAACTCATAGTGTAACTTCCTTTAAATATTAAATAATTATTTTTCTCTTTAAATATGATTTATCCATCATTGAGATGTATGAAATTAATAATAAAAACATCGAAAATTAAATAATTATTTAATATTTATAGGAAAAATAAAAAAAATATATATGAGGTGAGTCAAAATACATAACTCATAATAATCAAATAATTATTTTATGACCTAGTCTTTGTACTTGATATACAGTATTTCATCTTTGTTGTTCTTTGATCAATTCCTTCCTCCAAAACTTTTGCCAACCTTCTTTATTTATGTACCTGTGTATATTTTATTATCGTCAACAATCATGGATTAATTAAATTTACAGTGGGAGGAAACACTATGAGGTATTTATATTAATAAATGAGTTGGAGAAAATGTTTTAACATCTCACCTCACAAAGTTGCGTGTCTTCGCGATACTGGTTTCAGAAGTATATGGAAGTAATACTATACTTCTGAAACCAGTATCGTGAAGACACGCAACTTTGTGAAGTGAGATGTTAAAACATTTTCTCCAACTCATTTATTAATAATAATCACAGATTAAGCCCATGTGGCTTGTTCCGGTCTCATAGATTCTCATTCAAAAAGTTGAATCCATCTCTTTATCGGTCTACCAATATTCCTGTCTCCTCTTGGTTTGTAATTAAATATAATTTTTGGAATCCAATCATCTTTCATTCTTTGAACATGTTCTTTCCAGTTTTTTTCTAGATTCTTTTATTTTATCTAAAAGTTTAAAAATATTTAGCTCATTTCTAATATTTTATTTATTTATTTATTTTGGAATTCTTAACAATTTAAAATTTTACAATACGTGGTTGAGAATTATGATAAATTTCCTTCTTTTTCGCTCATGTCCCTAACTATTAATAAATTATGATTACAATTCCAGAACTGTGTTTGAACCTCGGCCAGGAGAAACTGCTTTGCCTGTTCATGTAGTAGATCCCATTGAAACCGTGGGTCTGCAGCCTACTTCTGATGGTACTGAAAAATAAAAAGGTCAGTTAATAAATATTATTAATTAGAGCAGATTTCTATAAGTTTTAATTATAATAATTTGGAACCTAAAGGTATGTACACACTTGCGCGGCACGCGCGCACCATGTTCGTCAGATTTGGACGGTGTTTTAAGGTGCATGCAAATGGCGCGTGCACCGCGCGCGCGTCTCGCAATACGATCCACTCATTGTCGGTTTTTTCCATGAACACTTTGATGGTTCGCTGTTTAGATTTGGACGGGTACCTGAGAGGTTCATTGTTTTCGGTGCGCATCTATTATTTGAGTATGGAGTGGTCAGAGGAAAACATGTTAAAACTTATTGATATTTATAGATGCAAGCAATTATTGTGGGATCCTCAACATAAGGATCATTTAAAAAAATCTTTGAAAGGAGATGCCTGTTTTTTTCTCAATGTTATGTGTTTTTTTTTTTTTTCGTGTGTACTCTAATTGTATGAATAAATTAGAATTATTTAGAAAACATTATTTATTTAAGACGTTCATTTCATAATATTATGTATGAAGTATCACAAAACAATACAATATATAAACCATTTATTACTAATTATTTATTTATTTCTTCAAAGACTCCAAAGAGCAAGACTGCTCATGTTAAGGGGCAATATACAAAAAATAATGGCCATAAAACAATTAACAATAAAAACAAGAAAACAAATTCAGGCATAAGTTTAAGTAATACAAACTACTATAGATGCACAATATATATACACATATAAATACAATATTTAAACAGAATAATATTAATAATAATAAAATTAACAAAATTAACTAAGAAAGCAATGAGAAAAAATATTTTTTAATACAATTAGAAAAATGTTTAACATTCGTGAAATGTTGATATTCAATAGATAAGTTATTGTAATGGTTGATTAATGCGTAACGAATCCCTTTTATACCTTTTTTTTTTTTTGAGAAACTAGTATCTTTGTGCAATAAAGTACAACCTCTAGTATAATAATCATGTACATCTTTATTAAAAATTAAGGCCATGTTATGGTGAGATAGATTCTTAATAATTTTAAACATATATATACAACTCATATTTTTTTAAATTGCTTTAATGCTATAATATTTGAAAAAGTTATAAGATGTAATAAGTAATAAGCTTGACCAGACGTCCCGATTTTGGCGGGACAGTCCCGATTTTTAACCATTTGTCCCGCGTCCCGCGGCATTTTAAAAAAAGTCCCTATTTTTGGGAAAGAATGCAGGACAAGCGGGAGAACGGAAAGGGAATAGACATGGTTGGTTACACCTGCTCTGCAAAATGTCTACTGAAGGTTTGTGGGTTTCCTATGGATCGCAGGAGGTTCGTTGAAATTAATCATTTCGACGAACATATCACGCGCTGCACGCGCGCCGTTCATGTTCGTGGCGCGCATATGTGTACGTACCTTAAGAGCTACTGATTTAATTACAGCCTAGGCCAGTGGTAAAATTTGAGATTGCAGCTTCCTTTGGAGAATTTATATATCATCAGTTACATGTTGCAAGATTGTAAAGTTTTGAATTTTGGTAATTTGGACAAATGTGTTTGTCTAGAGAACCAAGGATCATCTAAGCTAATGACAATGAAATTTTTCAAGTGAGGAAATTTCATGGATGTGGCTTCCTTTAGATATGTAAATCATATTTCTACCAAATTATCATATAGGAACTCAAATCATGTTATCACACTTAACCTCATATTACAAATAGGAAATTTTAATTAATAAATTACAATATGAAGTAACATTATGAGGTTTTCTTAATAAATAAGGTGAATCCAGTTAAAAAACTCTCCATTGACCAAAACAGTTAAACACAAGTCAATGCATTTTGGCTATTATCAAGACTGAACCCAGTGGAAAACTTTATATTAAATGTCCATACAAAAGTATATATACCTTATAAATTAAATCACATAACGTAATAACATAGATAATACATCAATCATTGCAATTTTTTATTACTTATATTAATTAATGAAAAAAGAGGGCTGATAGGAATAGGGCCCTTCTCATTCTTCATAATATTGTCTTTGTTTTTATATATTTCTGTACTTTCCAATGCATACAAAAATTTAAAATTATTAACCAAACTTACGAATCTCAAATCATATCAATTGATGTGACTGTTATTAGAAATGTGTTGGGCAACTGCCAATTTTTCATTTCTACCAAGGCGGAAATGGGCCATATGTTCTTTAAATCTAGTAACAATAGATCTTCTAATCAAATGGTAAAGAGAAAAATGTTTGCCTGAACCGGGAATCGAACCCGGAACCTTCAGCTTTCCGTGCTGATGCTCTTAACCATTGAGCTAATCCAGGCTTCTTTCCCATCCAAGCATAAATCCTTCCTTTACCTTACTGTCTTGGTCCCACATTCAAATGCTATGAATCATCATTCACAAATTCACAATGAATGACTTCTACCTGAAGAAGACATGAAGGGACTCCATATAGCTATAGCATTATTTATTAAATTAATATTAAGAAGCTAAAGCTAATTTAATAAATAATGCTATAGCTATGTGGAGTCCCTTCATGTCTTCTTCAGGTAGAAGCCATTCATTGTGTATTTGTGAATGATGATTCGTAGCATTTGAATGTGGGACCAAGACAGTAAGATAAAGGAAGGATTTATGCTTGGATGGGAAAGAAGCCTGGATTAGCTCAATGGTTAAGAGCATCAGCACGGAAAGCTGAAGGTTCGGGGTTTGATTCCCGGTTCAGGCATAAATTTTTCTCTTTACCATTTGATTTCAATAATTTAGTTGTGTACTTTAATATACTTATTTCAATCATAGTAACAGCTTTAGCTTCTTAATATTAATTTAATTAATAGATCTTCTAGTTTGCCCAACATATTTTTTATCACATCCTTGACAATTTATTTCATGAATACCTGTCCTTTTTAAAAAAATCAATTTTGTCCTTGGGATTACCTAATAATCTATTTGAAGTAGTACCAGTTGTATAAACTGTTTTAAGGTTTAATATTTTAAATATTTTACTCATACCTCTAGTTAAGGAGGGAGTATAAGGAATAGTTACAAAATAATTTTTGTTTTCATAGGAATGGAAGGTTGTAAATTTCTGGATGCATTGGAAAGTATTGAAATAGATAAAACAAAGATATTATAAAAAACAACAAGAGCCCTATTCCTGTCAGTCCTCTTTTTTCATTAATTAATATAAGTAATAAAAAATAGCATTGATTGATGTTTTATCTATGTTATTATATTATGTGAAATAATTCGTAAGGCATATATACTTTTGTATGTGCATTTAATATTCAGTCTTCCACTGGGCTCAGTCTTGGTAATGGCTACGTAGTAGCCGAAACGCATTGACTTGTTTTTAACTGTTTTGGTGAATGGAGTGTTTTTTTTTAACTTAATAATGTTTATCACAAGAAGATCCATTATTTAAAATTTTTAATCAATCATCCATCTTACCTCATAAATTGTTGTTCTGTATGAACATGTTAAGATGTGCCATGAATACCATCATCAGCTTGTCCAGACTCATTATGAGGTAAGATGATTCCGAATTCACCTTATTTATTAGGAAATTTTAAACCTATTAAATAGATTATACTTTGAAAAAAGAAAAAACTTAATTTACATTTTGTCCTGCATCTTAGCCAAGTGGTTAAGGTAAGATATCTTGGTGCAGAGTTAAGGGACTTGCACTGGTTCAAGTCTCCATGGGGGAAGAAATTGTCTCATGGAATTTCGGCTAATATGGAACCGGTGCCCACCCAGCATCGTCAGGCATTTGGGTAGCTACAATAAATAGCGGCTCCAGGTTGAGAAAACCAGCTATAATGGCGGGGGACCCGACACACTTACCATATGTCACCCCTAACAGGCTGGATGATCATCTACCTATCTGATTAACACATGGATGTGAGGGCAGCAACCGGCTGGTAGGCCAAGGGCCTTCTAGGCCTGCCACACCTGCATTTTATTAAAAATGTATAAATGATTGGATTGATTGCATATTTGTTTGAAAAATTGCCACTACTTATAAAAAGTAAAGGTACTCAATCATTAAGGCACATAGAGAGCATGAACATAAGGATTCATGATTCTTAGTGAATAGCACAAGATGGAAGTCGTATGGTTAGCCCACTGCTCTACCTGACTTTATCTCTAGGAAAGTTCCCAATATTGATTTTATAGAAAATTTGAATGGGTTCTATTGCCAGTTTGGGCAAGATTAAACCTTGGTGTCCAAACTATCAAGTATTATTCTTCAGTAATTCTGTATTCTGCAGTTTTGATAATCATCTGCACTCAGAAAATTAGAAGAGAAGAAATTGATTTTAAAAGGTATTTTACATTTACAGTGTGCCAACTGTAATCGTGAGGCATATGCAGAATGTTCGCTATGCCGTAGAACACCATACTGCTCAACATTTTGTCAGCGGAAAGACTGGGCAAGTCACCAAGTGGAATGTGTGCGCTCAGCCACAGAGCCTGGTTCCATCATGCTCATCGTAGAGAGTTCAGAACAAGTTCTTACAACTCAGCCAGAGTAACAAGTAGGGTTCTTCTATTATTTATTGTTCTTCCTGTATTTATCCTATTTCTAGTGTTTAAAGGTAGCCACAAATAGAATTCATATTTTATTCAGAATATGTGTCAGCTGAGGTAGATTGTTTTAAATTGTGAATTATTAATTCTGACTTTAAGTCAGACTTTCATATATTTTTTTAACCAAAAAATTGGAAATTGATAAAAAAGAGATAAAAGAATATGCTAATGGTATTGATATTAGGAAAATATAAATTTGAGACCAAGTGATTCCTCCAAAGTGCTTAGAGATTCCAAGGTTAAAAAAATGTAATCACAGGTGAGGAGAAAACAATATTTTTGGACTCGTGAAATCTCATCAAAAAAAGAGTTAATACGCAACTGCTTTTTCTGAGGTTTTGCAATGTGTAATCAAAGGAGAGATAGAATTCAGAACACTTTTTGCTGATTCTCTATGTAAATTGTAGGAGTATTGTGAAGAAGAGAGGGGAGTACATGATCCAAGAAGACATACCTTAACAAAAATGCATTATGAGGTTTCTTTTAATTATATTAAATTAATGTTGGGAAGTAAACGTTATGAGGTATAGTCATTGAAATTCATCGGAGAACATTTTTTGACAACTCACCTCATAAATTTTATGTTTTTCATGATACTGCAGTTTTTGACGATTTCACATCCACCTGAAACTGCAGTATAATGAAAAGCATGAATTTTATGAGGTGAGTTGTCAAAAAATGTTCTCTGATAAATTTCAATTTCTTTTAATTGTTAATGAGTTGTATATTTTGATTCACCTCATATTCCTTGATTTTTATGCAGACCGGTTGAGTTGTAATGCATTGAGAATGTCGCACAGACGCAACAAAACCAATCTGCATTGAAATCAAGAAATATGAGGTGAGTCAAAATATACAACTCATTAACAATTGAAGCTATTGAAAGAATAGATAAGAATTAATAAGAATTAAATGAATCGTGATTTCTTCTTGCCTCATACTTCTATGTTTTTTTAAACACAGCACTGCAGTATCGGCGACCAATTGTCACCATCGTCAGCTGTTTTCACGACTGTCACAATGGGTCGCCGATACTTCAGTGCTGTGTTTAAAAAAATATAGAAGTATGAGGTAAGAAGAAATCACGATTCATTTAATTCTTATTAATTGAACCTCATAATGTTAAAAATTCCCAAATTTAATATATAAATTTAACAGACAAGTCAAGTCACGGGACTAAATCACGATTGCGAAAGAATAGATTTTAAAAATATTTTTACAAATCTTCATGTACCTAACTTACTAGACACTGAAAATGATCATGACAAAAATGTATATATATATATATATATATATATATACGCCTCACTATGATGGTTGTCTGTTTATATAAAAGCAGGTGCCGCACGACAATGCTTGACAATGATTAACATATGGATTTATTATAGTAGCGGTAGTCGGCATCTTTGTATTTAATTATATATAACAGCTGCAGGGAAACAAAGTGAACTGCTGGACAACCATTGTGAGGCAATAATATATGTATATGTATATGTGTGTGTGTGCGTGTGGGCACACTTTTTTGTTTTTCAGAACCAAACTTGGCATTTAGCAATGAATTAAGAAAAGTAAGATAAAATTTGTTAAAATAGCAAATTTGGACTAATAAGAGTAAGGGTTAACCTGAAGTCAAAATTTAAAAATTTACTCTAGCAGCCAGAATGTTTTATTTTCATAATGAATCTTGGTATATGGTATTAAAATAATATGAGAAAGATATTCTCCAAAATCAGTAAATTCTGATCATTATCTAAAAGCCAAAATATAAAAATCGCTCTAGTAGCCACCATGTTTGATTTCTCCCAATGAAACTTGCATGTAACATTTGAATAAGAAAACTAATTTGAGTTCTTTGATAAGCAAAATTGGACTATTAAGAGTGGGGATTAACCTGAAAGCTGAATTTTTTTTTTTTGCAAAAAATTTTCAACGTTCTACCAGATGAATGTTTTTCACGATGAAACTTGGTATATTTGATTTTAAGTAAAATTTTATCACTCACCTCATATGTTTCTGATAAAAGTATACCTCATAGTGTGAATTCCTAAAATAAGTAAATTAGTATGTATGATCTGATTATTATTAAATGAAAGATATATTCCATAAACTAGTAAAATTGGACCATAAATTATTGTAATCAAATGGTAAAGAGAAAAATTTATGCCTGAACCGGGAATCGAACCCCGAACCTTCAGCTTTCCGTGCTGATGCTCTAACCATTGAGCTAATCCAGGCTTCCTTCCCATCCAAGCATAAATCCTTCCTTTACCTTACTGTCTTGGTCCCACATTCAAATGCTATGAATCATCATTCACAAATACACAATGAATGGCTTCTACCTGAAGAAGACATGAAGGGACTCCACACAGCTATAGCATTATTTATTAAATTAATATTAAGAAGCTAAAGCTGTTACTATGATTGAAATACGTATATTAAAGGAAGCCTGGATTAGCTCAATGGTTAGAGCATCAGCACGGAAAGCTCAAGGTTCGGGGTTCGATTCCCGGTTCAGGCATAAATTTTTCTCTTTACCATTTGATTACAATAATTTAGTAGTGTACTTTAATATACGTATTTCAATCATAGTAACAGCTTTAGCTTCTTAATATTAATTTAATAAATAATGCTATAGCTATGTGGAGTCCCTTCATGTCTTCTTCAGGTAGAAGCCATTCATTGTGTATTTGTGAATGATGATTCATAGCATTTGAATGTGGGACCAAGACAGTAAGGTAAAGGAAGGATTTATGCTTGGATGGGAAGGAAGCCTGGATTAGCTCAATGGTTAGAGCATCAGCACGGAAAGCTGAAGGTTCGGGGTTCGATTCCCGGTTCAGGCATAAATTTTTCTCTTTACCATTTGATTACAATAATTTAGTAGTGTACTTTAATATACGTATTTCAATTATAGTAACAGCTTTAGCTTCTTAATATTAATTTAACCATAAATTCAACTTATTGAGGAATTTACTTAGTTTATGCATTCCTGCATGACAGACTTTTTTATATGATATCATAGTCTACTGTAGATGTATCCTTTACATATCAGCCATTTATGGATAAATTACAATAGGAGGTAACATTACAAGGTTATTCTTAATAAATAAGGTGAATCTGGTGCATCTCACTTCATCAATATTTGTGTTTCATTTGACATGTTTCGATATGTTGTCCATACCATCATCAGCTTGACCAGACAGTCTGATGATGGTATGGACAACATATCAAAACATGCACCATATTCACCTTATTTATTAACTGTTTACGGTTAAATTGAAATGTTTGTTACCTCACCTCATATCCAGTCTTCTAACTAGACCTGTTTCGAAGGTCATTTGAAAATGGTGTCTTTGAAACCGGTCTAGTTACAAGACTGGATATGAGGTGAGGTATGAAACATTTTTATCTAATCTTAAATTAAACCTCATAGTGATTTTTTCCTATAAAAGTTAAAAAAATGTATGGCTTTATTGTGTTGTCTGTTCTTTCTAAAAACACTATTATCACTTAGGCCTAATCATGAATAACAACTACATTTTCATACAAGCTTGTTTGTTATATATATATAAAAATATATATCAGTGATAAACATGCAGTGTATTTGCATTTACAGTTTAATTTTGTTAATGAAATCTCTGCCTTTTTGCTAGTCCATCAGAAATGAGATTCTCGTTTGCACCATAATTTTTGAATCCATTAGAAACCATTTTCTTCTTTATGTTGTAAAGTATTTTTACTCATCTTCTACTGTAGGCCTAACTTTAATAACCTACACCATTTTTTTTTTGCATTTGTTGAAAATTAAAAACATACGGAAATTAGATGCAGTTTGAATGTAATTTGAATTAAATTTTATAGAAAAGTCATGGTAAGTGGCACTATGAGGTAAATATCAATACATTACAATACAAATATGAGTTGGAATTTTGTTGAGATTGGGGAAGATGATCTCCAAAACAAGTTCAGGTGAGAGCATATATTCTATGAGGTAGGTGTAAAGTTTCTAATTCATATTTGCATTCTATTAATGAAATTTAAATGTCGAATCACATAAATTTTAAGTATTTTACTTTCTAGTTTATTTAAATTTGATTTAGTTTATATTTGAAGAAAAAAATATACGCTCATACTGGGATTTGAACCCAGGATCTTTGACTTTCTATGCCAATGTTCTAACAATTGAGCTACCTGATTTAGTTTATTAGAGGAATATAGTCCTACATGGCTCATTTCATTGAAACATTATTATGTGTTCTGTGGTTGTCTTAAAAATCTTAATTTTTCTATTCCAGTATAAACATATTCCAGTAGATCAGAAGTCTTCATTCTCTTTGATGAAGATATTGTAGAAACATTCCAGAAAATTTGACATGATACACTGCATTATTACATAATTTTTTAACATGAGTAATAACATGAATTAGATATATGAATAATTAGTAGGAAGTGACACTGTTAGTAATAATTACTTGAACTGAATCAAAAACATATCCATGCAAGAAAATGTATCTTATTGATGATGTGTATATTTTCTGATTCAGTTTTAGTACTCTATTGGTTTGTAGTGTACATTTGCCTATTTTGTCATCCTGAAATCATCTGAATATCTGAAACTGTCATCTCATAAATATAAATTGATCTTAATCTGGGAGAACAAAGAAAAATGTGTAAATGCACTTAAAAATTATGTATTCTTGATAATGAGAATTGATAAGTGAAACTTAGTTTAACCTTTAAACTTAGTAGGAAGTAAGACTATGAATTATTATTAATAATTTATTTACAAGGGAACTATCAACCATTGCATGCCGAAACCTACCATGAAATTTCTCCCAGAAAAACATTGTGATGTACCCAGGTTATGTCCAAAAAGTTATCTGCCAGTTTTAACTGCAAGGTACAGGTATCGAAGCAAGAATCCAGCAATAAGAACCCACTATATGGAGGCGATGGAAGACTCCCTGCTTGTGTAAAAGCTAAGTGAAGTGAGGCAGGATGTGGTGCAGGTAGCATATAATAAGGGTTTTCCAGTTTACCAATTCACAAGTTGTATTACTTCTTTATAGTTTAAATGAGAGATTTGTACTGGAAAAAAATGGAAGATCATTTTTTTGGACATGGCTTTGGTACATCACGGTGCTTCCTTGGAGAAACTTCAAGGAGGTTTTGGCATGAAATGGTTGACAGTTTCCTTGTCAGTTTAACCTGTTTGTATGTGGAATATTTAATTTCTCTTGTATTATTATTTTGTTCATTTTCAGATGTTTATCTGGCTAGTCAAATTATATTTCATAATTTGAAAAAGACTTCAAATCTTAATATATGGTGATGAATAATTAATTATTTGCATATATTTCCTCTGTGACAATGCAATTAGCTTCTTTATATCCATAAAGTAGGAATGATGTTTAGCTTGACCCAAATTTCTGTATATTTTAAACTACTGATAATAACATAAATGAAAGATAAACAAATTATTCCTAGGATGATGATTTGTCTTCAGATTTTCATGTTGATGTTACTCTTCATTATTAAAGTACCATTACAGCAATGCCTGTCTATGAGAACAAAAGTGTCATCAATAAATTTCTCAGAAGATAAAAATAAATTAGGTATAGTTATCAGTAGAGAACTGTCATTAATGATGGTTGAAGATGGGAAGGATTCCTCTTGAAAATTGCAGTTTCCGTGCTTGAAGAACACAAAATATGAGGTGAGTTACAACACGTTTTATTAATTTTTATTAATAGAAAACCTCATAATTAATTTATGAATATAATTGTGTTAATAAATTAATGAGTCATTTTAACATCTTACCTCATATTTCATGTTTTTCAAACACGGTAACTATAGTTTTCAAATGATCTTGTCATTCATTTTCAACCGCCATTATGAGTCATAATGGCGGTTGGCGGTTGAAAATGAATGACAAGATCATTTGAAAACTATAGTTACCGTGTTTGAAAAACATGAAATATGAGGTAAGATGTTAAAATGACTCATTAATTTATTAATTAAGAACCTCATAATGTGTTTCCCAATTTTAACTTTGAATAATTGTGTTATTTAAAATAAATGATAATGGACAAAATAAAGGTCTGAAAGTTGGATTTTTATGATAGACACATTTGCATTTCAATGCTCATGATAGTCCAGTTATAATTAGTAAGGGAAATATGCAGTGGTTGTGCTCCTCTTATTCTTTGGATCAACATATAGAAATACAGTACAGGTAGTAAGTTTTAATAGGTAATAGTTTAATTTAACTTTTACAGGAATTAATCACTATGAGGTTTAATTTATGGTAAAATAAATGTTTCCTACCTCTCCTCATATAAATCTTCTAAGTAGATCGCGATTTCGAGATCATAACGGTCTCATCTTCAGTACTATCTTGGTGACTGATGTTATATCTATCGGAAGAAACACTTCTTCTTCCTTCTGTTGGTGGACCGATGAACCTCTGAATCAGGTCAGAATTTGCGGGAATTTTGAAGTTCATAAGTTTTCCTTTGTTTTTCTGAATGTGGATTTTTCCCAAACTGTGAGTTCCTTTTGTTTATCTATTTGTTTAATTAGACTGGCTTTTGATTCAATTAAATGTTTTTCGGACCAAGCATGAGCAGCTACTGTTGACTTTTCCACTTCTCCATTTTTGACATTTGAAAACATGGGTCAAAGAACATCTTAGAAATGCCAAAAATGGAGAAGTGGAAAAGTCAGCAGTAGCTGTTCATGCTTGGTCCGAAAAACATTTAATTGAATCAAAAGCCAGTCTAATTAAACAAATAGATAAACAAAAGGAACTCACAGTTTGGGAAAAAATCCACATTCAGAAAAACAAAGGAAAACTTATGAACTTTGAAATTCCCGCAAATTCTGACCTGATCCAGAGGTTCATCGGTCCACGAAAAGAGGGAAGAAGAAGAGTTTCTTACATCACTCACCAAGATAGTACTGAAGATGAGACCGTTATGGTCTCGAAATCGCGATCTACTTAGAAGATTTATATGAGAGGTAGGAAACATTTGATTATACCATAAGGTAGTATTTTATTTAATGACATTCATTAACATGTAAGGTCATTAACATAGCAATTTAAAACTGGATGTGAAAGAGCCAAAAAATGTTGCTCAAAAGCATGAGGTTCTTTTATGTGTCATGAATCTATGACATGCAATCTAAAGTTTTTATTACCCTTTCGAAGGAAGGCATACTCCACCCATGAACACAAGGACCATGATCCAGGAAAGAAGATTTCTCTTTCATTTATGTAATTTTGTCAATAGATAACAAAGTGTAAAAACATTGTTGAAAATGTTTTGTTGGGAATAATTATTCAGCAGAATTACAAGGAGCTTTTTTAAATAATAAGACTAAGGAAATCCATTATTGCATAGTTTAGCGTACATCTGATATGTGTATGACTATCATTAATTTTTTTAACAAAAACCTTTGTAAGTTTGCTCATGTATGTATGTGGACCTGACATGATAAAATTATTAGTTTTATGAGCTAAATATCAATTTATTAATGTAGCTGAAAACAGTTCATCTTATGTTACAGTTAGTTGAAATGTAACATAACTATTATGTGTCTTGTATTATGGTTGTTAGTTTGTAATGTTAATATTCTGATAAAATGAAAAGATAAAAAGTTACCAGATCTGACAACACAGAAGAAAACTCTGGATTTTTTTTTTAATATTGACATATCTCTGAATATTATGAAAGGTATTTAAAGGGACAATTCATAGTTACAAGAAAATAATGGGCCTTAGGAATAAAACTGGAGGTTTTGCTTGTGAGCAAAAGTTAGAGGTAGAAGTATTTGCCTGGAAGCAAAAGGTAGAAGTATAAGCATGTGCTTTGAATAATATGAATAACTTTTACCTTACACTTCTACCTTTTCCTTCTAAATAAGAAGCATGTGCTTCTAAACTCCCAGCCGAGCACGCACGCATTTTGTAAATGAATCATCAGCATTCTTTACTACCTGAGCGCTTGTTTATGTTTTCATTCTTTAAAAGCAAAGTATTTGTGCTCTGTCCACAATTTTCAACCAAAACAGATCATAACCACGCTACTTTTATTTCCGCTCTCTCAGTGCAGTCAAAACTATACATGTAGTGCGGTTTGTAAAAATGGCCTTTTCTGTTTCGGATGCAAGAAATAGTTCAAAGTCTATTAAAAATACAATGGCATTTTTAGTTACTGCTCAAGGAAAATATCCACAATTATTACAAAAGTCGCAAATTCCAGAAGAAAAAAGAAGAAAAAACATGTAAACAATTCAGGAAATCATTAAATTATTTTAACTTAATTTTGACATGCCGATAAATTCATACCAGTTGCTAAAGAAAATTAACAATATGAAAACTAGAACTATAAGCGCGACAGGCCTAGAAGGTGCTTGGCCTACCAGTCGGCTGCTAGCCTCACGTCCACATGTGTTAATCACAGTGGTAGACGATTATAAGCCAGTGTAGGAGTGACGTGGTTAGCATGTCAGGTCCTCCAGCCATATGAAAACTAGGCTGAAGAAAAGACAGATATGAACAAAAGGAACAATCCAATCTTTCTTCGTGTCCTCCTCTTATAATTTTCCCTTCAGTGAAATTTTCTTCTCCTTCGTTGTACGAGGGCGGATCGGAAAGTAACGCACAATAATTTTTTTTCTGCCTTGGTATTGTAGCTAGAATGTTGAAATTTCACAGAGATATAGTTTGAAGTTTTCACTACAGATGGTATTTTTTTCTCAGGTGCACCTCTTGCGAGAGAAGCTTGAACTATGCAACAAAGATGGCGCGCATGCTACAGTCGTCCACCTGTGAGGAACAGAGAAGTGTTGTTCGATTTTTGTGGGCCAAAGGGCATAAACCCAGTGAAATTCACAGGGACATGCGTGGCGTGTATGGGGATGATTGTATGGACGGTAGCAATGTCTCCAGGTGGTGCACATTCTTCCAAGAGGGACGCGTGAACCTTAGTGATTCGCCACGCTCCGGCCAGCCGACAACAGCAGCAATCCCGCAGAATGTCAGAGGCATTGAGGCGGCAATTCTGAACGACCGGCCTGTGCAACTGCGAGCCTTATCGCAGAAGTTCAACATTTCCTATGGTGCGGTGTACGATATTGTTCATGAAAATTTGAAATTCCGTAAAGTTAGTGCTCGCTGGGTGCCTAAGAACCTGACAGACGACCACAAGGGTCAGCGAATGATGGCAAGCTTGGACCACTTAACGCGGTACACCGCACAAGGACATGACTTTCTGGAAGGAATCGTCACAGGTGATGAGTCGTGGGCCTACCACTACACGCCCGAAACAAAGCAGGCATCAATGGAGTGGAAACATGCTGGTTCCCCAGTAAAGAAAAAATTCAAAGTGACTCAATCTGCCAGGAAAGTGCTTGTGACAGTGTTCTGGGATATGCATGGTGTTTTATTGGTGGACTTTGCTGAACACGGGACCACTGTGAAATCTGCGGCCTACATTAAAACTTTGGTGAAGTTGCGTCGTGCCATTCGTGACAAACGTCACAACATTAACGTTAAACTTCTTCATGACAATGCTCGCCCCCATGTTGATGGTGTCGTTCGTCAGAAAATCGCCGAATTTGGTTGGGAGGTGCTCCAGCATCCACCATACAGTCCGGATCTTGCACCATCGGACTTTCATCTGTTTGGTCCCATGAAGAAATTCCTGGCCGGCAAACGCTTTGAGACAGATGTGGAAGTGAAATCAGCAGTGCGCAGATGGCTACACTCCAACCAAACGGACTTCTACGAACAGGGCATATTGAAACTGGTAACACGATGGGAAAAATGTGTTGAGAAAGTTGGTGACTATGTCGAAAAGTAGGTAAAAGATGTAAGTTCATTTGTGATTTTTTTACTCTTTTTTTTACTATTAAACTTTTTAAAAAAAAATTATTGTGCGTTACTTTCCGATCCGCCCTCGTATCTTCATCATCATTGCCTGAATCATCAATATTGATGAATGCCTATTTATTCTCCTACACCAGTTTAAAACCCTGGATCGGCCATGAACCAAAAAGTACCTTCATTCTATCTTCAGAGAATAGCGTACCACCTCTTCTCTCTTCTGTTTCTGGCAAAAAGTGGGCAGCAATCCATTTAACATTTTTCTCGTTGAACCTCTATAATTAATTATACTCTTCCTCAGGAGGACACCGACATGGTTTATAACACTTTTTACGGCGTATGGGGACTACTAGTTGAGCCATGTCTGTATTTTGTGATGATGAGTCTGCTATCGACCAGACTTCAATTTTTTGAAGCCTTCTTAAAAGAAGCAAAAGGTTCACTTTATTCATACAGTTTTTCTAATCTTGAAGCACATGTTTCAAGGTCGAGCTTGTGCTTCTTCCATGGAAGCAGATGCTTTTTCTCGATGTGTCGCCGTGAGTAAAAGGTTCTGATTCATACTTTATTCATAAATTCTGAAGGATATGCTTCAAAATAGTGAATTAAAAGCATTTGCTCTACTTTATTCATACGGGCCATTGTGTCATGCTTCTTCTTATAGTTTGAAGACTTCTGTAGCTTTAGATATTCATTTTTTAAAATTTAAACAGATACATCATATCCCTAACTGTTTTAATGATTAAGCACATATTGCCAAAAACCTGTAAGACTCTTTATGTATGGCTTCATCTGATATAAATATTAGATGTTGGAAATAAAGCTATATCAATATAGGAATTACTGTTATTTCAATGTATTAATTTAAATTTTAACATTCACAATGATGGACAATTATTATTTTGAAAAGAAAAATACTATTACTATTATTATTAAAACATTTCATTGCTAGTACTTATTTCAGTGGCATGCAGTGCAAATTGGATTAGGGAAGTAATCATATAAAATTCTATATGTCTACACTAGAAAAATAATAAGAAAACCATGTAACAAGGAAACTGCATGCTGAAACCTACCTTGAAATTTCTTCCAGGGATGTTGTGATATACCAATGCCATGTCCAAAAAATTGTCTGCTGCTTTTAACTGCAAGGCACTAAAATCCAGCACCAAATCTCTCATTTTAACTCAGGGAAATGATACAACTTCTGAATTGGCAGATTGGATAACCCTCATAACCTGTCCTCCGCGCAACATCCTGCTTCACTGCAATCCATTTTACTCGTGCAGGAAGTCCATCAGCTTCGCACAGTGGGTTGTCATTGCTGGATTTTGACTTCAATTTCTGTGCCTTGCAGTTAAAAATGGCAGATAATTTTTTTGACATGGTTTTGGTATATCACAACTCTTCTTTGAGGGAAATTTCTAGGTAGCTTTTGGCATGCAATGGTTGATAATTTCCTTGTAAGTTCATTTGAAGATGGTTGATTATTCCATTCTTAGCACAAAATTATTGAAATAATAGTGTATAAATAATATATAATATACAATTAAGTATAAATACTTTTGATGCTGTGAATATTCTGCTGTATGTGCTAAGGTACCGCAACACATAGATGATTTAAAGAAAAATTTAATTTATTTACTCATTATTAATGCACTCTTCTTATTCTAATGAATTTCATTGTGCTACAGCAATGCAAAAGCTTGATATCCTGTGTGTGAGGATGTGTAGAGTCTTTATATGTTGTGGATTTCACAGTGCTCCATGGCACTGTTCACGAATACAAAGATTGACTTGGATTGATTTGTTTAAATTTCACTCTTGCACTTTTTTCCCTCCCAACTCTTGGTCCTTGTGTGAAGATTTGACAGCTCCATTGTTCGGGAAAGTAATTCAATTTATTATTAATTAAATATTAAAAATGTTTCACCTCACCTCATATTTTGTCTTTGGTTTATTTTGTTTAAATTTGACTTTTGTTTTCCCATATCAGTATTAATGTTATATTTCTTTCTTTTTTTTATGATCAGTGATGCCAATTTAGCATTTTTTAAATTAGACATAGGACTGAACTTTTTTAAGGATAAATCGCTATGAGGTTTAATTTATGATTAAATTAAAATGTTTCATACCTCTCCTCATATTCAGTCTTCTAAGTAGATCACGATTTCAAAGCTTTTGCGGCTTCATCTTCAGTACTTTCTTGTCGACTGATGTTATGTCGATCAGAACTACTACTTCTTCCCTCTGTTGGTGGACCAATATACCTCCAAATCCAATCAGAATCCACGGGAATTTTGAAGTTCATAAACTTTTCTTCCTTTTTTTTTTGAATGTGGATTTTTTCCAAACCGTGAGTTCTTTTAGTTTTTCTGTTTGTTTAATTAGACTGGCTTTTGATTCATTTAGATGTTTTTCAGACCATCTAATTGAATCAAAAGCCAGTGAGTTCTTTTAGTTTTTCTGTTTGTTTAATTAGACTGGCTTTTGATTCAATTAGATGATCTGAAAAACATCTAAATGAATCAAAAGCCAGTCTAATTAAACAAACAGAAAAACTAAAAGAACTCATGGTTTGGAAAAAATCCACGTTAAAAAAAACAAGAAAGAAAAACTTGTGAACTTCAAAATTCCTGCGGATTCTGATTGGATCTGGAGATTTATCAGTCCACCAACAGAGGAAAGAAGAAGTAGTTCTTCTGATCGACATAATCACTCGACAAGAAAGTACTGAAGAAGAAGCTATGTAAGCTTCGAAATTGCGATCTACTTAGAAGACTGAATATGAGGAGAGGTATGAAACATTTTACTAGCATTTTAAAGAATGGATGTAATCTAATGAATATTTACAGTTCAATGCCATTTTCACCACTAGCCACCACTGCTAAGAAGTAACATTAACTTAAACATTTGTCTTCCTTTTGAAAATGTCTGCTTTTCAGTAAGCAAAAGTGAACTAAAGCTAAACCCAATGCTTTATAGAGATTGTTTACAACACTGACGCCAAATGTATTCTATATTATTTATTATTGTTGAATATAGGATTTTTCATGTCTTAGAAAATAATATTGCTCTTATGGGAACACTGTTGCCACTTGACACCATAAACTGTGTGATGGAGATGAAAATGTATCTACCTATTTGAGTTTGTATTCTTTAACATTCTTACCTCATATGTTTATTTTGTCCACCGCTGTGGTCTCGAGGTAGCGTGCTGCCTTGTCACGCAGTGGGCCCGGGTTCGATCCCCAGTCAGGGCAGTTTTTCTGGGTGAGGTTTTTATCTGGGTTTTTCCTCACCTGTAAGACAAATGTCAGGAAAACTTTAAGGCCCAAACAGTCCCCGAAATCATATGGCCATCATCCTTATCATTATCATCCTTACCATTATCATTATCATCATCATCCTTCACTGGTGTGGAAAGCAACGGGAAGCTACCACACCTACACAATTCCCTAGTAAAACTGCAAGCATAGCATGAAAATGCTATGATTGCAGTGAAGGACCTGCCTTTGGGCAGAATTACTATGGATGGATGTTTATTTTCTGTTGGACAATCATTTCAAAGCTATTGCTCCATCTTCATCTTGTTCACAAACGATTGTCCAACAGAATAAACATATGAGGTAAGAATGTTAAAGAATACAAACTCAAATATTAAATTAAACCTCATAATGTAACTTTCTAATGATTTAAAAATATATCTACCTCTTCTCCTTCTAGCATAAGTGTAGCATCAACGTAAGTTTACAGCACAATTATTTTCACTACTGCTACTAAAATATAAATCTTGATCATTCTAATGTGATCACTAAAGAACAACATTAACATTTGAATTTTTGTAGATTGTGACCATAGAAACGGCAGTAGCATCAGAACATTCTCGCTGAATAAACAACATGTGATGTTTTTATTATTCACTTCATATATCTCAATGTTGGATAAATTACATTTGAAGAGAAAAATTATATGCTCAGACTGGGGTTTGAACCCAGGACCTAGAGTTCAAAAGGTCCTGGGTTCAAACTCCAGTCTGAGCGTATAATTTTTCTCTTCAAATATAACATGTGATGTATTAGTTGCATACTCTTCTTTGGCCATGGCTGTATGTGAAAAACAAGTTTTGTTCAAAGGGGATAGTTCAGTGGCATCTCCTCTAGCTGCTGTTCCAATAATAGAGTTCACGTCATAACTTCATTAAATAATTGTATGATAATTATACGTTCCATAATATAATATTTTTTTCATAAATCAGGAACCCACTTTCTTGACAAAGTTATAAGTGAAAACTATATAATATCCTCAACTTGTATCCAACTCAGGGTCGAGGGATGAGATGAGATGAAGCCTCTTACGTAGAGGTCTGTGAATGACAAGGATGTCGGCCGACCACGCCTGATGAACCATAGAGGGGCAGATGAGTGAAGTGAAACGAAATAGATGAGATGAGTATGGAGAAATGGTGGAATGAAATTGTGGCAGGGGAAAATGGGAGAAACCCCCCAAGAAAAACCTGCCCAAGCTCCGTTTCGTCCACCACAAAACCCACATGGTGGCCGAGACTCGATCTCGGGACCCCAGCAGTGAGTCAAGCATTTAACCGGTTGCGCCACAGTGCTGCCCTTATAAATGAAACTATTTAAGTTAATTATTTATTTCAAATGAAAGGTCAATATCACATGAAAGGATATGTTTACTCCATAAGAGCAATGCTTGCTCAATAGAAAAATTTCTCTGTATTAGAGCAAACAGACATCATTAGAGCTAGGAATTTTAGGTGCTGCACTTTTTTTTTGTTATTATAATGTTCAAATTAGCTAGTATTGCAAAGAAAACATCAAATAAATGCCCCTAACTATGTTTTAGTTGCACCTTTTTTGAATGCTAGCACCTTTTTGCACCTTTTCTTTAATGGAAGCACATTTTGCACCTTTGCAAACCTTTTTTGTCTCCTTTGGAACATTTTATTACCAAAATAATACGATTTCAAGGGTTGTTAACGATATGTGGTATCAGTCCACATCACATTACTTCCACTTCAGTGCAATCCTGTTAGGCTATTCCTTTTAAATTAGTTTGCGCCTCATTGCACCACAGTTATGTGAAAGCTATTGTTCAAGCAAGGGAGGTTGTTGAGTGCGTGAATAAATGTTTCAGTACAAAATAATATTTGACTAGTGCAGTCTGCTATTTTCCTGAGTTACCAGTATACAGTATACCGAAAGTGAACTCATATAAACTACGTGATATTGTTAAAAAGTTTAGTGCAGATGGAATTCAGAGTGACAGATCTGTTATCAGGTGCATTCTTTGTGATATTTCAATAACAATTGATGAAAAACATCAATGCATTCGTGTTACGCAGCATATAAGTACTTACACAGACTCTTTAATATAAGACAACATGCGTGAATTTTGTGTCGTTAGTTACTTGTTGTAATTGGTTTTGGTAATCTTTAATGATTATTTACATGGGAAATTTGCAACTTTTATTAAAAAAATTGCACCTTTTTCTGCTAAATTAAAGCACCTTTTTTGCACCTTTTTCACCAAAATTTTGCAACTAAAATTCCTAGCTCTAGACATCATTATGTTTTAGTAGTATTCTTCAAAATGAAAACATTCTCGTGTATGATTTTTTTGTTTCATTCTTATTTTTAGTACATCTAAGGTCATATCACTTATGTATTTTTCAAGAAATTAACTGATTTTACTTTTTTAATGATACTATTAATTTGTGATTATGGTGAAATTGGTGCTATTAATGAAATTCCAATCCAGCATTTTCTTAATGACTGAGGAAAGCCAGAAAAACCTAGATTGGTGACACCATGATTTTGAACCCCGACCTCCTGAATATGATTCTCAAATTCCACTGTCTGAGCCATCTCATTCAGTAGGCATGATATATTTTTTTTAATTTAACTGAAGATGGAAGTAATACTATACTTTTGAAATCGGTATCGTGAAGACATGCAACTTTATGAGGTGAGATGTTACAGCATTTTCTCCAACTCATTCATTAAAATAAGGCATGATTTTATATGTAGCGCTTATTTTTAAAACTTTCAATCTGTACAAGTTTCAGTTTTATTTTTCTTTGCAGAGAACACACAAGAACCAGTTTTTGAAATATTGTTTAAACCTCTTAAGTACATTAAAAATAGTAGATTCAAACATCAATTACTGAAAATTGAATTTTTATGTCTGCTCTCATGGGTGATTGCCCTTATTTTTCCATCAACCGTGCACTGGTCCCTATACACGTACTTGCTAATGTATTTCCCAAACAAACAATACATTCAAAATAATTATGTTGGTTTTTATGAAGTATGACAACTTTCAACATAAAAAAACATAACTGCTTTAGGAAACACGTAGTAAAATATTTTTTTTTATAAATAAATAAGCTTAAGATTTGATATTAGTCCATGCAGCATGAAGAAAATACCATCAGTTTTGAAACTGTGTCCCACTTGACTGATGGTATTCTTTCTGGGGGGAAAAAAAAGAAAAAAAGCTGTTAGTTGGTTCATCAATATATTTGAAAATGTTAAGCAGAAACTGTCAGTCCATATTTACCAAATCTAAAATTTGTCAGATATTTTGTACTAATGTAAATGTGGAAAACAGAAAAAAATAGCTTTGCAAAATAACTATAATATTACAGAGTTATATATGAGGTAGAAAATTTACAGAGAAATAATGTATGCTGTTAAGTTTGTGAAACTAGACTTAGCTCATTTTTGCTTATACCCTTCATTTAATATTTAATCCACAAAACAAAAAACTTATAATGAGCTACTCTGATAAGCAAGTTCATGTATGTCATTAGTTCTTTTTCTTCATCATCATCTTCATGGTGGGTCTTTAGAACAATTCTGCTCATACAGGAATCAAATCATTTATCCATCTTCTCCTCAGACGTCCATTATCACGGCGTCCTGTAGGTGTATGTTCATATACCTGTCTACCTGCTCTGCGTGGTTTCATCTGTTGTAAATGTGCATACCAATCCTTCTTTCTACTATCTTTTGTCCAATATTGAAGATTCCAAGTTATTTTCTGATTGATTCATTCCTTTTTCTTTTTCATCCCTTGATGTGTACCCTGCTGTTTTTCTTAAGAATCTCATCTCGGCTGTTTCTATTTTTTGTTTGCCACTTTTGTTTAGTGCCCAGTTTTCACCACCATACATAAGCATTGGTACAGCCATTACCTTATAAAACTTCTTCATATCCTTTCTATCTTTATCTTTTAATGTTCTTTGTATGGTTCCACATATTTGTTGAAATTTATACAATTTATTTTGTAAACCTTCATTGTAACAGTAGGATACTTCACAGCTTAAGTATTTAAAACTGTTAACTTGTTTGTCTGTTTCCTCTTTTACCATATGGCCAGACAGATGTCATAAGTTATATTAACAAATTAAATATTCAATCTTCATGACAAGAAATTAATGTTTCTATGTTATATAGTCTGATTTTTTGTTTGCTCTGTAAAAAACAAATATAGCTTCCCTTTCTTCTAAGTATGGCATGCCAAAGGATTATTTATTTTCATGGAATGCTGTGATTTTATAACAACAAAACTATTATAAAAAGTGTTAATATAGTGTGAGTGTCCCAATTTTGAAATCTACATATGTGTTTAAGAAAACTGTAACATTTGTAAAGCATTCTTCTAGTCCACTTTTTTTTTATTTCATTGTGCATTATTTTACAAAGGTTCATTATCATAATAGATCATAATGCATCTAAAATATTTGGGTGCATATCAGTTATGTTAAGAACATTATAACATTTGTAAAACATTCTTCTATTTCTCTTTTTTTATTTCATTGTGCTTTATTTTACAAGGGTTCAATATCTAAGATCATAATGCATCTAAAGTATTTGGGTACATATCAGTAGTATATATAGTTGTTTTTGTAGTTGTGTGTTTAGTTCAACTTTATATTTTTAATGTTCTTATTTTAGTGAATTACGACTCAATGACTGATGATGAAACAAATCTTGATAGCAAATATCTAACCTAGAATTTGTCACACATGGCAGCTGGGAAAACTTAATCTCTTTCATGTTGCCCTACTGGGTTTTGAACTTAAGACCTTGAAGATTTGAGCTTTAAGTAATATCATATGAAATAATCAATTGATTTAGTGTTTACTTGAGGAAAATCCATTATGTTTAGTGATTAAATAAAATAAAACTGTCAAAGTTTTATACAATTTTCATATTTATTTTAATAAAAATTTGTTACAGCTGTTTCACTACTTTGTACCTTCTTCAGACAAATACTACAAATAATTAAAATAAATATGAAAATTGTATAAAACTTTAACAGTTTTATTTTATTTAATCACTAAACTATCATATGAGGTTTTTATTATTGATTTAACACTTCTCACTGAAGGACAAATTATATTTGAAGAGAAAAATTCCCAATAAATGTCTTCTTAACTAAGAAGCCGCCATTTGCAAAGATAGAAGCAAAGGTTTCAAAGCATTTGGCGCAAGGGAATTACAATGTATATAAGAGAAAATTTGCATCTAGATCACAACTCGCCTCAGTAGCTCATTTGGTAGAGCATTTGGTCCGGCAAGCCAAAGGTCCCGGGTTCGAGTCTCGGTCTAGGCAAAAAATTTTCTCTTCAAATATCATATGAGGTATTTGATATTTGAAATGTTGTGATAACTACATTTTTATTGATTTTTTTAGGAAGTAACACTATGAGGTTTTGTGTAATAATCATAAAATAAATCAGATTTTACACCTCACCTTATATATTTTGTATAAATCCAGGATCGGTTATACAGGTCTTCCTTTCATTTTCAACTGACATCTGAGTGTTATTATTACTTTTATGATGTTTTATATTGTCCAGTTAGCCTAGCTTAAGAAGAAGAAGAAGTGGAAAATTAATGTGCAACAAATGAATCGTAATAGACTTCCAAAAGTCATGCTTCAATACTATTCTCAAGGGACGTCCTAGAAAAGATGGACCGAGAATGCTTCACTGAAACCGTAACAGGCTTTGTTGGGCCATAAATTTGTTTGGAAGTTGATGATGATGAAAATACAGACACCCAAATTTGGCACAGGTAAAAAAAGTTGTTGTACTTGGGCAGGGGCAAATTTTGCATATTGTCAAATGATGGTGCTAGGACAGCATTATTTTTTTGAAATGTCCTCTTAGAGTCTTCAATTGCAGAATGAAGCTTTGATGAATATGTCTAACTTTTTAGGATTGGCCACTAGGATTGAAGAATGCTTTATTAAATTGTTTAGTGTTCTGTCTCTTAATTTTACCTTATACCTCTTCTGAGCTAAGTTCCAGTTGTAATGTAAACAAACCAGACTGCATTTTCATTGGTCAGATAATGGTTTTACCTTTAAGCAGGTAAGAAAATGCAGTTCACTCTCTAATAATCAAAATAAAGGAAATAAAAATATATATTATCTAGCACATGTCTTTATATATGAGAGAATCTTAAAATATGTAATTGCAATTTTAATAGATTAAATAATCATTGTTTTATATTTGAAGAGAAAAATTTTCACTTAGACCAAGACTTGAACCCGGGACCTTTGGCTTTCTGGACCAAATGTCCTACCAACTGAGCTACCGAGGCGAGTTGCGATCCAGACACAAATTTTTCTCTTTATACGTTGTAATTCTCTCGTGCTTTGAAACCGTTGCTTCTATCTTTGCATATGGTGGCCTCTTAGATAAGAAGGCATTAATTGGGAATTTAACACTACTTTATAAAGCCAGTAGGGCTTCTATTGATGTTTTTATTATTAAGCCAAACGTCCCGGGTTCAAGTCTCAGTCTAGGCGAAAATTTTTCTCTTCAAATATAATTTATTCTTCAGTGAGAAGTGTTAAATTAATAATAAAAACATCAATCATTGTTTTATTCTTATGCATGCACAATGCAGAGTATGTTGGAATTTCAATTGTTTTAAAATAGCAACATTTCTTTAGAATTTTTTAAACATTAGAAACCAAAGCATTTGATAAGCTGAGCAAAACAAATTATTTTGAATATTTTCAAACAGTTTAGTAAAAAATTCATTCTTTAAACATTGAGGATGTGGTGAAAATAACAGCAGAATTTACAGGTGAGTTAGCATGGAACATAAATTCTGCCAATAGTGAAATTGTATTGGTAAATAAAGGCTATCTATTGACATCATGAAAAAGCATAAATGTCTAATTGGTAGGCCCATATATAATTTTTTGTTGTAAATAAATAAGAAGTGGACGAAGTTCCTAATTCATGGTACCATATTATGTTGTATTCAGTCTTATTTCCCATAAAATACTATAATACTTAAGAACAATGTTTCTATCATACATAATTCAGTCATATGGCAGTTAAAAATAGTACCATGGTTCATCCAATAGACGGAGTATTTTATACTTTTTTAAAATTATTTTTCACTGAGAGTAATTAATATTATAATTAAAAAGAAATAAACATTATCTCAGTCAAAGCATAAATTTATTACGTCGACATTTCAATCTCCTTTTGTAAGATCATTTTCAAGACATGGTTGTTTATAAATTTATTATACATAGTTACCATCACCAAGACAATTTTTAGTTTATATATAAGTCCTCTGCTATTCAACATCACAACTGCAGACATCACACATGCTTTAAAGATGGCAAACAGTAAAGCTACCATATACATATACGCAGATGATATGGTCCTTTGCGCGACAAAGCACAGAGATCTACAGGAAAGTTTCAACACCCTCATAACATGGACAGAAGAAAACGGACTCCACATAAATAAAAACAAGACAATGCAGATGGTCTTCTGAAAGGGAGGAAGAGTCTCAACACACGAAATGGTGTACTATGGACAAGATCCACTAAAACAAACAAGTCATTACAAATATCTTGGAGTAACCTTCCAAACAACGGGCACATGTTTCAGCAAACACGTAACTGAAAAAGCTATCGCAGCCATAAGAGGCATCGACATAAAATACATAAATAGACTGTCACTAGATACAGCAAAACAGCTATTCACCGCAAAGATTATTCCAATACTCATCTATGGCCTGCAAATAAATGGAAATAACGATCTAAAGCAACTTGAAAAAGTAAAAGCCACTTTCCTAAAAAGAGTTCTCGGTGTATCAAAAAAGACTCCATCTCGACTTGTATATGAACTGGCACGGGAACCATTTCTAATAGAAGAGCTGAGGATATCGCTACAACTACCGGCAACAATTCATTATGACGAGCTTCTAGCGGAAAGAGTGAGGAAAAGAAGCGAGATTGATTCGGACTTCTACGCCACAGAAGCAATGATAAATCGAACCCTGACCAACCACAGCGGCATGTACTTACTTGATTCTCTATACATGGCTTTCATCACGAGATATGCAAAAAACCAGGATTTCACCAAGCGGACGAATATTGTGTGTGTTCTCTGTGCAGATGTAAATGCAGCCAATACCATTTAGAACTGTGAACAAAAAGCTTAAACGCTTACAGCAAGAGAGTATTTTAATGCACATTTGTGCGCAATTCTACTTATTATATATATACATATATATATATATATACAAATTTAAATGAAAATAATTACCAAAAAAGATTAATAGCAGAAATGGCCTATATAAAAAAAGAACAAAATAAAGCATTAAATAAACAAAAAGATTTAAATGAATGGTGTGGAACATATGATTCCTTGCTAAAATATTTTTAATTATATATTGGAATTTTAAATTTATTCATTTAAATTTGTGTATGTATAAATATATATATAAAACTAAAATTGTCTTGGTGACGGTAACTATGTATAATAAATTTATAAACAACCATGTCTTGAAAATGATCTCACATAAGGAGATTGAAACGTCGACGTAATAAGTTTATGCTTTGACTGAGATAACGTTTATTTCTTTTTAATTAAGACAGAGTATTATCTTATGCAAGTTTGTTTACAGTACAACTGGAACTTAGCTTGGAATTAGTTTAGTTTATATTTAATGTAAGATACAGCTTGTAAATATGTTGTTAAAAGGATGGCAAATGTTCTTAAATTTAGTTAATGATTCTTTGGCAAAGAGTACTTTCAGTATTATAATATAAAAATGGTATTATGTTTTAAACTGTACATAACACATATGTTCAGAAACAAACCTACTCTTGATAACAATCCAACCATTGGATGAAGACATTAAACTTGGTGGCCCTGTTAGTACTTATGGACACTAGATTTCACCAACTTCTTTTTCATTATGTCATTCTTCTCACAATACATATGAAAGGTTAAAGAAAATCTTTTCAAATTCACGATGAATGAAAATAGTTCCAAACCTACCAAACAAGGTACTGAAAATAAAGAGTTTTAATGAAAACATTATGATATAAAAAATAGTGATATTTCAGCCTCAAACTATTTTTCTCCCTATATTTATTCCTGAATCATTCTTACGGATATTTTTTTAAATTGATCTTTGTATTTTTATTTCCAGCAGATTCATAATATTTTATGGCAACATTCTCATCTTTCATTTTCACTTATTTTTTAAAATAAGAGAAACAATTTTTTACTTTATGGTTATTTATAGTCCCTTCAACATTTAATTTTAATGTTTTTATTATTAATTTCATACATCTCAATGATGGATAAATCATATTTGAAGAGAAAAATTATACGCTCAGACCAGGACTTGAACCCAGGACCCTTGGTTCTCTAGACCAAGTACTCTTACCACCTGAGCAAGTACCAATCTAAACGCAAATTTTTCTCTATATACGTTGTAATTCCCACCCACCAAATGCTATGAAGCCTTTTTTGCTTCTATCTTTGCAAAGGGCGGGAATTACAACGTATATAGAGAAAAATTTGCATTTAGATCGGTACGTGCTCAGGTGGTAGAGCACTTGGTCTAAAGAACCAAGGGTCCTGGGTTCAAGTCCTGGTCTGAGCGTATAATTTTTCTCTTCAAATATAATTAATCCATCATTGAGATGTATGAAATTAATAATAAAAACATTGAAAAAAGCCATACTGGCATTTATAATGTAATGTATAATTCCCAAATATGTCTTCTTAACAAAGGAACCACCATTTGCATAGATAGAAGCAAAAAGGCTTCATAGCATTTGGTGGGCAGGAATTACAATGTATATAGAGAAAAAATTGTGTTTAGGTCGGTACTTGCTCAGGTAGCTCAGCTGGTAGAGCACTTGATCTAGAGAACCAAGGGTCCTGGCTTCAAGTCCCGGTCTGGGTGTATAATTTTTCTCTTCAAATATGATTTAATTTTAAGATCATATAATGTTTAGAATTTTTATGTATTTATAAGGGTGTATGTTTTTCTGTTGTATGGTTTATTTATATTTGTGGAAGTTTATTGATTTAATTTTCATAATGATATCAAATGGTGTAAATATTATGGAATGAGTCCTAGTAATGAAATTCCAACCCAGAATTTGTCATGTCAAGGAAAAACTATGTAAAACCTCAGTCAAGTTAATTGCATTGATATTTTGAACTGGAACTTCTCAAATACTGATGATGCAGGTTATTGTGACAGTAATCTTGTTCAGTTCAAAAGGAATTGTAGGTTGACCCACAATTCTTGGTAAAATAAACATGATATGAAAAAGGTGTATATGATGAAATCCAACTCAGCATTAGCCTTGATGGCTGAGAAAAACCTCAGTCAGGTTAATATATTGACTTAAACTTTCACGGCCAGAGTTACTATGATGATCTTGTAGAAGATTTCCGATCTGTTGGCCGTGGTCTTGAGGCTTGTAGTTCCCCGACGTTTCACCAGAGATTGCGTCTGGCATCCTCAAGGGTTGTCTTGAGACTGGCTACCTGCCCTATTTATACATTTATCTGCAACGTGTTCTCTGTGAAGTAACGGACCGCACAGAGAACATGTCACGGATAAATGTATAAATAGGGCAGGTAGTCAATAAAATTGCCAGTCTCTGGCGAAACGTCGGGGAACTACAAGCCTCAAGACCATGGCCAACAGCCCGGAAATCTTCTACAAGATGATCAGTCAGGTTAGTTTGCACTGGGATTTTAACCTGAGACCTCCCAAATATAAGCTCCAAATTCTATCACTGAGCAGTCTTGCCCAGTTGACAGAGTTCTTATAACAAATCTTGGTAAAACGACGTTACTATAATATATAAAGAGAACAGAACATGTGCAAGAAAATAATGTCTCCTGAACCAAAGAAATAATATTTGCATTTCAACAAAGCTCCTCCATAATCATATTTCACTTTAGGCATTTACCATCCTTATAAAAAATATTTATTAATTGCATTTTAAGAAATAAATGTTTCAAATAATGTGTAAAGAGAGATATTTCCGAAATTTTGAAAAATGAGTTACCTAGAAGTCCTCCGGGAGGGACTTTAAGCCATGGGTCCCAAGTCTGAAGATTTTCAGGTTTGTAATAGATCCTTAAGCCTGAATAAAGAGGCATCTAAGCAAAATTTACCGACATTGACGTCCTAGTAATACCTTGGTTGCCTGTTAGATGTTTCATTGGGTCGGTGTGTTAACTGCATGCCATCCATGACATCTGTGAGCAAATAAGGTAACTAGAAATTAACTTGGTCTAGTAACTCCTTATAAAGGAGAGGCTATGGCTCAACAATGGGCTATGTCGTTACATATAGATAGATAGGTAGATAAAAATACTGATTTATTTTTTTCTATGCCACAAAAAATAAAATGTTGATATTGTAGGACAGAGTGATATATCAGAAATAATGATGAATGTATTTTATAGTGTCCTGTGCCATAACCGAGTGGTTATGGCAAGATGCATTAACACAGAGCTGCGGGACTTGCACTGGTACGGGTCTCCATGGGAGAAGAAATATTCTTATGGAATTTTGGCCAGTATGGGACCAGTGCCCATCCAGAATCAATACAATAAGTAGCAGCTCCTGGTTGAGAAAACCAGCTATAACGGACCTGTCAATGCTGACCACATGTCATCCCTACACTGGATGGATGATGATTAACATGGATGTGAGGCCAGCAGTTGGCTGATAGGCTGAGAGCCTTCTATGCCTGTCATGCCATGGAGTTTATATTTTATAGTATATTTTGTGGCAACTTGTAATTTTGGGATTCTTAGTGTGTAAAGAGATATAACTAGGATTGAGATGTCTCTCTTTACACATCCATCCGAGAATTGTATAATTCAATTATCGTAAGCAGTACATTTGTAGCTATTTATATAGTTTTGTTGTAGTGTATTAATTTGATGTATATTAATATAATTATCACATTTTATGTAATCCTGCTGTTAGCTGTGATTATGTGTAATATGTATTTATATTATAAACTCATTATACATGCTAATAGATTAGTTACTTCATTTTTTTTCAGTTTGCACCATTGTATATATATATATATATATAATTATTATACTCATTTTCAGGTCATGATACTGTTTCCAAATCTAACATCCTTATTTTTATTTTATTATAGTCCAAGATCTGGCTGCAAGATTACTAACGTTCATTGAGTGTATGAACAAAATAAATTTTTTCATAAAATTGTGAATTGCTGAATACATTTTTGCTGAGTTGCCTATTAAAATTCAGCCGCCAGTATGTTTAATTAAAATATAATTTATTTATTTATTCGAAATAATTTGATTCACTTGTTATTAACATAAATTATAATCCAGTTTGCAGAAATTGATGTATAGAGCTTGAAAAGTTTTGGTTGCCATTGCACACAGCAGGCTGTGACACCAATCAGTAATAAAATGGCGGTAAGTACATATTTATTGTTTTATATTATTTCAAATAAAGTTCAGTTCATTTAAAATGCTATAATTTGTTTTGTATAATGTATATTAACACTACCTTTTGGATATATTTTTGTATATACGTTGTATGTAGTATACATAAAGGGCAGTGGTTTTACTTCCCGCTGCGAGGGAACAATATAAAACAATAAATACGTACTTACCACCATTTTATTACTGATTGGTGTCACACCCTGTTGTAGGCTGCGAGGAGGTTTACGGCCAAGTGTGCAATGGCAACCAAAACTTTTCAAGCTCTGTACATCGATTTCTGCGAACTGGATTATAATTTATGTTAATAACAAGTGAATCAAATTATTTTGAATAAATTAATTGATTATATTTGAATTAAATATACTGGCGGCCGAATTTTAATAGGCAACTCGGCAAAATTGTATTCAGTAATTCACAATTTTATGAAAAAATGTATATTGTTCATACACTCGATGAATGTAGTAATCTTGTAGCCGGATCTCGGACTATTAACCTTCTACTGAATTTTCATTATATGCATTTTCCAGCAACATTTTTATTTCAACTCCATTACTTGAAGTATGTGAAGTGCCAAATGACACTTTAACCTTCTTATTTTCATTATCATCAGCAAGTCCACCGCTGTGGTCTTGAGGTAGCCTGCTGCCTTGTTACGCAACAGACCAGATTTGATTCCCTGTTAGGACAAGCTTCCTGGGTGAGGTTTTCGGGGTTTTTCCTCACCTGCAAGACAAATGTCAGGAAGCTTTGAGGTCCAAACAGTCCCTGAACATCATTTGGTTATCATCATCATCATCCTACGGTGTGGAAAACAATGGAAAGCTACCATGTCTATAATTCCCTAGTAAAGCTGCAAAGCATAGCATGAAAAGGACCTGCCCTAGGGCAGAACACTATGGAATAAAATCATCAGGAACATCATCACTAAGATCCTGATTGAGCCTTGGTTCCTCCAAAATTCCTTAGCTTCAGAAACCACCTCTATTTTTAATACAATCTTTCTAGTATCTTCAATTATTCCATCCAATCATCTTAGCTTTGATTGTTCTTTACTTTTTTTTGCATCTAATTTATGTTTGGTAATAATTTTTTTCCCATTCTTTTAACATGTCCTGCACCCTCATCTCAGTCTTCCAATATTATTAGTTCTTGAAGTGTTTACTGATTTACACAACTAATACAGTGCTTTCAAGTCTGAAAAGAGATACAACTAGATGGATTCATCATTTCAAAAGATAAGTTATAAGTTATGGGAGCAAAACATGGGCCTTCCAAAAAAAGTGATGAAAGTTGAGGTTCATGAGTTGAATAACAGGGTGTGCCATATGTAATCACAGAAGAAATGATAACATCCTTGAGCAATTGTCTAAAGTAGGTGACATTTACCCATTTCAACAGAACTGTCATCAACTTGTGGACTGTATGTCCAGATCTAGGATCCCTAAGGCAATTTTAAATTACCAACCAAATGATAGAATGTTGTTGGGATGGTTTGGAAGAGATAATTGGAAATATTTTTGTAAATCTTAACAGCGGCCGTAAATTTTATTTCCACTATTATTAATATAAAACCTATTAGTATAAAGCCAGAGCGAATCCCTCTATTTGTCTGGGCTGCCATTTCAGAACTAGAAAATGAAAGGAAGATGGTGATAATGAGAATGACACACTTCATTTATTTAATATATGTAGGATATAACACCATGAGGTTTCTTTTAATTATATTTGAGTTGGAAATTTTTACTCACCTCATATTTCTTGATTTTTATGCAGACCTAGGTTTTGTCGCTTCTGTGCAACATTGTCGATGCCTCCAACTGTCATTTTGTGGCTGTCCATCCTGTAAGTTGATTTCTGTTCTCTCTGCCGGCTGACCGATGAACTTCCAAATCAAATTCTTTTTCTCCGGGAATTTCAAAATTCATGGTTTTCTTTTTATTCTTGCAGATGTAAATTTTCTCCCAAATTGTGAGTTCCTTAGATTTTTCTAACTGTTTTGGTAAGTTGGTCTTAGCTTCAATTCTGTGTTTTTCTGACCATGCATGTGCAGCTATTGCAGATTTTTCTATTTCTCCATTTTTAACATTTCTAAGGTGTTCTTTCAATCTTGTATTTAAGTTTCTCTTTGTTTTTCCTATGTTTTCCTATGTTTTGTATTTCACAATCTTTACAATCAATTTGATAAATCCTTGATTTGTTGCCATCTTCAATCGATTCATTATTGTTGGTTCTGATTAATTTATTCAAACTGTAATCATTTTTCGGTGCTAATTTAATGTTAAGTTTATTGAATTTTTTTTTTAAATTGAAGATTGAAGACTGCAACATATCAGGGATTTATCAAACTGATTGTAAAGGTTGTGAAAAATATATATAGGAAAAACAAAAAGGAACTTAAATACAAGATTGAAAGAACACCTTAGAAATGTTAAAAAATGGAGAACTAGAAAAATCTGCATCAACTGCACATGCATGGTCAGAAAAACACAGAATTGAAACTAATGTCAAAATACTAAAACAGTTAGAAAAATCTAAGGAATTCACAATTTGGGACAAAATTTATATCTGCAAGAATAAAAAGAAAACCATGAATTTTGAAATACCCAGAGAAAAAGAAAAATATTTGATGTGGAAGTTCATCGGTCAGCTGACAAAGGAAGCAGAAATCAACTTACAGGATGGACAGCCGGAAAATGACAGTTGGAGGCATCGACAATGTTGCACAGAAGCGACAAAACCTAGGTCTGCATAAAAAATCAAGAAATGTGAGGTGAGTCAAAATTTCCAACTCATATATAATGATACACTTCATTTCAGCTTCATCCTCATCCTCTGAACCAAAGATTTTACATAATTATTTTCCTTTAAAAAATATTCAAACAAGACATTGATCTGCAGTGAAAGTATGTTTCGCTACCATACGTAAATTCTCCATTGAATCATAGTAGGCCTAGAAGGTCCTTTGCCTTTCAGCCAGTTCTTGTCATCACATCCACACATGTCAGTTACAGATATGGACTATCGTCCAGCTAGTGTAGGGTTCAATATGTCGAGCTTCCTAGTTGTTATAGCTGGAGCTGCTACTTATTTTAGCTACACAAATTTCTTATGATGCTGAGTAGGTACTGGTCCCATACTAACAAAAATTTAATAAGAAAATGTCTTCCCCCGTAGAGCCTTTTGGGCCTATCACGTCATGGAGAGAAAAAAAAAGGAGATGGTCCTGTTGTTCTATGTGAAAGAATCGCACCTTAGATCACTTGTCTAAAACATTCAACATTACAAAATATAGATTTTATTAAATAAATAAGTCTATGACTCAACCGTTATTATGTAAATATTTTAATTTGATAAACATATATGAGTAATAATTACAGAAGAACAATTTTCTTTCAAGAATCGTTTACTTGGGTTTATTAAGTTTTTTTTATTTATTTCAGGATTGTTATTGTTATACACGTAGGTATCCTCAACCAAAATATACAATTTTTTTCTTCCACACTTCCCGGTCTTGCGTGTCTGGTCATATTTCTCTTCTTCATGCTGTCTTGAATTCTCTTTATCCACGTTGGCTTTGGTCTACCATGTTTCCCTTTTTCAGGAGGTATCCATTTCAATACTTCTTTGAAAAAAAATTCTCTTCAAATATAATTTTTTGTTTGTTTCTGTGTCCCTCCTTCTCATTATATGCCGATATCATCTTAGTTGGATTTCTTCAATCTACTAAGTACAACTTATAAAACTGTATGTGATAAAGAAAAGTGGAAAATATATTTGGATTCAGCACACTCAGAAACATAAAAATAATCTTAATTGATAAAAAAGTTCTTAAAAAATCAATTTTGGTTGGCCTGTGTAATTTACACAGTTTAACATTTTCTTGCAGACATTTCCATGAGAAAAATCACCTCAAGGACAAGGTAGGATAACTGCAAATTTACCTTACTTAAATTTAAATAGTAGAGAGCATTAATGATTCTAAATTTTTCTAGAAACCTTCCATAATAGCATGGTATTAAAAAAATGAACATTTTAAGAAATTTCATACTGTTGTATGTACAATTCAATAACACTGCCAAAGGAAGCCAACATGTAAGTTTCTGTAATATGGCCAATATTATCGTCATGGGAAACTGATGATTCTGTTAAACTGCCCAGATTAATATACCTGGTTTTGTTCAACTATACTTCTTTCGGCCTTAGTTTATGTTGTAGTGTAAACAGAAGCACGTGGTTAAGTGTGATTTGATTGGCCACATGAACCTAATGACATCGTTGTCCTGCGGTGTAGATGAAAACATAGATCCCTGATAAATCTACATTTTATATAACTACTATGTATGAACAAAATTATCGCAAAATATTAATAAAGTAGTAAAACACAATATAACATATGAAAAAATGACAATGAACAGTAAGTATAAATTTATATATGATACCATTTTGCGCAGACGAAGAGGGATATTCAGTTCCAACAAGGCTGCTCGTGTTGAATACGTTAAACATCATATGTATTAGTAGCATAACTATTTTGCCGCTTCCCTTATTCAAAATTAATTGAAAAACGTGTAGGCTAATCAAGTTTGTTATTTTAAATAATATTTTTATAATTTCTAAAATACGTGTAGATACAGTGACTTTGGTAAAATATAGTTTTTGCCAAAACTTTAGAACCTCACTTCCAGGAAATACCTTGGACTCACGGCTTCTCTTTTCCACTCATAAATTCCAGTGAACAAAAGGCAACCCTTCTTATCCTGCTTTTAAATACCTGTGAAGAAAAGCAACAATTGTCCTGCAAAAAGATGCTGAAATGCTTACAGCAAAAGGTTTGAAAGTATCACTTATAGCCGACTTGAGGTAATGGTGTGAGGCAAGGTTCTTAAATTTTGGTGAAAAGTATAATGCCACTGGAATTTGACAGCAAGTGAGATGGCGCATAAAATAGTACCATCGCTCCCATGGGCGTAGCCAGCATTGGATTAAGGGGGGAGCAACATTTTTTTCGACTGTACATTCCGGGTACGAATGAACAAATCAAAAATACAAAATAATTTTATTTTTTAAACTAATCTCTATATTTCGGGAGAAAACTACAGCGCTATTGAAGAGAAAATATGAAGAATAATAGTGAAATAACTGCAGAATTCTTAGGCTTTGGCAAATTGAATTTTTTGTCAAGATTACTTCTTAATTTTTATACTTCATTGTATTCAAACTATTAGCTGTATTTTAGCTACTAATAAAGTACAACTATACACACAGTTCAACTCGAAGTTTTTTTGTGCAGACTGAGCATACACAGGCCATTAAGGCGATTTTCTGTCATTGTAGAATTGTACCGTGTCTTCACTCTTCTTAGGGTGCTAAAAGTGCGTTCAATCGACGCCGTAGTGCATGGTAAAGACAGGCATATTACAATTGCTTTTTTGATGAATGGGAAAAAATCGCACTCGTCCATGATGTTAACGAAATCACCTTCTTTATTCTTGTCACCGTTTCATCCATATTCGGTGCCATAGTTCAGTTTCGGTGAACAAACCCTAGATTTTATAAGACTGAAATTTTGCTCGCCATCTTTCAGAGATGTTTTTAGGTTCAAAGCAGAACCCTGTTCTCCAAATCTGTCTGAAAAGCTGTGTGAAAGGAATCCAAGTACGGATTTAAGACGGTCACCTTAAAGTAATCTTCGGGATTACATTGTGGATTAGCTCGATGTGTCTGCTTATTGGATATTCTTGGTAGTGTGATTTCTACACCTAGCTCAGAAGCAATAGTCTCCACCTCTTTCATGATGCCTTCAGAGATCTCATAACTTTTTTTTTTTTTTTGCAATGATCTATTACCACGCTTTAATGCTTTCAACATGGGTTGTGCATTCAATTAAATCTATAGCCACGGCTTGCAGCGAATTAACGACAGGTTCCAAATAACTAGAATATTTTGTCATTAGGCACAAACAAAAGATGAGAGTACTTCTATTTGCAGCAGCATGCAACTGATCAGCTTGATTTCGGCTTGGTGCGTTTCTTTCTACGGCAATCAATTCCAGGCTGTTCATCAGTTCAAAAAAGTGATTCTTAAATATCCCAATACTCTTTATATTGTTGCGACCAACGTGTTTCGCAGAGCATGGGGACGCTTGTGACGTGCTGTCTTCTCGACGGCGAATCTCGAAAAAAGTTTATCCGATTGAGGGTCTTTCCACTTTTCAACGGTTGCCCTTTTACCAGCCGGCTGCTGGCCCTTCACATCCACATGTGTCAATCACAGAGGTAGATGATCAACAGCCAGTGTAGGGGTGACATGTGGTTAGCATGTCGAGTCCCCCAGCCGTTATAGCTGGTTCCTCAACCAGGACCCGCTACTTATTGTAGCTACCCAATTGCCTCACGATGCTGGGTGGGCACCGGTCCCATACTGGCCGAAATACCGTGAGAAAATTTCTTCCCCCATGGAGACTCGAACCAGCGCAAGTCCCGTAGCTCTGCGCCAAGGCTTCCTACCTTAACCGCTCGGCTACGGCGCGGGACGAAAAAAGTTTATAATATCCTTAATTGTAGCTATCATGTTTCTCACCTCGGGCACACTATTCAAATAGTTTACCACAAGAATGATTTTGTGGCTCGCGCAGTGGAAGTAAATACCTTTGGGGAAAAAAAAACTCGCGCAGATGTTTATGGGCCCCGTTGACTTTTCCTGCCATTGTCGAGCAACCGTCATAGCCCTGGCCGACACATTTGTGCGGGTTAATGCCTATCCCTTTGAACAAAAAAAAAAACTAAATTTCTGCAGCAATTGACTGGGCGTCCATTCATTTCAACAAAGCCCAAAAACTCTTATCGAATTGTATTAAGTTTCTCATCAAAAAACCGCACACCAATGTCACAGATTTTATCAGCTAAACATTGTAAGCGCTGGCATTTTTTTACATCATCCGCAATAATTTTCTTTACCTCAAGTCACATAATTCAATCAATTGATTTTTATTTTGTGGAGAAAGGTAGGTAGCATTCTTGGCGTTTAAATGAGTTTTTAAGCTTGTATCACCGGCATCAATTCTCCTCTGAATCAAATCCCTGAAGACGCCCTCGTCTAGTGTTTTAGATCTTGAATGCAAGTCATGCTAGCCAAAGAAGATAATTGTATCCAAGATCGTACACAAATATTCATAAGTAATGCCACGAGTGATTTCCACGAAGCGAGGAGTGAATTTATCTAGAGAATTTGAAAATCAAGAGTGGCATTTGTTAGGACTATTTAACGAATAAAATTAAGCTGTTTACTCACAAATCATTATTTAACTATAGTTATTTTAAAATATTTATATATTTAATGTAAACGGCGATGTTTGAAAACAAATGAGAAGCGATAGGTACGCTTCATCTGCTTCTTTTGTTTATCACTGCAACCAGATCATACTATTTATTGCCAAAGGAACGCAATATCGTAAGAATGCTCTCTAGTGGAGAAAAAAATGAAACACATCAAACTGTATATTAATTCATTTCTGATGTAGGCCCCTATGATGTAAATATGACAATTATATTTTTCTGGATTGTTACCTGGGAAAAAATACATTTAAGAAAGTGCAAACAGTGGTTTCTTTTTTGGTGGTATAATCAATTGCTACACATGTTTTTATATTAACTCCCGCATGCGGCATGTGTTGACATTCATGCACTATAAGTTATATATAATCTGGTAGCCGTGTTTCTCACGGGCTCAGTCACTGCAAAATAATGGTCAGACCTGTTCAGAATATTAAAAAGGAGGAGCTTTCTTTAATATGGTAATTATAACACTGATAAATATTTCGTGAAACATGACTCTGATTGGTTGTAAAACAGAAATCATTGAAATGTGATTGGCCATTGAGTCCCATTTGGGGCATGAGTTAATTAGTCATAAGTAATGCCACGAGTGATTTCGAAATTATCGATAAATTCACGACTCACGAAGTGAGGAGTGAATTTATATAGAGAATTTGGAAATCAAGAGTGACATTTGTTAGGACTATTTAACGAATGAAATTAAACATTTACTCACAAATCATTATTTAACTATAGTTATTTTAAACTATTTATGTATTTAATGTAAACGGCGATGTTTGAAAACAAATGAGAAACGAGTGGTACGCTTCACTCGTTCATCACTGCAACCAGATCATATTATTTATTGCCAAATGATCTCAATATTGTAAGAATGCAACCTAGTAGAGAAATTTATAACCAACATTATAGGTATTAATTAATGTATGATGTCCTATGATTTAAATATGTCAATTATATTTTTCTGTAATGTTATTTCCTGGGAAATAATTCGATTAAGAAAGTGCAAACCGTGTTTTTTGTGGTATAATCAATTGCTACAAATGTTTTTATATTATCTCCCGCAAGCACTATGTGTTTACATTCGTGCACTATATACACTATATATGCAATCTGGTAGCCACATGCAGTCACTGCAAAATAATGCTATGCCCTATTCAGAATGTTAAAAAGGAGTAGCTTGATTTTAAAGTTATAAAATAAAACTGATAAAATCAAGGTGAAAAACGACTCTGATTGGTTGTAAATACAAAATCATTGAAATGTGATTGGTCACTGACACCCATTTTGGGCATGAGTTAAATAGTCAGATTAATATAATTAAAATGTCTAGAAGGCTTGTTTCATAGATCACAATAGCAGAAATCTGTGTGAACTGGTCTAATTTGTTACGGGTATTACCAACACCGTATCTACCATAAGGGCGCAGGGGCCCATTCCTAGGGCCCCCATCCTCACGGGGGCCCCCGTAGACCGCTATATTCGCTTACACTACACTACGCTACGCTCGCGATGATAATTGATCTCCATTCGTTCTCCTGTGACACAGCTTCTCCCCCCCCTCCCCAGTCGTGCTAGAACTAACCCATAGCATAATTGGCCACTTCTATGTCTCGTAGCATAAATATAGCTAAACTACTTTTTTTACTTTCCAACAAGGCCCTAAATTCTTCTGTTCCCAAGGGCCCCGGCAAGGTCTAGAGGGAGAATTAAATCTTAGTTTGAGAGTTTACATATAGTAAGTTGTGGTTTAAGATTTTGCTTTTTGTATAGTGACAGTGTAGGCCTACTACATTTTTAGAACATTTTATACTGCTTGGTGTTGGAATGGGATAACTATAATTAGATATTCTTTGTTTATTTATTTGGGCTCGTTGGGTTTGCTCATTGACACAGAATGCTTCTTCTTCGTCATGGTTTAGGCTTATTTACTAGCCTGTTCCAGCTCCAAATTGCTGCTCTTTCCATCTTTTCTTTGGTCTTCCCAAACTTCTTCCTCGTGGTGAATAGTTGTATGCTGCTTTTGGCATTCTATTCTCAGTTATCCTTGCTAAGTGTTCTTTCCAGTTTGTCCTACATTGTATTTAATTTAGTTGTCTTATTTCTGTGTTGTGTTTTTTGTCTGTTCTTTGATATCCTGCTATTGGTCTGAGGAATTTCATTTCAGCAGCTTGTATTCTGACAGATTGTTGTGTTGTCACTGTCCATGTTTCGGATCCATAAGTAATAATAGGAACTGTCGTTGTCTTGTATAATTTCATTATAGAGTCTTTCCTAGCTTTATTTTTCAAAGTTCTTTTTAGTGTTCCTGTTATATAATTAAACTTATTTAGTTTGTTATTTATATCTGTTTCCGCTGTGTATGATATTTAGCAACTCAGGAAGTTATATCTTATCACCTGTTCTATTGGTTTATTTTCTAATATTTCTATATTATGTGTTCTTTGTTCGAACTGGATGAGCGCCTTTGAAAGCCATTGTTTTTTTTTCTGGTGATATTTCCATGTTGTATGTTTTTGATACTTCATTTAGTTTGTATAGCATTCTTTGACACAGAATACAAAAAAAAATAGAAAATTGAAAATGTTCAACACATAATATAATACATAGGCCCTACTAATAAAAATCATTCTTTAGGTAAGTTAAATTTTGAACTCACTGAAATATCGAACAAACTTGTATTATGTGATGTAATAATTTGTATTGGTAAAGTGGGCCTACTTTATTGATATTTGCTTATCAAAAAATAATTCCTCAGTAAGGTCGAAACAGACTTTAGTTACACGCGAACTATTAATTTCACTTTGTTCCGTAGAACTTCCGGACAACCAGGGTCGTTCTTGTTGAATGAACTTCGCGTGAAGAAAATTGCGTAAAAATGTAATTCTGTAATTCCTCGTAATAGTGGACATCCAGTGATATATCAATCACTCTATGATAATAAGTTGATTCACGCTTCCTCTATAATCATTAAAATTGGCAACAACATGTTATTGCTGTTTATTTAACAAAGGCTATTTTATTATCTACTTAACGGAAACCCGATTTTAGCTAATTCCGAATGAATGAAACTATTGTGGCTGTTATAATGTGGGGGGATGAATTTTTTTACAGATCTTCACCGATCCTATGAAAATGACTGCACGAGTATTTAAAGTGGACCTAATATGCTCTGGGTAGGGAGAGTCTGGTAGCCCCGGACCATAGAGAAACTTCGAAGCCCCGGACAATCGTTAATTTCGTATTTCCTCGCTAGATGGCCATATATGGATGTTGTCACTACTTACTGGATCGATTTGTAGTACATTTCCAAATGCTTGAATTTTGGTACTTTGGCAGACATACATGCAGTGTATTTATTGTGGTTTGACGCTCAGTGTGTACAGACCCCAAGTTATATTTGATGGCTATTGTTGAGAATATAATTTTTTTATTTTAATTACTTCATCATCAACAATCACGGATTAAGCCCATGTGGCTTGTTCCGGTCTCATAGATTCTCATTCAAAAGTTGGATCCATCTCTTTTTCGGTCTACCAATATTCCTGCGTCCTTTTGGTTTGTATTTAAGTATAATTTTGAGAATACGATCATCTTCCATTCTTTGAACACGTTCTTTCCATTTTTTAATTACTTTATATACTTTAAAAAAACATATCTACCACAATTTATAACACGAGAATAAGTAGTTTTAGGAGATATTAAGATATTTGTTTATGACAACGCTCCGGTAACACCGGACACTAGTTCTTACGGTGCCCACGGACAGAGCTGTTATTATTTTTTATTGTATTTTAGGTTATTGTTGAATCCTCAGAATGCCAAAATTTACAGACCGGAGTACCGGAAGAGGGTCATAGAGTGAAGTCTCGATGAAACAAGCCATATAAAGTGTTATAGGAGGCACTGTGACTTTTAGAGAAGTTTATTTGTTTTCAAATCCCGAAAAGTTTTCTACATGATAGAATTAGAAGAACAAACAAGTTTTGGTGAATTTATTTGACACCAAAACTGGTGAAGCATGAGTTGACTCAACATGTAAGAGGCTTGGATGATCATCTCATGCCACTTACTCGTAAGGAATTTCTTAAACTTGCTTATGACCTGGCCGAAAACATGAACACACCCAATTTATTTAACAAAGTTAAACAATGTGCTAGTAAAGTATATTACTACAATTTAATGAAAAGAACCGTCAGTTATCTCTCAGAAATTCTAGTTTAATGAGAGATGGATTTAATAAACCACGAGTGATGTGCTTCTACTCCAAGTTGGGGAAATGATGGTTCTGGATCTTCTGATCCAACAACCCGTTGTGAGTAAAGTAACCGAAACGATAATTTTGTCTGTGACACGTGCATTTAAATCATTTGTGTTCAATTTCTTGTCAGTCTAATAATAACTATACTTTTTTGAGTGTCCGATGCTACCATCCACAAATATTATTTTACAAAAATCAGTAAAAAACTGTGAAATGTTTATTTCCTAAAAAAAGTATTTAAATTATTATTGTTGATTTTAATAATGTTGTTCAAGTGTTAAAGTACACATTCATGTAAAAATTGCTCTCATCAATATGGAAGAATGAAGCCAATCAACAAATTAAAAAAAAACGTCCGGGGCTACCAGACTTTCTCCTATATATTAAGCTCTTTAATCGATAAGTATCTACAAGAGATATATAGATTATGGCGCACCCCAAAGTCCATAAATAAGACAGCATGAAGAGTCGTAAATACAGAGAACTAGAAGATAAATAGAGTAATCTAAATAACTTTACAAGCAGAGTATCTCCGTGGCTGGGCCCAAGATATTCACGGAGTTGTTTCATTACTCTAGCAGAGTAACTACTAGACATTTATAAGCAGTCTCAATAAATATACTAATTGGAGCTAATAAATAATCTATAATCATGAGTACTTGACGGGGACACTACGTATGGTATCAAGCTATTGCTAAACTAAGATTCAAGTGATCTATCATTTAAATGAAAACACAGCATATAAAACAGTGAATATATTTAAATCAAACAAAATATAAGTCAATGTTAAATGAACAAATACATAAATAGTTTCTTTAACTGAACACATAAATAGCAAATTATATAAGCAGTCCTAACTAAATGACATGACAATCATAAAGAACATTTCATATCAAATAACATTCATGCAGCATTCTCTCCTAACTGAAGATTAATTCCTCCATGACATCTCCAAGTCTATTTTCCTCTTGCCGGAAAATGGAGGCAACCAAATATTCGGCGACAGACGCCGCAACTAAAGTTAAACCCAAAAGGGATGACTGCAGGTCGGAACCTCCTCAATCAGTCTGACCCGGATCGTTCCGTGTCGCAGATAGATATTACATCGGCGCAAGCATTGCTCCGGCGCACGCAACCAAGGAAATGGAGGAGGAAGGGTGTATTCGGAAAGGATAGGCAGGCACAGATACACTAGCAGAGACAGGTGGAACAGAGCTATCGCAGGGGCAACACACAGATAAGTCCAGCACACGCACAAAAAGTATCTTCTACACGGTTCATGACAATGACCAAAATTATATATATATATATATATATATATATATATATATATATATATATAAACTGTCACAGGATTGATGATCGGGGCAAGAGGTACTATACCAAGATTCTTAGCCAAATTTTGGAATTCCTTAGATTTGGACGTGTATACAGGGTGCTCTAAAATTCCCCCTTACAAACTTTTGGGACTTGTAGAGGGGACTGAGTTGGTAATATTTAGAATTGGAAACCATGTCCAGAAACTTACCGTTTCCGTGCCACAGCCGTTTGAAAACAAGCATTGCCTGAACGTACGTCACGTGTCTCAACAAGTAATAGCTTCGCGATTCGTCCGCCTGCAGAGTTAAATGATGAGGAGCGCTTACGTCGGATCACGTGATGTCAATTGACGTTTATCCTACCTCTCGGAACTGGTTCGAGCCTCATTCACGTATCTTTCAGTGTTAGAGCAACATGGTTGAGTACACTTTTGCTGAATACACCGACATGGTCCTTCTGTATGGCGAAGCTCGAGGTAGTGGAAGAGCAGGCCATTATCAAGATCGTTTTCCACAACGCCCGACTCCATTGCATACCCTTTTCGCCATAATTATGCAACGGCTTCAAGAAAGGGGTAACTTCACCGCCAGCAAGAATGACTGTGGTGCTCCAAGGAGACGCCGCACTCCCGAATTTGAAGAGGCCGTACTGCATAAAGTTGAAGGGATCCCGTTAACGAGTAAACGAACAATTGCGCGTGTAATAGATGTTGCTTCTAGCACCGTCTGAAATGTTATGCATGAACAACAACTAGATGCATACCATCTCCATAGGGTACATTCACTACTGCCAGCCGATTTTGCTCTACGCGTTGAGTTCTGTACGTGGTTTCTGCGCCACTACATAAACGAGCCCCTATTTCCACGTTGCATTCTCTTCACAGATGAATGTACATTTACTAGTGATTGTGTACTCAATTCACGAAACAGCCTCATGCCGCGCATGTCCAGGGATTCCAACACAGATTTTCAATTAATGTGTGGGCAGGTATTCTGTATGGCCATGTGATTGGACCATACATGCTTCCATCCAGACTAACAGGTCCCATCTACTTGATCTTCCGACAACAAGCATTGGGTGTGTTGTTGGATAGTGTGCCGTTGAACGTCCGTCAAGACATGTGGTTTCAGCGTGACGGCGCATCCCTTCACTTTTTACTTCATGTTCGGGAACATTTGGACCGACGATTCGAACAAAGGTGGATAGACCGAGGTGGTCAATTGCATGGCCTCCACGATCACCGGATTTGACTCCGTTGGACTTTTCCCTCTGGGGTCGTATGAAGAGTTTGGTTTATGGCACTCCTGTAGAGACAGAAGAAGATCTGGTGGTACGAGTTGTGGTCGCTGCAGGAGAGATTGCAGATACACCAGGTGTGATAGAGCGCGTTTACCAAAACATCATTCTTAGGTACAATGTGTGCAACGAAGTTGCTGGTCGCCACATCGAACCGCACTTGTAGTGGATCTGAATATTAACCATAATTTCAAAAGGACAAAAACAATTTAAGTTTAACTGTAAACAAAAGTGTTTGTGAAAAATGATTCGGTTTCCATTTTGTTTTTTTGGTTATTAATAAGTTGAATTGTAAAACAAGCGATGTAATGTGTCATGCCTCGTAATAATTTAGTTGTAAAAGTGGCCGCGTTAAAAATATGTTTTTAAACGGCTGTAGCACGAAAACGGTACGTTTACGGACATGGTTTCCAATTCTAAATATTATCAACAGTCCTACAAGTTCGTAAGGGGAATTTTAGAGCACCCTGTATAATACAATTTAATTGACTCTTCAGTTGATATGTATCCTATAAGATGCATTCATTTAATTTATTGAATATTTTAATGCAGTAATAGAAAAATTAACCATAATTATTTAAATGTGTGTCAAATTATGCAACAGTATTGAAAAGGCAATAAGTACGAGTACTAACTTAGGTAGATATAGAGCAGAAACTAGGGCTGATACAACAAAAACTAAACAAATAATAAGCACGTGTGAAATGTTTTTTTTTCTCCAATGCCACCAGGTGACATTTCTGGACATGTGAATTGTAAATCTTAAGAACTATTCAGGGGAAAACATTATTTGATGAGATACACAACACAGAAATTATGGACAAATGTCATATTCATGACATAACCAAAATGTATTATAGATAGACGAAACTATTGGAAAGGTTATATAGAAAGAATGGAGGACTTGCAAAAAGAGCTAAAGAAGATAGACCAATGGAGGGGAGAAAAACAAGAGGAAGACCAGCCAAGAGATGGATAGACAGTGAGTGGATGCACATCCAATACGTCTTCCTCCGAGGAGTGATTTTGGAAATTCTACAAATTATGAATAAGAAAAAGAGAAGAAGGAAGACCAATTTAGGTTATAATAGGTTCGTTTCTCTGCAGTTCGGCACGTTTAAATAAGCTAACATAGGCCCTAAGGCTTGAAGTTTTTCCAATTAAAGTTTCGAGAAAAATAAGCCTACGTTTAAAATCACTATTTATTGTAGCGCCAAACTAACAATACTGGATATTGCAAGTTATTTTCCTTGTTTGACACTTATGCATCAATCTAAGAGCGGGAATATTTGGCGCTTAGCATGCCTGATGCAAATTTTAGATTAGAATTTATGTACATCTGGTTTCATAGCCGTTTGTTGGATATCATAGAATCTACGATAGGATTGGTGACGTTTACATTAATTTTTCTTTAATAAATAAGGCTACATTTAAAGATTTGGCGCTAAAAGTGTGTATACACTTATTTCATGAGCCAGTGTAAGAGAAGATGGCATCAAAATATCATTTTTTTTAATGTAGTGTAGCCGGTTGATGCTTAACATTGTCAAATTTAACAAAAAAAAGATATATTCCGTAAACCAGCGATATCGTACCATGACTTCGATTTACTGTTGAATTCGCGTAGTTTACGCAATTCTTGCGTGAGGGACATTTTTTATAAATGTAATTGTTTTCAAGGTAAAATACCATTTATATTTATTTTTAAAGTTTCATCCGATATTATTTTTATTAACCATGAGCACCGATTTGTGTAAAATATTGGATACAGCAAGAGTCTCAAACCATGTTTTATTTAATTTTATTTTTATTGCGTAACATGTTACGTATTACGGTATCGCGTCTAAGGTCTTTGTTATACATAAATACAATATTTATCTTGTTTATGTCTGTTTTAAGTTAGTAGTCATGTTTTCATATTCACTTATACTAATTTTAAGGGAGGTGATGGGTGAAATTTCTATTTTCTACAGTTTTTAAGCTACATATTTAATTTTTTGTACAACATTTATGCCATAATAAGTAATATTATATTAAAGTTTCATCCTTCTAGGCTTAAAGGTTTGAGTTATTGAAGAAAATCCATTTAAAAATTTGCATATTTAAATTTTTAATAAGTCCCATAATTTTTTTAGTAAAATGTTTGAATTTTTTCTACACGACCACTGACTTATTTAGAACAACACTATGCATTAACTTTTCTATATCATTATAATGAAGGAAGAAAAAAATATATACATCCTCTGCATATGATAATTTTCGTTTTTTTTTTAAATTACTATATATATTTTATTTTTTATTTAAAAAACTATCAATGTTGTTTCAAAATCCATGCATAGAATTTTTAGCCATAGTGTATGGGACATGCAATTAAAATTTCGTGCTTCTATCATTAAATTTGCCAATGCTATTTTGATTTGAATGTATTGACATGCAATGAAAATAAAAGTATGGAAAAGCCAATTTCAAAGTTTGCATGCAGTTAAATTAGAATGTAGCATACACGCTCTCCTACAGTCATTAGGGAGACTTACAAGGGCCATAGGACACTGAAACTTCGCCAACTTACTCGTATACTATAAGGTACGTAGTATTTTTTTTAATACAAAAAATGCCAAATTTGACCGAAAATGTCAAAAATTTCACCCATCACCCCCTTAAACGTATTATTAAATTATGACTTAAAATTAAATGGAACCTGGTAAGGAATGGAAATAAAATATATTTGATGGTGTTATGTAGTCTGTTTTGGTGTTCCTAGTTTCGACACACAGACATTCACACAGATTGATATCGCTATTCTTCTTTTGATTGGGCCCCAAGGGTACAACCCATCCTTTGGCCCTAATCTGCCTTAAGTTGTTATACGCTCACAGTCATGATGAAGTATACGAATGTGCCCCACGTGGTCACAACACTCACGTTTTAAACGTTCCTTAGGATACACTCGTGAATGAATTGACGTAGACTTTCACAGCCGGAGTTGCTATGATGATCTTGAAGAAGATTTTCGGGCTGTAGGCCGTGGTCGCGAGGCTTGTAGTTCCCCGATGTTTCACCAGAGACTGCGTCTGGCATCCTCAGGGGTTGTCTTGAGACAAGCCTCACGACCACGGCCTACAGCCCGAAAATCTTCAAGAGCATCATAACACTCGTGAATATTTATTATTATTTTTACATTGACTCCCCCTAAACCTCTTGATCGTAAAGGGAGACGTTATAACCTTATGACTATATTTAGTTAGTTTAATAACTAAAATTCTAATTTCCGGTATTAGAGATATAAAATAATTATCCTAGATTGTGAAGTTTATATAAATTTGTTATTTAAGATTTGTTTTTTAAAGATGATCTAGAAATAGATTAGCTTTTTTAAGTGTTTAATTTTTTCCTAAATGAGTTGAGAATGATGAGTGGTATGCAATTAATGAGGGAATAAATTAAGATGAAATGACATGTAATGTGAGGGGGGAGTATTGGTGGGATGAAATTTGAGAAACGGAAGAATTTCGAGAAAACCCCGAACAATTCTACATATTCCACCGCCAATCAATGTCTTAAAAAAAAAAAAAAAAAAAAAAGTCGTGACTATAGTGCGTGAGATGGAAGTATATGATTGACATTTATAATTACCCACCGCTGTGGTCTCAAGGTAGCGTGCTGCCTTGTCACCCAGCGGGCCCGGGTTCGCTTTCCGGTCGGGACAAGCTTCCTAATTAGGCGAGGTTTTTCTCGGGGTTTTTTCTCACCTGTAAGACAAATGTCAGGAAGCTTTGAGGTCCAAAAGGTCCCCGAATATCATATGGCCATCATCATCATCCCACGGTGTGGAAAACAACGGGAAGCTACCACACCTATAATTGCCTAGTAAAGCTGCAAAGCATAGCATGATAATGCTATTATTACAGTGAAAGACCTGCCCTAGGGCAGAACACTATAGAATAGGACATCCAAAATTATTTTCTACTGCAATATTTGGTATAAGGATGATGACAACATTCATTCGTAAGTCCTAGGGATCAGATAACAAAACTGTTATTGTCTAGCCTATCCGATAAAAACAGCAAAATACAAAGACTATTAGAATACAGTATATTAAAAAATCGAAATAAAATATATTATCTTAAAGCCTCCAAAAGACAAATACTAACTGACCTAATCCACAATATAGACGGAAGGAAATTATTCAATCTGCACTTTGCAGACGACATCGCTCTCATAACAGACTCATACGAGGAAGCAGAAGAAATGCTAAGAGAACTCAGCAAATACAGTAAACAATCAGGACTTCAAATAAATGTCTCAAAAACAAAGTAATGACTAACGATACAAAAAAGTTAATCCAGATCGAAAATCACAAAACCGACTACATCAATGAATATGTTTACTTAAGCCAAGCCGTATCATTCAGCGACCAAACTCTAAATGAAATAGAAAGGAGAATCACACAAGCATGGAAAAAATTCTGTGCTCTAAAGTTTATATTATTAGAAAAAGACACCAGCCTAAAAATTACAAAATCAGTCATGGATATGTGTGTATTACCCGTATTAACTTACGGCTCGCAGAGTCATTAACAAGAAAAGGAACATCCATGCTAGAGATCTGCCAAAGAAATGGAGCGGAAGCTATTAAATATCACAAGAAGGGACCGCTTCAGGAACGAGGACATCCGCAAGAAAGCGAGGCTAAAAGACGTAGCAACATCAGCAATGGGGTTGAAATGGAAATGGGAGGGTCATGTGCTCTGAATGGATCCTAAAATGTGGACTTATACAGTGACTAAGTGTGAACCCAGACTAGGGAAAAGGAATGTGGGGAGACAAAAAAAGGCGTTGGAGTGAAGTGTTTAAGTGTCATATAGGAACACTGTGGACTAGAATAGCATAAGAGACAAAGATGGAAGCAATCCTTAAAAAAGTGTAGTCCCAACGGATTGGCTAACCCTGGGATATAACGTCAGCCACCCTAAAGTCGCAGGAGGCCCTTGCCCGAAATGGGATGATTATGGGCTAATTCTAATTCTAATCCACAATACACCACCAAACACCATACTATACGACATTAAACACTTTACATAAATAAAACTAACACAAGAGCAAGATAAATTTTGTTAATCGCCAAGCTTAAGCTTTCTTATCTACACTTAAAGAAAACTTCCCCTAAAACTTAATTAAAAAGTACAAAACCAAAATCAAACAAGACAAAAATCTCGAAAATACCTGAAGCTTATGCACGGCTTAAGAGATGGGTTTGAAAAAAAAAATCGGCGTTTTTCTGCCTTTTACGCCATACATATTCAAAAACAACAACGAATCTCAATACGGAACCAAAAAATACTTAAACCCAATAAGTAAGCGGTTAGCAAAAGGTCATCAAATAAGACGCTCTTATACCGGGTATTCGCAAGGAACCTAAAATGAAGTCGATTCGGATCTCATATAGAGTCATAACAACTAGACAACGAACGTTAACCCCATCAAATGCTACGGATTATTATACAGCGTGTCGCGCCCGACGTGACGCGAATTCGCGTTTCACTCGGCGTGATGCTGGTTTCGCATGGAGCGCATACGCTACAGCGCATATGTTTATGGAATTGTCGCCAGATGGCACCACATATATGGAAAATCAAAATGACCAACGTTCATAATAAATTTCCAAATGTGTTTACAAAAACTAATGTATACAAACCTGTCTCTGCATAATCTAATAAAATAAATTACATACATACTATTTAGTAAACTATAAACTAATCTGATGTACATTAAACTGACCCATCGGAATCTAACAAAATGAAGTGATTGAACATTTATTTCTTAAAATATGGTTTGGAATTAAATGCAAATGGTCATTCACACATATGTCTTGCCATCTGGTAGATTTAATTTTATGAGCGTTCACGTATGCCAATTTCAATTCTAATAAAGAACTTTGAAAATAAATTGAGAGGAAAAGTCATAATTTGTCTACATAGATAATACATATTTGAAGAGAAAAATTATACGCTCAGATCGGGACTTGAACCCGGGACCCTTGGTTCTCTAGACCAAGTGCACTTGGTCTAGAGAACCAAGGGTCCCGGGTTCAAGTCCCGATCTGAGCGTATAATTTTTCTCTTCAAATATGATTTATCCATCATTGAGATGTACGAAATCAATAATTAAAAAAATACATAGATAAACATATTAAAATTCTTAATAAAAAAAGTTTCACGAGTCGTTGCAAAACGATTAAAATAGTTCGAAATATTAGTAAAGACAGAAAAAGTTCCTAGAGCAACAGCATCATATGAATGTTGTATGGAAAATTATAGAATAAATTATTCTTTAGTTCTTAAATAAACATATCGTTGATGAATATACCAAATTTTAGAATTCTTCAGATTTTCGCCTGAGCAGTTTTATCAGGTTTTGAATTTAATAGAAAACGAAATTTATGCACATCCATAATATCCCCGAGATACAATATTTACAGCTTTTATTTATCTCTTGACTAAGTTCAAGCCACAATAACTTTTTTCTGCACATCTCTGTACTCCTTCATGCTCATATTGTATAATCGGTTCTCTATGGTATAAAACATGTATAGAACTCGATGGTTTGCAATGAAACTATCTAACTTTCGTCGTTAAAATTGGAAAGTAATAAAACAAGTACTGTATTTCCGACATTTTGTTATAAAATCTTTGTTTTTAGCAATTACACCAATGAGTACGGGTAATATCTTCTATATTCTTTGTTTGCGCTGGCAAATTGCGTCCTGGATTCAAGAGATTCCAAAACACGACGCGACATGTCAGCGCAAATTTTTTTGCGCCAGCAATTTGCGTTGTAGATAAACCACTTCCATTTGGAGCATTTTTTGCGCTGGCGCGTTGCGTCATAGATAAACCAAAGCAAAAGAGAGAAATAAACTTTTCATTCATTTCACAGTGCATATAACCGCTGGAAGTTGCTATGAAACTTCGTGATACCGATTAGGAGAGTGGAATAGCACGTGCATTTCAGATGTCACCGATTGGTAGGCCTATATAATAATTGGAACTGAAACTAATTGTCATTCTGTTATAGCGATCCATTAATCTCGATTGTTGCAGGCACGTGGATAAAATGAGCAGTAATAACTGTCACAGTGCACCGGTACAAGTGATGTTACTTCCTGACTCTCTTTCAGTTTTGTCACAGGTCGTCATGTCGAAGGTGAGTACATAATACAGCATGCGTGTGCATGACACGCGGGGAAAGTGATCTTTGTTAAAATGTTGGGCACATACAGTGTTACCAGGTATTTTTTCCGCCTGCAATCGGGATTTTTAGTTAATAGAATTAAGCCTACTAAAAAAAAGAAGAAAATAGTGCAGTATCAGGTCCTGCCGCTTTGTTATTCTTGAGCTTATCTATCGTCCTTAGGACTTCTTGCGTTGCGATTTGCTGTGGTATTTCATTTATGGGTGGTTACATTTTGTCTTAGGCTTGATCTTTATTTTCTTGGCGAATTATGAAGAAATGAAGCTAATTGAAATATAGACTAATAACAAAATTCATTTGTAATCATGGTATTCGTCTCAAGAAGGTACAAAGTACTGAAACAGCTGTAACGAATTTGTATTTAAATAAATATGAAAATCGTATAAAACTTTAACAGTTTATTTTTATTTAATTAATAGAACAATATTTTCATCAAGTAAACGCCAAATCAATTGATTACCGTACCTAACTGAAATTCTTACGAAGAAAATATTTTCGAAGAAGAATTACGGATCTTCACCCATCCTATATAGTAGGCGTGCATATGTATGTGTGTGTATATATATCATATATATAGATCCATCCATAGTAATTCTGCCCGAGGGCAGGTCTTTCACTGCAATCGTAGCATTTTCATGCTATGCTTTGCAGCTTTACTAGGGAATTGTAGGTGTGGTAGCTTCCCGTTGCTTTCCACACCGGTAAAGGACGGTGATGATGATAATGATAAGCATGATGATGATGGCCATATGATTTCAGGGACCGTTTGGGCCTTAAAGGTTTCCTGACATTTGTCTTACAGGTGAGGAAAAACCCGATAAAAACCTCACCCAGAAAAACTGCCCCGACCGGGATCGAACCCGGGCCCACTGCGTGACAAGGAAGCACGTTACCTCGAGACCACAGCGGTGGACCTATATATATATATATATATATATATATATATATATATTGTGTGTGTGTGTGTGTTAACGCTTTAGCGGCCACAGGATTTTTTTTTATTCGAACCAAAATCAATAAATAAATTAAATAAAGTTTGATCAAATTCGTTAACCAGCAAAATAAAAACGAGAATCTAAAAATCGGTCTAGTGGTCGTAATTTTTTATGTTTCATAACGAAACTCAATATATACTATTAAAATGAACCGAGAAAGTATTCTTAAAAATCAGTGAAATCCGACCATTAGAAAGAAGTAGCGGTTTCCTTCAAACACGAAATTAAAAGTTGACTCTACAACCACCATATTTGGTTCGAAGTAATGTAGCCTATAGGTTACATTTCAATTCACCCTTAAATTAGCAATGTATCCTATAAGATACATGGATTTAATATTTTAAAATAAAGTTATGTTAAAATAAATCGGCAGATATTTAAATTGGTTTCAAATTAAACAATTATATACAAACGAGTAATAACTTAGGTTATATACTCCGTATTATTCATTTTCACTACAATCTGACACTTTTAAATAATCTAGCATCAGAAATTGAGTTTATCCAATTTAATAAAAGAGGTGTATATTCTGTAAACTAGCAAAATGGGGACACATTTTCAACTTGCTGAATGATTGGCTTAGTTTACGCAGTTTCTGGGTGTAGGACTATTTAATGTTTATTATTGAAATTAATGTACTCAGGCTTGCCAGCCGCATGCAATAGACAATACAACTAAAGAGAACAATTTGTGGATCTCCAACTTTGCGGGTTCAAATCGCAGCTCAGGCATACATTTTCCCATTTTGTTATATTTTGTCCACCGCTGTGGCCTCGAGGTAGCGTGCTGCCTTGTCACGCAGCGGGCCCGGGTTCGATTTCTGGCCAGGACAGGCTTCTGGGTAATGTTTTTTTTCGGGGGTTTTCCTCACCTGTAAGACAATGTCAAGAAGCTTAGGGCCCAACTATCCCCGAAAATCATCCGGCCATCATCATCATCCTTATCGTTTTTTAATGCCCCAGTTTGTCCTTTTTGGATATTTCTGGTGTTCTCTCCTGGCAATGGCGTAATTGTAATCCATTTCCGAGGCCTGGAAGATGGGGTTACGTTGCCCCGATGATATGATGGGTGATGATGATGATGATGGTGATAGTGATGCGCCAGGAGAATCCTAATCCTAAGCTTAATCTAAGATGAATATGAATGATGATGATTGCGATGGCCATATGATGTTCGGGGACCGTTTGGGCCTTAAAGTTTTCTGATATTTGTCTTATAGGTGAGGAAAAACCCCGATAAAAACCTCACCCAGGAAACTGTCCCGACCGGGGATCGAACCCGGACCCGCTGCGTTACAAGGCAGCACGCTACCTCGAGACTTGAGCGGTTGACTTAACTTTATCATTATCATCATCATCATCATCATCCCTCACCGGTGTGGAAAGCAACGATAAGCTACCACACCTATAATTCCTTAGTAAAGCTGCAAAACAGCATGAAAATGCTGCCCTCGGGCAGAATTACTATAGAATAGCATGTTAAAATGAATCGGTAGATATTTAAATTTGTTTCAAATTACACAGTTACAGCATATGCAAACAAACAATAACTTAGGTTATATATTATTTATTTTCACTACAGTCCGACACTTTTAAATAATCTAGCATCAGAAATTGAGTTTATCCAATTTAATAAAATTTATATGGCCTATATATATTCTATAAACTAGCAAAATGCGAACAAATCTTCAACTTGCTGAATAATTCCCATATTTTATTATTGGGATTAATGTACTCAGGTTTGCCAGCCGCATGCAATACTTTATACAACTAAAGAGAACAGTTTGTGGATCTCCAGCTCTGCGGGTTCAAATCCATCTCAGGCATACATTTTTCCCTTTAGTTACAATTTAGCGAATTCGGAAGGAATTAAGCTATTGAGGTGTTCTCATGAAACTAGTTTTTTTAAACTGTTTACAGATCTTCATCGATCTTATCTAGTAGACACCGAAAATGACCAAGGCCAAAATTTATTATATATACAGAGTGTCTTCAAACTTTATTTCAAAATTATACAGATGATAGAGGATTATAAACTGAGTATTTTGATATGAGGAATCAGTGGTCGGAAATTAATCATTCGAACTCTACGAGATCTAAAAGAAGTAATAAGTGTGAAGATAATTTTTACTTAATTTTATTTATATACAGATTTTTAATGTTTGCACATCTTTCTGTGCCTAAAGTTTTATTTTTTTTTTTCACTCGTCTCTATCCATCCACTCCATGTCCTCCAGTCCTCTTGTTCTCATTTCAGTTCTTATTTCTTGCTTCCACCAGTTTTTGCTTAATAATAATTTTTTTTCTGTTTAATTCTTACCTCATATCGTTGCTTCTGTTAGACATATGTTTCAAGACATGTTATCTTCATCTTCAGTAGTTACAGTCTGTAACAAGTCTAACAAGCCTTGAAACATATGTCTAATACAAACAACGATATGAGGTAAGAAATAAACAGACAAAACGTATTATTAAGTAAAACCTCATAATTAGGGCAAGGATTTTACTGTACTAAAAGTTAAGATTGCAACGCAGACAGTATAATATTATTCAATTGTTTCTGTGTGAGACCAAAATAAAAAAAAAACAGTCAGAAGTCTAACTTCTCATTATATTATTCAATTGTTTGTGTGTGAAACCAAGACAAAAGATAGTCAGAAGTCTTACTTCTCATTATATTATTCAATTGTTTGTATGTAAAACCAAGACAAAAGAAAGTCAGAATTCTAACTTCTAATTATACTATATTACAATCTTAACTTTTAGTACATTATAATTCTTGCTCTACTCATAATGTTACATACTATTGTATTTTCAAAAAAAAAAAAATTTTGCTATCTGCTTGATTTTTGACATCTATAATGTCATAACGAATTTAGAGTTCAGAGCACTTGTTGAAAATAGCGACCACCTTCCTCAATGCATGCATTACAACGATGCACGGCATTTTGTGGCACTCTCTCAGAATTATTTTGTGTCTGTTGCACAATGAGAGCGGAAGCGTGGATCCTAGAAAGTAGTTCCTCTTTAGTTTCTACTAGGATTTCATAGACCATCGACTTCATGTATCCCCATAAGAAAAAAAAAATATGTATATATATCCAGAGAAATGAAAAACGGTGATCGAGCTAACCATGAGATAGAGCTTCTCCTTCCAATCCAGCGATTAGTAAATGTACTGTTCAGATGTGTTTCTAAGTTGGTTATGAGTGCGTGTGTGTTGTGTGTATATATGACATGATAAGTAAAATAAATGCCTGAACGGGATTTGAACCCGGATCTCTGGATTGGTACTCCAGCGTGTTATCCATTACACCACCAGGCGAATCCAATTCAAACGCTTACCTTTCTTATATATATATATATGTGTGTGTGTGTGTATATATATATATATATATATATATATATATTCTCCATTATTACTAGATGTCGCGAGAACTCTGTCTTCACTGCCACCTAGTAGCCGACTATAACAAGTAAGCAAATTAAAGAGAATATTTTTACTTTATAGCAGTGACGCTTTATCGATGTTATAATTAAATTTATATATATGTGTGTGTGTGTGTGTGTGTGTGTGTGTGTGTGTGTGTGTGTGTGTGTGTCCGTTAACGCTCTAGCAGTCGCATTTTTTTTTCAGCGAAACCAAACTTGCATATAGCAATTAATATAAAAAAAAGTAAGATCGAGTTTGTTAACTAGCAATATCGGACCATTAGGTTTAGGAGTTCACCTGAAACGAAAATTCAAAAATCTCTTTAGCGGTCGTAATTTTCAATGTTTCACAACTAAACTCAGTATAATATATTATTAAAGTGAAGCGTGGTAGATAGGCTATTTTCCGAAAATCAGTGAAGTCCGACCATTAGAAGTGGAGGTTTACCTAAAACCTTAAATTAAAAGCTGACTAGGAACCGTCATGTTTGGTTCGTCGGAATGTAATTATACCATACCCTTAATTAACCATTAAATTAGCATTAGAGATACATTAGTTTAATGTTTTTAAAGTTAAGAAAAGAGTGGAAAATGCCGGTTTGCAGTGAAACACCTGCTCTTGGGCAGAACCCTATAGGCTATATGTAGGCCTATGTATTTAAATTTATAACAAATTATATAACAATATGCAAATAGGTAGGCTAAATAACTTACGGTTATTAATAATTTATTTTCACCTCAGCCCGACACTTTTAAATCAATAATTGAGTTTCTCCGATTTAACAAATGAAATAGGCCTATATATTCCGTCAATCATACATTCGACTTGCTGAGGAATCTACTTAGTTTACGCAGTTCCTGCGTGACGGACATTTTAGGGTTTGCTTTTCATTTCCTGTAAGCATAATCGACTCCATTACTGTCTTTATTTGACGTGCCGCTACTAATAGGTCTATATTCTTTTGTTAGGCTATATGTAATATATAAAAATGAATGTTGTTTGTTCGTTCGTACTTTATGCGCGGCCATGCCGTTGATCCAATTGTGATTGGCTTTTTTGCAAAATGTTCAGGAGATTCCCGGGATGAACATAGGCTATAAGAGAGTTGCGATATTCAACTCCTATGCCCTTAAAAATCACCATTTGTAGTGGAAAACGTGAAAAAAAAAGTAGCTCTTTGGACGCTTAAATTGCTTACGTTGCTTAAACCATAACAAATACATAAAATTAATGTAGGCCTACACAGAATTGAATATCTCAAAAAGCTCTACAAAAAATTCCGCGACAGCATATGTTTATCTCTTATGGATAACTCACAATAGCCATTTTTGTTTTTCACTGATGTCAAGAAGATCGAGACAAGTACGTAGATTTTTGTGCAAGCATAACAGCACACGGCGGGTATTCTTTTACGGATAACCCATAATAACGAATTTTGTCTTTTAGTTCATTTAGGCCTAGGCCTATACCAAGAAGATCGAGATAGGTAGATTCCCGGACAATACCGGGTAATCAGCACGGGGAATCTTAAAATAATTACGATATACATTTAGGCCTATAATTATTTTTCATTTTACTTATTCAACTAATCATAAGAAGTACATTAATTTTTGTCTTTCAGCTCATTTATGCTAAGAAGATCGGGATGAGTAGATTCCCGGGTAACGCCGGGTAAACAGCACGGGGTATCTAAAAATAATTACGATATAAATGTTTCCTTGTACTTGTTTAAGTAATCATAAAACACGTTAATTTTCGTATTTCAGGTCATTTATGTCAAGAAGATCGGGATAGATGGATTCCCGGGCAACGCCGGATAATCAACACGGGATATCTAAAAAATATAAATTTATAATTATTTTCCCTTTTAGTTATTCAACTAAACATTAAAGCACATTCATTTTCATTTATTTAGGCGTAGCAGCGCACGCCGGGTATTAGCTGGTACTGTATATAATTTTGACGATAATGGTACAATCTGAAGTACGGTATTAGGCCTAGGCTATCTATAAGTTTCAGTTTTAACGAGCAACGTGAATGTACGAGATAGCGTGATTTTGAGTTCCGACTTCAAGCGTCATACGGCCAAATTTATTTACTCGTATTTATTATTCGTTGATAGTTTAGTATTTAATGACACGCACTTGGCAAGGATGACTGAGAATAGAATACCAAAAGCAGCATACAGCTATTCACCACGATTAAGAAGAAGTTTGGGAAGACCAAAGAAAAGATGGAAAGAACAGCAATTTGGAGCCGGAACAGGGTAGTAAATAAGCCTAAACCATGAAGAAGAAGATTTAACGACACACTTTAATAGCTTAAGTCATTCAATCGCAATTTCAATTTGGACGTAAAAGAACCAACAAATTTTGCCCATAGGCCTCTGATTTCAGGTTTGATTATATTTTATGTTCATAAACCCACGGATCTAGTTTGCTTCCGAAATAAGACATTTTATTATTGTTATAGGCCTAACCTTCAAAATTATATCGGCCCCAGCAAGGTTCGAATTCGCGAACCTCGGAACCAGAGGCGATTATGGTAATGACTAGTACATAAACATTGATTTTATTTTTCATATGTGAAATAGGCTAATCGCCTAGGTGAATGTTATGAAATTTTCTTTCTATCTTTGCCCAACATTTATTGCATATTTATTGTGTGTCTGTATTGTTTTGAAAGTCTGTGTCATTATCTAAAGATTCTTCCACTCTTAGGAGAGATACTAGAATAGAAAATGAAAATTCAGTTTCGTTGACATTAATAAAATATAGCATGTAATAAACAATTACATTATACAGAGCGCCGAGACAAATAAAAGTAAACGCACTTAGAATGCGCCATATACTATCTAATTCTAGCTAAGTTCCAATTGTACTGTAAATAAACTTGTATAAGGTATGACTCCGTCTATTAGGGGAACTGTGATACTATTTTTACCCGCCATATAACTGAATTGTGTACGGAACAGCCAACGATATAAACACTGTTCTTAGGCATCGTATTTTAAGGGAAATGAGACTGAATACAAGATAAGATAGTGCCAATAATTAGGAACTACCTCCATTTCTTATTTATGAAAAAAAAATATATATATGGGCATACCTAATCAAACATTTATGCTTTTCCATGATGTTCATACATATCCTTTATTTCATTACGAGCAAAATGTATGCTCCGTGTTGACTCACCTGTAAATTCTACTGTTATTATCACCATATCCTCAATTGCTAAGATCATGCATGGAATATATTACCTAGGCTACTATTTATGCTACACGTTTATTCAGAACAATTCAGTAAGCTTATTGCAGTTCATAATCTTATATATAAAAACCAATGTTTGTTTGTTTGTTGTTTCGTATTCTATGCGTGGCCATACCGTTGATCCGATTTTGATGAGTTTTTTTTTGCAAAATGTTCAGAAGATTCCCGGGATGAACATAGGCTATAAGGGAGTTGTAATACTCAACCCCTTCACCCCTAAAAATCACCCTTTGTAGTGAAAAACGTGAAATAAAGTTCCTATTTTGACGCTAAAATGGCTTACGCTGCCTAAACCATAACAAATACACTAAATTATTGTATACAGAATTGAATATCTCAAAAAACTCTACAAAAAAGTCTGCGTCAGTATATGTTTATCTTTTACGGATAACTCACAATAATCATTTTTGTCTTTCATTGATTCCAAGAAGACCGGGTTAAGTAGATTCCTGGACAAACGTGCTGTGCCATACCGTTGATCCGATTGTGATGGGGCTTTTGAAAAATGTTCAGGAGATTCCGGAGATGAACATAGGCTATAAGAATGTTGTAATACTCAACCTCTTCACCGCTAAAAATCACTCTTTGTAGTAAAAACGTGAAAAAAAACCCTATTTTTAAGAAATATAGCAGGATATACTCTGCTGGATAAGAAAAGAAATGAAGATATAAGAAATGAACTAAATATTTTCAAACTTACAGACCGAATAATTAAATATAGGAACGACTGGAAAGAACATATTGATAGAATACCAGAAGGAAGATTTCCAAAATTATTGCTAAATTATAAACCGCACGGAAGGAGAAATGTTGGACGCCCACACAGAAGATGGTCTAAACAATTTTCTAGCTTTCATGAAACCGGAACGAGCCAAAAGGCTTAATCCCTGGATGATGATGATGATGATGACTTTGATGTTATATTTTAAATTAACACATTCCAGAATTGGACATAGTTTTATTTTAGAAAGAAAAAATCAACGAATACTTCGAATAGAAGTAGCCAGATGGCATTGTTAGTAGCGACGGCTACCGGCCCTCTAATGAAAGAGAATTGTACGTATAAGTGGAAAGAATTGTTGACGTTCGTATCATTAAGCGAAAATAAATACAAACTTCGACCGGAAAGGCGTACTGACACCGAAAAAATTGAAGCTATGATGAATTACGACGATACAATTAAATGGTGATTTCGTCGGCTAGTTCAACTAAAGAACCGAAGAAGCTGATTTTTCGATATTAATTAATTAAATTCAAGCCACTCTGCTAGGGTTTTCGGTGGTTTTCTCTAGCGTTAAGACAAATGTCGGAGGGGTTCCCTAGACTCCACCAGTAGATTGCCATTCCCAATCTAAATTCAAAATTATTAATTTTTAATCATATAATTTTTCAACTTCATTTTATTTTTTCCAAACTGAAAATTCCACACAATCAGCTTAACCTGAAAAGGCCTTTTTTCAGAGTCTGTTGCACACAAGGCGACTTTTCCTTGGACCTCCAGCATCGAATCTAAATTCAAAATTCAATCCTAGGGACCAAGCCTTTAAGCGCCTTGCGGATGGAGCTCCAACACCCAAGACGTCGCACTAGTGAATCTATTCTCTCGGGTCTAGTCTAGTCTAGACAGACAAATTCAACATCCGAGCATAGATTCCTTCGGTGGAAATGCCAGGTAACCTGCTACGATACCATCTTACGACAAAACAACATGTAGCCAAGGACAAAGAGGGCATAAAAATAAGACCCTACAATGTCAGGGACGCTACGGTGTCCCAATACTTCGTCGCTCGCACGTTCGTATCGGATGGTGTAATCAGTATGATACTGATGCGTAGTCAGAGATCCGGGGTTCGAATCTCGGTCCAAGCGTTAATTTTTTCTTTCTAAAAAAATCAGTAGGCCTATATACTAGTAAAATAAGCCTAAACGGAAGTGGGTATTATCTACAAAAAGTAGCGAAATCCGACCATTATAAATGACGATTTACCTAAATTCCAAAATTAAAAATTGATCCCCATGTTTAGTTCGTCACAATGTATACCTTTGCACATATAGGTTTTCGGCCATGGCGAGTGTTTAGCCGCTATTATATTCTAAAACCATTATGTGTAGGAGTTCATCTGAAACGAACATTAAAAATCATGTTAAATTTATTTAGTCATAGCAATACACGCTGTGTATCAGCCAGTATATTATATATTTGTTACATATTATGTTCGTAGTATTTGACGCTCGGGGATTAACAATATACAAGAGAAAAATTAGCATTTAGATTGGAGAGCTCTGGTAGCTCAGTTAGTAGTAATTGGCATAGAAAGCCAAAATTCATGGGTTCAAACCCCAGTCTGAGCATATATTTTTCTCTTCAAATATGTTATATTTTGTTTCTAAGTGCAATCACCATTATCTGATTCCACAAGTTGCCACTGTATAAATAACAGTAGCTTTTTTCTTCTATCTTCTATATTTATATGTAGTTGACCCAGTATTTCTGATGCTCTTAAAATTGCAATTTGCTCAGCTTGATTGTTCAAATTTATATTATATAATCTGTTTTTAAGTGATGTTTGAATATTACTACACCAGCAACTACATTCCCTTCAATCTGATTCCATATATAAATAATTCCAAACTATGAAGAATATTACTCCTTATTAACATAGATAATTTGAGGTTTACTGTGTCAAAATCATAATTTAACTTTTTTTTTTACATTTCTACATCTTATATTAAACTGAGTAGTCTAGGTTCTTTGAGCATATAACACATCCATCCATCCATCCATAGTAATTCTGCCCGAGGGCAGGTCTTTCACTGCAATCATAGCATTTTCATGCTGTGCTTTGCAGTTTTACTAGGGAATTGTAGGTGTGGTAGCTTCCCGTTGCTTTCCACACCGGTGAAGGATGATGATGATGATGATAAGGATGATGATGATGGTGGCCATATGATCTCGGGGACCGTTTGGGCCTTAAAGTTTTCCTGACATTTGTCATAAAGGTGAGGAAAAACCCCGATAAAAACCTCCTCCAGAAAAACTTTCCCGACCGGGGATCGAACCCGGGTCCGCTGCATGACAAGCAGCATGCTACCTCGAGACCACAGCGGTGGACTATAACACATCATCATTATTAAAATTCATTATAAACTCCATTGAGATATTATTCACAATTTAGAATTATAATATAAAATTATATACCTTTTAGGTCCATCTCTTCAACCTTGAACGGTGAGGAGATGGACCTAAAATAATTCTAAATTGTACATAACACATATTAAACATTTTTAATGTTTTGTTTTGGGCAACATTGTTAACAAATTAGGAAATTATGATTAATAGTGAAATGAAAGTATAGCCAATATTTGTTTTAACAACTAAGGAAAACATAGAAATAATATCCCAATTAAATTGTCTGACCCTAAGATTTGAACTCAGGATCTTCTGAACTAAGTCACTTGATACATTATTTTATTTCTAGTTCAGTGTACAGTAAATTTTGTTCTTGTTCTAGATCACACAGCTGGTGTTTATTCTCATAATACATCAGAATGCCGTTGCTGGTAGAAATCGTCACACCCAATTGACAGGTAATATACATATGTATTAACTTAGTAGAACACGTAATAAAGGAAAGTTTGAATTTCATGTTACCTTATTAAATGAAAATTCTCTTATATATAGTGTATATTTAATTAAATTAAAATTAAATTTAAAGTTTTATGTGATTTTCATATTAGATAGATCATCAGTTAATTAATGTCTTTGACATTGTCTGATTTCTAATGGCCAATTTTGTCGGTCCATCCAATCTCCTGGTTGTAGATGTTTCTACTTCATGTATAAACATATTCCCTGACTCCGGGAGGTTTTAGGTCTTCCTCTGCCTCGTCTTCCCTCAGGTTTTCATTGCAAAACAGATTTTGGTAGTCGATCCCCTTCCATTCGCTGGACATATCCATACCATTTTAATTCATGAGTTTTAATATAATCTAAAATGGTGTCATGAATCTTCATTTTCTCCCTTATAACTGAGTTCCTAATTTTTTCTCTTCTTGAAATTGATTTTTTTTTCATATTTATTAAAATATAAATTAGTAACAGCTGTTTCGGTACTTTGTACGTTCTTCAGACATGATTACAAATGAATGAATTTTGTTATTATAGTACATAACAACTGTAAATATGCAACAATTTTTTTATAACAATCTCTATTATATATATATATGTCCACCGCTGTGGTCTCGAGGTAGCATGCTGCCTTATCACGCAGCGGGCCCGGGTTCGATCCCCGGTCGGGGCAGTTTTTCTGGTGAGGTTTTTATCGGGGTTTTTCCTCACCTGTAAGACAAATGTCAGGAAAACTTTAAGGCCCAAACGGTCCCCGAAATCATATGGCCATCATCCTTACCATTATCATTATCATCATCATCCTTCACCGGTGTGGAAAGCAATGGGAAGCTACCACACCTACACAATTCCCTAGTAAAGCTGCAAGCATAGCATGAAAATGCTATGATTACAGTGAAGGACCTGCCTTCGGGCAGAATTACTATGGATGGATATATATATATATATATAGTGTCTCTATTATATACTTACACATATACATAGTGTATACTTTTTTTAAAAAAAACAGATTTGCAAGTGTTTGTATGTTGTATGAAAGCAACAAAGGACCACCAGACATAAGATCTCTATTCAACCGACTTTTTGTTATCATTACTATCGGTTGCTTTCTCAACATATGTACTATGTAGGAATTTTGAATTTAATCCAGGAATCTGATGGACAATCTAGCAATTAAAAATTATGCACCACTACCTCTCCTATCTCCGAGAAAATTTACAATTAAAATGTACAACTCTACCAGGTTTCAAACCTGTTCCTGTTAGTCAGAAAGGCAGGAATGCTAAGACCTGGGCTTGCATGGCAGACTTACAGTGAAAAATGTATATTTTAAAATAAATATCTCTATTTCATGACTTCACAATCACAGTGTTAATTGCAATATGTTTGGAGGATCACACTTGGAATTTGTTAGTGAGTTCATGAACCTAGCCATTAGGACTAAATAAAATAGATCCACTGATCACATCTCAGTATGCCAGTCCGGAGATGTTTTATCACTGTGACAGGCCAGAGGTATGAGA